>JAJSOF020000041.1:703829-788829 GCA_025594305.2 Periplaneta americana
GTGCCCAGGTTCACCGCAGGACCAGCAGGTGGGCACCCGTCGTCCCCGTTGCTCAGGCGACTGTTGACTCCTCCCGGTGTCAGCCACCTCTCTCTCCGGCCGGTGGCCAGAGCGGTCGCAGTCCCTCCTTAGGGTACGGCCACACGAGCTACATTTGTAGCAAGTTTTCTGCGACAAATGTAGCTGGAATTATAGGCAGCATTGAGTTAAATGGAAGCGGCCACACGGAGCAGTAAATGTAGCAAGTTTGGCGCATCCCAAGGTCGTGTCGCAACTCGAATGGGTCCGGATTCATTTTTTCTGCTGTTGGGTGGCCACACGTAGCGACATGGGTGGCTACACGTGCAGCTACATTTGTAGCAACTTTATGCGACAAATGTAGCTGGAATTATAGACCGCATTGAGTTAAATGGAAGCGGCCACACGGAGCAGTAAGTGTAGCAAGTTTGGCGCCGTCTTCACATGTTAGGTCTATTCGTGACCAATAATTTTCCACCTTAAACGAATTAACATTGTTATTAGCTACTGGGAATTTATTATGAAATCCATATTTTTAAACTTTAAATTTATATTAATATTTATTTCCGCGTTACTAATTCCCAGAGGAGACTCAGTGAGTCAAAGAATATACATGTCAAAAGACTTTTATCTACTAATTGACAATAAATAAAGAATAAATATCATGCAAAAGAAAACAAAAAAAAATGTAGTAAAAGTACAAACAACCGTGCAAAATGAATGGTTATGCTTTAATTTTTTAGGAATGAGATAGAAAGCGAAAATCAAATTCATGTAAAGGACACACAGTTTAAGACTTTAAAAAGAGTGAAATAACAAATCAAAGTTATTCATTTTACAGTAGAGAATTACAATAACTTAGCGCAATGTAAATTTACAAATGCGTAAGCTAATTTTAAATACTATTTCCTTAATCTTACTCCTGTTTTTTGTTACTTCACCAGAAGGAAAAGTAAATATCGCCACTAAGTTCCTTTCTGGTAATTGAATTTGCAGCCAGGCATACAACACCTTGGCATTTTATTCAGGCCTAATGTATTTAAAAATAAAGCAAGTGACATTGATGAGTGCAGTGAAATTAGTCTCTCGAATTAGCTATAAGATATCGCAATTTGTACCACCCCGCTTATCTTTTAGCGTTAAAATTTTCTTTTGTTGGTAAAAAAACTTTATGAGACAAGAAACTGTAACATACCCTGAGATTCACCTTTCAGTTTCCCCCTCCCCCGAAATTTAATAATCTGAGAAACGTGATCTATCATGTTTAAGAGAACGTAAACTCTGTTTTCTATTGGATAAGATGTAGGCCTACAATGGGAGAAAGGCATTCTCAAATTTGAAGGAAAACCCGTTTTTTTTTTAATGGTTGAAATTCTCAGTATGTATATGTAATCATAACAGAATTAACTTGTGTTTATGAGGGAGTGAAGTAGAGAGGGAGATTGAATTTTAGATGGGAAATTATTATCATCACAGATTTATAACAATACGATGCCAATATAGGCCTATATGACATATTTTGTTACTAAAAATACGGTCCCAATAAATATTGCTTCGCTTATGTATAGTCCAGCTGAGTTGCCCTATTTTTAACTCTCTTCAAAATATCTTTCTTTAAAAAGTACATATATTTTTCTTCTTTCAATTTCGACCTAAAGAATTCTTCAATAATAAAATGTATACAAAAGCGTTCTAGCAAACCCTTCACAGCAATTTTGTTTGGTAAAAAAACGTACAATTCTTTTGCAGGACAGACCTCACAAATCAGTATTGTTTATAAAGACGTTTCCACTTTGAGTTGTATTTTGGGATAAAAGGATCAAGTTTAAATTGCCGCAACGTCCAATAAGCATTCTGCAAAACCAAGAAAAAGAGAACTTTTATGATAGATGTGTTGACTTATACTCTTTTCAAAATACCGTTCTTTGAGAGTACACATTTTTTTTCTTTCATTTTCGACCAAAGGTTTCCTTTAATAATAAAATTTATACAATAGCGTTCCAGTAAACCCTTCACAGCGACTTCATTTGGTAAAAAAGAAAAAAACACAATTCTTTTACAAGATAGATCTCTCAAATATGTTACAAACAAATTGCCTCTCTGAGTTGTGTTTTGGGTCATGTTTAAAACTCCTTTTTACTTGGAGATGCTTCAGAAATTCGTGTATTGACAAGGGAAGAGCATGTCTAATCTGTCGTACAATCCCAATGACCCTTCTACAGAACCACGCAGCCTTTCAGCAAACCCTTCACCCACACCGTACTTCTGATTGTTACTGACGAACAATATTACCTGTTGTAAAATCGACACAGGAATAAAAGTTAACTTTATGGCACTGCTATAAATTTTCTTCTCATGCGCATTACAATTGTGTGTCACCGTAATAATGTACACTAACATCACACACAAAGCGACTTGGGCTTCATAATCCATCTCGGAAGAAAGCTTCCACTACTACGGCTGAGTGCTGCAAAACGCAAAAGAACCAGCTACAAATGTCGCTACGTGTGGCATGTCATGTGGCCAAACGTAGCGACATTTAACGCAGAAACTGACAGTAATTGTAGCGCCCGTGTGACCACCCATTTTGCGACAATTACGGCAGCTTCATTTGTAGCAGAAAACTTGCTACAAATGTAGTTCGTGTGGCCGTACCCTTAGGTGTCCCGGCCTCCCGAAGGACCAGCAGATGGGCGCCCGTCGTCTCCGCCGCTCCGTTGACTGTTGGCGCTCCTCGACGTCGGCCACCTCTCTCTTCTGCCTGTGACCGGATCGGTCACAGTCCCTTCTCAGGTGTCCCAGTCTCCCGCAGGACCAGCAGGTGGGCGCCCGTCGTCTCCGCCGCTCCGTTGACTGTTGGCGCTCCTCGACGTCGGCCACCCCTCTCTCCTGCTTGTGGCCAGATCGGTCGCAGTTCCTTTTCAAGTGTCCCGGTCTGCCACAGGACCAGCAGGTGGACGCTCCTCTCCTCTGCCGCTTCGGTTGGCTCCCCCCAGCATCCGTCGCCGTGACGCTCCTGATCCAGTGCGGTGCTGAGACTCCCGCCGCCGACTTGGCCGCCTCCATCCTGAGGGCCGCCGCCAGAGCTGCGTTGATGGTACGATGCTCTGCCAGGAGTAGCTGTTGTCTGATTTCGGGGTCTCGAACTCCGCTGCCGAAGGTGTAGGCCGCCTCTCCAGCGATGAAATCATTAGGCAGGCCCCTGAGGGCCTTATGGGCAAGTTGTTCCACCGCCATCGCGAATTCTTGCAGGGACTCGCCTGACTGTTGGACCCTCGTTTTCAGTTGGGTCCTGAATGCTGCAGCAAGTTGATGGTCACCATAACGTCCCTCCAAGGCCGCCATTATCTCAGCGGCTGTCCCATTTCTGGAACGCTGTGAAGAATCTCTGAAGCCTGTCCCTGAAGCGCGGTCAACAGCTGGGTAGTCTTCTCCGCTGGCGTCCACCCATTATGTGCCGCGGTGGGCTCGAACTGGCGACGGAATATCGCCCAAGACGTCGTTCCGTCGAACTTCGGCGTCTTGACGTTGTAATGTCTGGCTGAAGGCGATGGTTCCCCAGGGCCACTATATGGAGTCCTCAACTCTGTGGTCGATCTTTCCACGGCCCGTTGAACTTCCTCGGCAATTATCTGTTTCTGTTCTCTAGCCTGGCGATCCACCAACGCGAGGATGTGCTTGTTTTCTTCAGCATGTCGGTCCATCAACGTGAGTATGTGCTATTTTCCTCGGCGTGTTTGTCCATCACCTCACTCGTCTTGTCCAGCAACTCGCTTGTCTGCTCTTGACGACGCTCGAGATCGCGGATTTTGCCGTCGAAATGGTCTACCTCCTGTCTCAACTCGGCTACTGTCTCGTTTATAGTTATAAAATTCTGGTTTAGTTTATCCAAATCGGCCTTAAGTTCTTCTTTTACGATGGCGACAATTCCATCTACGTGGGCCGAAACGCTTTCAATTTGCGTAATGACGTCATCTTTCACTCCGCTTATGTCGCCTTTCACTCCGCTTATGTCGCCTTTCACTTCACTTATGTCGTTCTTAACCTCACTGATGTGCTTGTTCATGTCGTTCATGTCGTCTTTCATTTCTGCTTTCATTTCCGCGATGGCTTGCAGGATCTGCTGTAGGTTCTCCATTGTTGATAATGTCCCGATTCTGACACCAATGTGAATTTTATTAGTAACAACAATGTAATTTATTCGTCACAACAATAATTCCTTTCTATTTTCCGTCGTCCAAACGTTCTCGTCAACAATTGGATTTTCACTCAACACAGTATTCGTTATAGCACTCCACTGATGACAATGACAATTTACTTGGACTAGTACGAACAACAATGAACTGTTAATCTTAACTAATATTTACAAAGCACTATTTACAAATCAGAACTGTCAGTTCTCAGTTCACAGTTCTTCTAGCTCAGTCACTCGAGTTCACAGTATCTCGAACCACAGACCTTCAGAGACAGTTCACTGTACTCGAACTCAGGTCCCTCCAACTGCGGTCCACTGCACTCGAACTCAGGTCCCTCCAACTGCGGTCCACTGCACTGGAACTCAGGCCTTCGGATGCTGACGCAGATGCGGACGCACACTCGAGTCGAACTCCGGCACCCCACAAGTCTGGCTTGCTTGCTCTGGCTTTCTCACTGACTGAATAACTGAAAACTACTGTCGTTTCTTCGCGACCGTAATGTATAACCACAGCGACATAGCCTCGAAAGTTCGAATTCGCGAGTCTTCCACTTCGACGGATTTCTCGGCCTCTCTAGGCAAGCAGAAGAGGCGCGCGCAAACTCCCTCTTCACTCTCTCGCCGCGTAGGCCCTTCCCCCTTACTTCTCTCCGCCGCGCGCCGTCCCCGCGCGATCTGCTTTCTTGCGGGAAGCTGGTCGTGAGTTCGAATCTCACGTCGCTGTCACAATAATAACCACTTCTTTTCTTCTGGAGAAAAAGGTGGTCGAACTCTGTGTAGAATATTTTATACCGGACGGGGAGATGGGGTGTTACAATTTTCAAAATTAATCCTGAACTGTGTGAAAAATATTAAACTTCTGCTCTAATTTCAGGATCCCTTGTTCACCTAATTATGTAATATGAAGCAGTAGGGTGGGTTGCGTACAGACAAAACCAAATCGATTCAATAGAAAAAGTCCAACGCAAGGCAGCAAAATATGTCAAAATGGGAAAAGGACATAGTGAAGAGATGGTCTATGGCGAGTCCTCGGCATCACTTCATTTCACCCCTTTGATTTGATTACCTGGTTGGGTTTTTCCGAGGTTTTCCCCAACGAAAAGGGAAATGCCGAGTAATCATTTGGCGAATCCTCGGACCTCACCTCATCATTGTAGAAAATTACTAAATTGTAAAAATTGTAATTGTAATAGGGTAAAGTAGGGTCTGTTGGACAGTCGGGCATGTTGGATACTCTGTACTTTAACGTGTTACCTCCCCACTTGAGGGCACCACATTCTGCTAGAAGTCAATGACGGAAGTAGCCCCACTCGTGGCTATTTCCTTCATTGACTTCTAGCAGAATGTGGTGCCCACAAGTGGCGAGGTAACACGTTAAAGTACAACGCTTCCAACATGCCCGACTGTCCAACAGACCCTAATTTACCCTATTGTAAAATTTTGACTTGTTCCGCATCTTAAAGCTTCATTGCTCATGTAAGATCTATGGAATGTAATAAATGAATGAATAAATGAATGAAAGATTTAGGGTGGGAACTTCTCAAATCAAGGCAACGAAAAACCAGACTCACCGCATTGTTTAAGGCACAAATGGGACACAAAGCATGGACCGACATCAATGCTAGATTAGTAACATCTTCATACTTAGGCAGGGCTGATCATATTGGGAAGTTTAAATGTAGAAAACAAAGAACGGACGTGGCAAAATTTTCCTTTGTTAACCGCACAATAGTAGACTGGAACAGCTTACCTGCGGCAATCTTTCAGGGTGGTCCTCTTAAAATCAATACATTTAAGGAAAGGTGAGAAGATTAGACTGAAAATGTAATTTGTAGGTGCAGTGTAATTAACTAAGTTGTGTCGTGTAATTAATTAAGTTGATATGTAATTAATTGAGTTGATATGTAATTAATTAAGGTGACTTGTAATTACTTAAATTGGTAATAGTTGGGTGAAATAAATTAGGTTTCCTTTTGCTTATTGTAGGCGTTATTATAGCATAGTTTTTATTTATAGTCCTAGGTTTATTGCACGTATTTATTTATAGTTAGAAGTAAATTTACGTTTATTTTATTTTTTATTGCTGTAATTATTGTATTATTGTAATGGTATTATTGTATATTATATACCACTACCACCGGGTTATACCTAATTGTAGTGTTAATAAATACATACATACAAAATGGATTACTGTTCACTGCACAGGAATTTTGTCGTATTTAACCTCATTTTTGTCTAACTAAGATTTCCAAGATCTAAGCGGAATTCAAAGAAGAATTATATTAAAAAGCATAATTATTCACACATATTTTAATTCCATGATGAAAAATGCAACAAAAAAGTGCCGTTCCAGTGCGTTCCGCCAGTAAAAGAGCACTTATAACAACTCCTATATAGTGTCGGACATCCTGTGTTGTAGATAGGTCGATGTTAACACGCACTCGAAAATTCTAAAAGAACAAGCAGCAACTTGAGTGACATTAGAAAAAAACAAAGGTATATGTAAAAAATCCTATCTATGCTGGATGTCCGATAAAATATTTTTATTATCATTTTTCAAAACTTGCCTATTTAAATTAATGTGAAGTGTGCGCTTGGTGGGTTGCATGGAGTTACTTGACCATATAGTTGAAAAACTGAATTGAATATTGCTGCAGGTGTTCACGTTTCATTGGTAAAATCTGTCTCAAAATAAAATGTGCCATATCAAAGACTTCGTTGCAAATAAAAAAATGCGTTGTAAAGAGACTTTCTGGATGCAATAAAACTTATTTTTCAATTCCAAAATTTCGCGACACACTCCATGGAGCTACGCGACACACAGGTTGGGAACCCCTGCATTATATTATTATGAAATTTATTATTATTATTATTATTATTATTATTATTATTATTATTATCATTATTATTACTATTTATTTATTTATTTATTTATTTATTTCCTTATGTGCTTTTCGATGTATACCCATTTCCTCTGACTTCAATTATGAGATTACCTGTAAATATTTTAACTGTTGTAGCCTTTATTCTAGACGTCAAATTCTTGAATATCAATTTTTTTGCAAAGTTATCAAGGGCGATATTGATTGTGGGTCTATCATAAACAATATCAGCCTTCGTATTCCTACAAAGAGTTTAAGATTTCAAAAAATATTTTACGACAGAAATTCAAAATCACTTTCTCCAGTCTGTAGATGCATAAAATATGCCAATTTGCATGGGCACAGTTTAGATCCTTTTAAGGTATAGTTTCGTTTTGATTATTAGTATTTACTGTTCTTGTTCTCAGTTTTATTTATGTATGTTTTTCTTGGTTTAAGATATTATTTATTTATTTTTGCACCTTTGTATCTTCTGTTTGTGTATTGTGCTGAACTATAATTGGCCTCTGGCTGTTGTTCACACAAATATTAATAATAAATAAAAAAAATAAAAATAAATTATTATTATTATTACTGTTATTATTATTATTATTATTATTATTATTATTATTATTATTATTATTATTATTATTAAGTGTTATACAGCAAATGTTTATTTTTGTGAGCGAAAATATACAAATTGTGAAAAAAAAATACCACTTAAAAGGAAATATATTTTTAAATCAGACCTTTAGAAAGGTCTTCCGCAATGCTTCTGAATAAGATTTTCGATGCAATAGACGTTCGTCTCCTTTTTATTAACCACAAGAGAAGACGGTCGTACATTACCATCACTGAAACAATGAAGTTTTTATGTTTGTTTGAGATGTAATTTTAAGAATGAAAAAATACAGCAATTAGTTCTTATGTGATTGGTAAATTAAGCCTCATTACAAGATTGGAAGTCCGAAATTTTTGTTTGGATATAGAGTATGTAAAGTATATCTACTGTCTTATTATCCTGAGAAACCAAAGAGCAATAATAATAATATTTTTACTTTGTGGAGTTACCCTAATCATACCTCAATGTAATTTTTTATGAAGCAACTGTAATGTTGTTATTCTGTTGTTTTAATGGAGTATGCTAATTGCTGTGTATTTCTCCGCCTTTTATCCTGTGTGGAGTGTGAACAGTACATGGAAAACTTTCACTGTAATTTTATCTGAATGTAAAAATGAGTAAAGTTTATACAGAGTGGAAGGATTTCCGTGACAGTACTTTGAGAGACGAATCCTGAGTATAGTGTAACTGAAAAAGGTCTATACCATGTTATTCCTTTGCGCTTAAATTTCTCAGAAATAATAATGTTATGTGTTTTTGATCCCATTATCTTTTAAATACATTATTGCATTTTATTTTTATAACAATATTCATATTTAATTAATTATAGGCCTATTTATTTGCTATTAATTTCCGGATCCTCGTGGTCATCCTTAATTAAGGCCGGATGAGTTATTTCTCTCTCTCTCACACTTTCTCTCTCTCAAACACACATCTTCTAAACATGCCTACGTTACATTTTTCAATTGCAACAAATAATTTTACATAATGTTTTTGTTACATTTACCGTTTAAGACTAACTATTTTAATACTTTAATTAATAATAAATCAGTTTAAGTAATGGATATTTTGCAACGCTGTTACAAGACTCGTCATTCACCCTAAGCCAGAGCACCGTGGGGACAGGGTATAAGGGCAGTCTCCTCGTGACTGCCTTCAGTGCTTCAAGGAAGAGTACTTCCGTCTGTTGGCAAGTGCTACTGAATTCACTGCGATGTAGCAATTTATTTCTAGAAACAAAATCGATTTCTTACTAAATATAAAGAAAAATTGGCGAAGGAAGATTCTATTTCTTATATCTTACGGATTTAGTGTGCGAAAATTACCCAGCAGAATAATTATCTCATGTCTCCATGTTAAGTTTTGTACCAGTGCACTTTATTTGAACCGGGTACCCAGCTTTGAAGCCGTTAGCCCTGTGAATTTACAGTGTATTTAATTCCCCTGTTAAAAGTTTCAGGTTTTACTAAAATATTGACAATAATTTATTAATGGAGAGAAGAAAGAGTCTAGAGTAATCGGCCAGGCATGTGGGAAGAGTAGAGGGAAGGGAGGAGGATGTCCGTGGTCCATTGATTTCACTAACCATTCCCAATCTTTACGAAAAACGTGTCCTTTTTCCTGGAGCACTGTTTCAAGCGTTTTTCTAAATTACTTCTAAATGTGCGCACAACTTTCTCGACACACCGTATAATATCCGTGGAACAATGTTGTATTTATAATTTTATATATTATTTTAATGTACCGAAGTACATATGATATTTCAATGCAGATATTCTGCGTCATCATACGATGAAAGAGTAATGGAACGGAGAAAAATTCTCTCCGGCGCCGGGATTTGAATACGGGTTTTCAGCTCTACGTGCTGATGCTTTATCCACTAAGCCACACCGGATACCACCCCGGCGTCGGACAGAATCGTCTCAGATTAAGCTCCAACTCTTGGGTTCCCTCTAGTGGCCGCCCTCTGCACTACGTCATAGATGTCTATGAACGTAGGACCGAAGTCCACACATGTGCTGAGGTGCACTCGTAATGACTGACTAGTTGGCCGGGATCCGACGGAATAAGCGCCGTCTTAAATCACGAAGTGATTTACGCATATCATACATATTATTTTAATGTACCGAAGTACATATGATATTTCCATGCAGATATTCTGCGTCATCATACGATGAAAGAGTAATGGAACGGAGAAAAATTCTCTCCGGCGCCGGGATTTGAACCCGGGTTTTCAGCTCTACGTGCTGATGCTTTATCCACTAAGTCACTACGAAATCAGTGAGAGTTTGAGTTGACCCTTTTTTAGTAGTCAACACCTCGTATAAGTCCATTCGAGTCACAGTGGACTACTGGATATGGGGATCTACCCCTGAAATAAAAACGCAAATATAAAGAAAAGGCAAGCAAACGCAAGCTAATCTTAACTTTTGTAATAAACTGTAAGGATTGCTTTATAATCTGATGTAGATTTTAAGGTTACACCTGGTGCAACATTTTTTATATCTCTAATTTAAAATGAAGTAAAGACATGATTCCGCAATATTTTAAAGCTGTGTTTAACGCATCCATGGTAATATTTGACGTATACAATTAAAGTATGAATAATGGAAATAGGAAGTACGGACCTTCTGTTAAAACTTCCATCACAGAAAGACTCTTTTCTCCACATCAACATCACACAGATCACCCTCACATCACTCCCGCCATAAACCGTCTGGCGCTCGCCGCTCGGGTTCTTACACTTAGCGACTATTAGCAGCCAGCCCTGTTGGGATTGCACTAGGTATAAATGATGACATACAGATTTATGAAGATCAGTTTTAGTACTTCGAGACTAGATAGCGAGAAATAGTACATTATGCAGCGAGCCTATAATGGTAGTAATTAAGACGCGAGTATGTTTATAGGCAAGTTTCATACGACTTTTTATGCTCGAGCATATTTCTAACTTGAAATTATTCATAAGTATTCATGTTATTCTTGTGTGACTGGTGAGCGAACTGACCTTGTCCAATATCGTAAATTGTCAGATATGCGCAGACGCGAAAGTATTGATTTTTTCCGAGGAACTGATGTCATTGACCTTGATATAATCTAGATAGTAAAATGAACATTAATCTTGATATAACATTGAAATTGATTTAGACATTGAAAAACGAGACGACAAATTGAATTTATTTGAATATTACTTACAATTAACGCCAATTATTATAGTAACAGAACATAACCTTCTGCGACAGTATTGGATTTCCAGCCTCCGTGATGTTTCGCTAGTTGTCTTTCGATTGCATATCCGAGAATAATCGATACTTGCGCTTTGATATTGGTACAATGGCGCTTTCTGATTGGTTGAAGAACTGAACTTTAATGAATAGGTGTACTTTAATGAGGTCCATGAAAGGGCTACTACGAGGTGTATAATTACTACATTTCGGCATGGTCGAGCATAATAGTACATTATGCAACGAGGCTATAATGATAGTAATTAAGAATCGAGTATGGATATTTATGAAACGAGCGCAAACGAGTTTCATAATTTTCATACGAGCTTCTTAATTACCATTATAGGCGAGTTTCATACGACTTTTTATACTCGACCATATTTCTAACTTGATATTACCGGTATTCGGATGTATACATTTTATTTGTAACTGACAAGATCGGAAGTGACCTTGTTCTAGGTCGTGAATTGTGAGATGTGCGCAGACGCGAAAGTATTGATTTTTTCCGAGGAACAATAATGTCATTGACCTTGACGTAGTCCCGTTAAACTTGATAATATTATAATATTATAACCTTGATTATTGAATTCGACATTGAAAAACGAGATGACAAATTGAATTTATTTGAATATTATTTACAATTAACGCTAATTATTATAGTAACAGAACATAACCTTCTGCGACAGTATTGGATTTCCAGCCTCCGTGACTTTTCGCTAATTCTCTTTCGATTGCATATCCGAGAATAATCGATACTTGCGGTTTTATGACGGTACAAAGCTGACTTGTCATTGGCTGAACACATGTAAGCCGAGTTATCATTGGCTGAAGACCTGTACTTTAATGAGTAGGTGTACTTTAATGACATGCATTAAAGGACTGCTACCAGGTGTATAATTAGTACATTTCGGCATGGTCGAACATAAACGTTATTTAAAACATTAAAAAATTCAATATTTTCCTGCTAGATTTGAATTCTGGCCCACTGTGCAATGTTGAGAACTCTAAACGGAAGAAAACAAATGATAGCACCACAAACGGCTTGGCCTGCTGAACTCGTAAGACCATAATGCTTAGTTCGGCATGAACGATCGATTTTGCACTGCCTTATAAAAAAATAAAAAATAATGTTTGATAAATGGTAAAAAAATTAAATATTGCAGTGCTTTCCCGGTCTACAAGGAATGTGAAATTTGCCTGTGAAATAAATTTTCAAGTGAAATTATTAGCTACTGGAATATAACCATTTAAATTTTGTACTGTTTTTTAGCCCACTGTCTATATAACTTACCTAAAAAGTAAAAATTAATCTAAATATTGTTTATATGATTAATAAAGTGTTTACTTTTATATTTTCATAGTTTTGTTTTTGTTTTCTCAGTCACAGTACTTGTTTTCAGATTAGTAATCACCCAGATTCTCTCCTTAGTGCCCGATTTTGGAATGTTTGAATACGCTTGATTTGGCCGATCCCCATAATGAACATTCAAACATTCCAAAATCGGGCACTAAGGATAATCACTGGAGCCCCATGGTACATGAGAAATGAAACACTTCATTCAGATTTAGATCTAGCCAAAATAGAGACTGTAATTCATTCTTCCTACACACGGTTATATGCAACATTGTCAACACATTCTAACAGCTTAATCAATCAGATTCTTCGGAACTTGCCCCCTGCACGGACTGATCGTCGCCTAAAGAGGAAAAGACACACTGATTTGTTGATGCTTTGAGGAACGTTAATGGACGTCACCCTCTCCACAAGTCTCATATTGTTGAAATGTTAATTATTTAAGCGCAATTGATAGTACCAATGTACAAAAATTGTCAAATACATTATAAAAAAAAAGAATACCCTAACGGTCTACAGGATTATTTCACTTCACTCTGTATGTACTGCTCTCTTTCGGTTCAAAATCATACTACTGACTTAAGGGGAGAGGATGGTATTTTTTTTAACTTTTTTCCTATTTGGTGTAAAATATTAATTTTTTTTGTGTTTAGAGAGCTCATGGCTGTAGCAACTCATCCCAATATAAATATTTTGAAAAAATTATTTGGGAGTCAGATTTGAAAAAAAAAATGTACCCAATGCAGGATTTTACTAAACTCGATATATCTAAGCCATTTTTAAAGATAAATTCAAACACTTTGTTACAGTTTATTTGTAAAAGCACGCTCTACAAACTGTCTGTAACAGAATTTTGATATTAGTTCTTACATTTGTAAAATAAACAATGAAAATTTAATAACATTTTTTTTATTTTCTTTCTTGCAAACAGAGAGACTTATTTTTAAAATGAAACCAATTAGGAAAATTCTGTTACAGAGAAAAGTTTCCTGGTAGTCTAGAGAATGTGTATTCTAAATTTCATGCATATATCGTTAATAGTTAAAAAATTATACCGATTTTCGTATGGCAATGTAGCAAAAAAAATCAAGTTCCAGAAACAGCAATCAAAGGGGGTGTGATTTAATAATCCAGAGCTCAGGAACTTAAAAATGGCGTCTCAACATCCATTAAGGGCACAGATACCCACAAAATGTTATAAAATGTATTCCACACACATCACAGAGTATTTTAAGGAAAAAAAATTTTTTTTTGAAAATTTACTCATTTTTCACCAAAAAATATCATCCTCTTCCCTTAATTGAATATGCTCCTGAATAAATGTCTCTCAAAGAATCCCTCAAGCCCAATAGCTCAGAATTGAATAATTAGTGACTTACACTGATTGTCTTCTGAACCATCCATATATCTCTATCAGGCGAGGCTTTTCTATACGTCTGACGATTTTTATTCTAAGCCCATTGTTACTTTTTCTTAACACTCACATAATTCCTTGAAATGTCGTCATCTCACCACTTCGTAAGCTAACACACATCAAGCCTTTGAGAAGACCCAGCTGCACAACTGTCACAAACAGCGTCAGTACTAATCCTTAGCCTTAGAAAAGTTTGTGTAAGCCGTAATATGATTTTGTAACTACAGTCCGCGTCACCGTTTTTAGCGTGTGAAATACGTAATGGGAACGTTAAGTACTAGTGTCTTACCTTTTTTGTACTATAATGATTACCTAACAGTTGCTTTGTTTTCTTTTGTTGCAGGTAAGTTGTAATCTCTTCATTGAGGCTTTTGTATTTTCTGGACATCATAAGTTACATAATCTAGTAAGTACTAGGCTTAAGTTGTATTGATATGCCATCTGCAGCTGTATGCATTAACAGGTATTATATATTATGAGTTTGGAGCTACGTTTATAATCGGTAACTAAAAATTAGTTTACTTAATTCGTTATCTGATATTATTATTGCATGGGAAATCGTTCCAAAGTATTAACTTTATGACTCAAATTACCCCGTCAACCACTAAAGGGAACACATGCTTTCGAAAGTGACCTTGATTGAAAATTAGGTATATACCGGATGATGCGATTCATGAGCAATAGTAAATGTTTTAGGGGGTCGTATTGTGGGCTATTCTGACTAACACGTTCACATAAACGTTGGCCCAATGATAAAGGCTTGTGTAGATGAAGCACAAATGGCATTACAAGTGACAAAGAGGAAAAACAAATGACATAATGGTTACATTTATTGCTTATTTACATGATATAAATATACGAGGTTCATTCAGGAAGTACGTTCCAATGGCCGATAAAGAAAACAAAAACATTAATAAAGAAGAAAGTGAGAAGCTCCATCGCAACCACTCTTCGGAAAGCAAAGTGGGAGGTTTACGAAGAAGTGCACTGCTTGGCTGAGAATGGGTCAACGAGAAGAGCAGACATTAAAGCCATCGATCGGCGGAATCAAAGAAGCCTCATTCTCGCCCCCTCTGTCCGTTTTGTGAAGGATGATCAACAAGCCAATAACGTTAACGATGAAAAGAAGTCTATTTACAATCCATGTATTCCTCACTTCAGTGAGAGATACAAAATGAATATTAATACATGGGAAGTGAAAGGACTTCTTTTTGGCGCTAGGGGAACTTCATTTAAGTTAACCAAAACCATTCTCCTTTGTCTTAAATTTTCTAACGAGGACATTAACAGAATTTGTCTAATGGTATTAAGAGATTCATTATCCATTTTACACAATAACTTGTATAATACTATGTAATTTTTTTTCACTTCATTTCATTACTCTTCAATGTATTTTCATCTCATGTTTCTCCGAACTCAAATTGTACTTTATTTTTAAATTTATCATTGTTCCGTATTCTCTCCGCAATCATATTGTATTTTTCATTTAACCTCTGCTTTGTATTCTGGATCCTAGTGGTCAGTCGTAGATTTCGGCCAGATGTCCCAAATTGTGGAATTTGTTGTTTATTACACTATTTACAGAGCTTCACTGGTTACTTCTCAACATAGTCGCCACAGTTATTAAGGCATTTATCGTACTGTGCACCAACGTTTGTATGCCCGTTCATAGGAGTCTGTCGCCAACGTCTGGAGCCATGAAGTCACTGCCATCTGTACCTCAGCGTCGTCGTGGAAACGTTTTCCTGCCAGAAAGCGCTTCATGAGACGGAAGAGCTGAAAGTCACTTGGCGCGAGGTCGGGGCTGTAAGGTGGATGGCCGAAGATCTACCATCCACACTGAAGCAACAGATTTCGTGTGGCGTTGGCTGTATGGAGTCGTGGATTGTCGTGCAAAAGGATAATGCCTCTTGTCAGCATTCCACGTCTCTTGTTTGGATCGCCCTCCTCAGATTTCGCAATGTCTGACAATACCGCTCAGCATTAATGGTCTTCCCTCGCGGTATAAACTCACACATGAGTACACCACGTCGATCCCAGAAGACAATGCACATGCTTTTTTTTTTTACAAAGAATGTCTGCTTGAATTTGGTCCTCAAAGGTGAACCATTATGCCGCCAGTACATGGATTGTTGTTTTGTTTCTGGTGTGGCATGCGACACCCACGTTTCATCCCCAGTGACAACATTGTCGAGAAACTCGTCACCTTCCTCTGGGTACTGCTGGAGGAATGTCAATGCTGCGGCCAGACGTTTCGTTTTGTGTTCATCTGTCAGCTGCTTTGGCTCCCATCTTGCACACACTTTCCGAAAACCAAGCCACCGGAAGACGATTTCGTGCAGCAGTGAGCGAGGCGGTAGCGTTTAAGACTCGCGTTTAAACACCGTGGCCGGCCAACATGGCTGACATTTTGCATACTTTCCCCTAGTCATAAAAGCAAATTCTGGATTGTAATTTTACATTCCATGATTCATCACCGCCTGAATCACCAATATCATAAACATTAATCAAAATCTAATATCAGTTGCATGACACATGCCATCCATAACACACAATAATAGGAATAGTAACGCAACAATAGTAAAGACGACCTACTGATATATGTATGTATTTATTCACACTGCAAATGGGTAAATACCCGGTGGCAGTGGTAACTAATTACACTCAATAGTTACAATTAATAATAATACTAATATAATAATAGTAGCAATATATAATAATATTAACAAGGAGCATCCTAAATTAAATGAATCACTTAATATGACGTAGTTAATTAAAGTAAATATAATTTATATCTTAACCCTAAGTTCGAACTTAAAACACGAGTATATATGATGTGTTATACATGCACAAGTACCTTTCAGCACTACACTCACTTCGCTATCAAGTCACTCACAGCACTGGAACTATGAAACATTTCACTGACACTATCCTGATTTCACTAACACTTCAAAAACATTTCATTCTTCAAATAATTTGCACTGTCACTGTAAACTATAGAACTTCACTAAGACAAACACACTTCACCGATACAACATTTCAAATAACAAAGCATCAATTACACCCTTATTATTCCGTAGAATTGTACTTACTATATTAACCTCAAATCGCTAACCTAGACCCCATTACAAGCAATTTAGGACGTTCACTATAAGTCACACCCTTTCACTATAAATCTATCTCATTTCTCTGCCACTATAACTCTCAGAATTTGCTTTTAAGCTCACATATATCCAAAGATCCTAACATACTACCATAGATTTTAATGCGTATATTTACGCAGCAGTAAACGGCAATTCTATTTAAGCGTGTTTCACCAGTTACTGTAAACCAGAGTACTGCATGATAGCCCACCGCTCAGCACTGCCAGCCCGCACGCGTCGGCAGCCCAGCCCACCCAAGACCAACATTACCTGACGCGGCCGCTTTCTAGCCCACAGCACTGGGATTCGAAGCCCATCGTAGCCCGCCACACTGCTCAGCACTGCAGTGTACTGCAATAACATCAACCCACCAATTGATTGCATTCTATTGATTTTCTGCTTGCGCGCATTGGTTATGCTTTCGCTTGGCGTGTGGCCAGTGGATCAGAAACCAACTAAACGTACCTACCTTCGTGTGTTATTTCCCCTAGCCTTCATTCATACACGTCTACTGTTTCCATTGGAAACCCTGCGATGGCTGAGTAGTCAGGCCTTCAGCCTACTGTCCGGGTTCGAGTCCCGCTCAGGCCTGGGATCTTTCATTAAAAAGTCGAACTTGTGGCGGTTTTTCTCGAGGTTCTCCAGTTTCCCCATATTGTGTATCTACATTCCGTCAATATTACTTCATTTCGTCATCATTTCATAACATTCTCCGAACAACGCCGGCTTGCGACGCCCGGAGGGGGCTGGCCTAGAGACGAGTGAGGTTTGTTTCAAAAGTGATCCCAAATTATCTTCAACTAGATTTGAAAATATAATTCGATAATGAACAAAATTCTAAGAAATAAGATTCTACTCATGTTTAATAACATTCCATAAGAAATTGGCAATACAATTGTTACTCTGAGATTATACAGGGACATCATTTTATTTTTACTTCAATTTTTATTGTACCTGAGTTTTTGAATGTACTTCACTCCCACCCCTTCTACTAAGGAAGTTCCAACTCCACACAGAACCAAGACCGCAGATAGTAAGCAGTACTGAGTTACTGAGTATAGTACGTTCCAGAAATATGTTCGCGTTTTCCAGTGACGAAAGAGCTTTCAATATTGAATCATATTTTCGCACAGGTACTGTCCGTTTGCCTACGTCGCATCCCGATTTCCCCCACCTGCTTCTCCTCGCCCCTCTGTAATAGCTGGGCTGTCTTAGCTCTTTTCTGAAAACATTAATTTCTCTTAGGAATTGGAAGTTTACGTAATATTATACAGCTGTTTAATTTAACTTAAATAAAAGGGCCTCGTTAACTATTAACTGTCACGTGATTTCCTCCCTTTCTACAATCCTGCGGCATAACCACTTGGACGGACAGTATATAGCATGTCTGAGTAATTTTATATTTTCGGGTCGGGCAGAAGTGAAGATTGAATTTACAGTACGTAGAGTAGGTACAGAATTATTTCAACATGAGTTACTAGTACGAAGGACGAAACTGGCAATTGGAATTAGATGCAATAGTCTATATTGCGATAATATGCACAAAAGAACTGAAGCCTGTATCGAAATGAACGGCCACCATTTTCAAAATTGTGTTTAAATATTCATATTATGATTATTTTTCAATGTAACTTCTTTCTCTATATTGTACGCTAATGTGCTGTAGACAGTGTAATATACACTGCATAATGAATACGTTCGCATGGATAACTCACTTCGTTAGTAAAAACACTTATTCTTAATACAGTACTGTACTTTGATTAAAGAAAAACCTAATGAAAATTATCAAACTCAAAATCGCGATATTTCCTAGTTTACGTAAATGGATGAACTTCTTTTCTTCCTTCCTATACCTAGTAGAGTGATTTGTGTTTTACGCCAGTATCATCGAACTCCAGTCTTGGAGGGGGGAGCAAGCGGTGTTTCCGGTTCTCTAAAGGTATAGACAGGTTAATATTAAAAATGTTAGTAAAAATAAAATGATGTCCCTGTACAAACAAAGTTATGGATAATTTCTGTGCTTATAATGCATCGGACTTCTCTAATAGAAAATTATATTCATTTCCGTTGTGATATGATGTGATGTAATAGTTCTCGAGATGTCGCCCAGCAGCTCGTTGGTGTATTGTATTGTATTGTATTGTATTGTATTTATTAACATTCCATGGTATTTATTCATGCTTAAAGCTAGAATATGGAACAAGTCAAAAAAAACTTAATACTATTATAAAATCTTAATTTATAGTCACAGTCTAGATGAAATATATACAGACGAGATTTACAATATAGTCTACTAGTACAACACAAAGTTTTAGTATCAATTTCATGAATTCACCTACACAATAGAAGGCGTGAGAAATTAGGTACTTCTTTAATTTGGCCCTAAATAATCTTATGTTTTGAGTTTCATTTTTTATATCCATAGGGAGGCTATTAAAATTTTTTACTGCCATATAACGCACTCCTTTTTGATAGCACGATAGACTTGCCGATGGAATATGAAAGTCATTTTTTTGACATGTATTTATGCTATGAACTGTTGAATTAGTTCCAAAGTTTTCACGATTACATACGAGGAAGATTATTAATGAAATAGTATTATTATTATTATTATTATTATTATTATTATTATTATTATTGATGTAGCAATTCTCGAATTATTACATAGGTACTCGCTGTGATGTGATGTTCATTTCTCCAATTGTCACCCAGTTTCTCGCTCTGGTGTGATGTAGCAATTCCTGACCTGTTACATAGGTTCTCGGTGTGATGTGATGTAGCAGTTCTCGAGTTGTCACCCAGGTTCTCGCTATGGTGTGCTGAAGTAGGTCTCGAGATATCATCCAGCAACTCCATGATGTATGATGCAGTAGTTCTCGCTGTGATGTGATGTATAAGTTCTCGAGTGATCACCCAGATTCTCTCCGTTATGTGATGTAGCAGTTCTCGATTTATCATCCAGATTCTCGCTGTGGTTTTATGTCGCAGTACCCAAGATTTCATCCAGCAATCCACAGTGATTGATATATATACTACATCGAGATATTACTCAGATTCTATCTGTAATGTGATTTAGCAAATCTCGATATGTTACCCAGTTTCTCGCTGTGGTGTGCTGTAGTATTTCACCCAGCAACTCTTTTTGATATGATGCTGTATTTTTATTGGGCTATTTTACGACGCTGTATCAACATCTAGATTATTTAGTGTCTTATTGAAATGAAGGTGATAATGCCGGTGAAATGAGTCCGGGGTCCAGCACCGAAAGTTACCCAGCATTTGCTCGTATTGGGTTGAGGGAAAAATCCTCAACCAGGTGATGATGATGCTGTATTCTCCAGTTTTTCCCCAGGGCTCCCTGTGGTGTGATGTAGTACAGCTACGTATAATCTTCATTGCAGACATTACTGCTGATATTTTGTATTAATTTTTTTCTAAGTTGCAGGCTAATTGAAATAGTTTCTGTTTTCTTGGAAACTGTATAATTATTCTTCATTGAAATTATGTTTAATATTTTGTATCTATTTTTGTTTACTAAAAGTGTTGGAATAATTTTATTGTTAGAATATCCATTTGTTCATCTTGGTAGGTTCTGTGCAGAATTTGTGTTATTTTAGAAATAACTTCTTTCTTCAGTTGATGCTATCTTCACATAATATTCTTCTTTCAAGAATAGATCATTAAGAGTTGATTTCTTCCTGATTGATGAAGGAGGAGGATTGATTGAAGTAGGAGTAGCTAGTGATAAAGTGGGTTCGTTTCTCATAAGGGAAGAAGATGTGATTTGTTTCTTTGGTTGTAGCGATTAGTGATTGCAGAAGATATGGTCATCTTTTAAGAGGTTTGGATTTCTTTTCAGTGGAAGAAGTGTGGCGATTTGAGAAGTTCGTTGTTATTTTGCAGATGAATAAAGTTTTCTTATGTAAATAATTTACTTCAAATGAAGTATTGAAGTTGAAAGCAGGATATTTTTATTCAAGAGAAATTTTAGGATATTTTATAATTTTAAGATAATTTATAATTCAGAGATGCTTTTTTTCTCGTGTTGGTGATGTAATTTTTTATGAAGATGATTTTTTTTTTTCGTGTGGTGGTGTTACGCGTTTTCTGTGGATATGATGGCTATGTGATTTTTTTATGGAGATGAAATTTTTTTTTCACGTGGTGGAGTTACGATTTTTTGTGGATATTTTTCCCTCTGGTTTCCCAATTAACACTCTATATGCATCTCTGCATTCTCCCATACGTGCTACATGCCCTGCCCATCTCACACGCTGGATCTAATGTTTCTTAATTATGTCAGGTGAAGAATACAATGCATGCAGTTCTGCATTGTGCAACTTTCTCCATTCTCCTGTAACTTCATCCCTCTTAGCCCCAAATATGGGTATTATCCTAAGCGCCTTATTCTCAAACACTTTTAACCTTTGTTCCTCTCTCAAATTGAGAGCCTAGATCATATATGTAAGAGATAACTCATCGCTATGTTAAAATGGGCAGCACTTTGAAGAGAACAACTGCCAGGATCGCCACCCGTCCACCGTAAACGAACACGAGATGGCAGTACAGTCGCTAATGCAATTCAAATGGGAATTATGATGTGACTCCTTATGTAACAACTAGATAGCAGCGTAGTAAACCTGACAAAAGTTGTTAACGTCAAAACCTATAAGGCCGACCTATCTCTTACATATATGATCTAAGGTGAGAGTCAAAGTTTCACAACCATAAAGAACAACCGGTAATATAACTGTTTTATAAATTCTATCTTTCAGCTGTTTTGAGAGCAGACTGGATGACAAAAGCTTCTCAACCGAATAATAACAGGCATTTCCCATATTTATTCTGCGTTTAATTTCCTCCCGAGTGTCATTTATATTTGTTAGTGTTGCTCCAAGATATTTGAATTTTTCCACCTTTTCAGAGGCTAAATTTCCAAATTTTTATATTTCCATTTCGTACAATATTCTGATCACGAGACATAATCATATACTTTGTCTTTTCGGGATTTACTTCCAAACCTGTGTCTTTACTTGCTTCAAGTAAAATTCCAGTGTTTTCCCTAAGAGTTTTTGGGTTTTCTCATAACATATTCACGTCATCCGATTAGACAAGCAGCTGATGTAACCCGTTCAATTCCAAACTCTCTGACAAGTCAATAATAATTTATTTTATTTTTTAAATCCACCACCAACAGAAGCAGGCTTCCAATTATAGGTGGCTTACACACATACATACACAAAATACATAATAAGAAAAAAGAACAAAACAAACAACACAAACGAAAGAAAGAAAGAAAACACATAATGGTAATAGATGCTAGAATATAATATTACAGTTAATATAGTGCCAAATGTCAATATAATGATGCAAAATTATTTAAAAACTATAGTAAAACATTATAATACACTTCTTCATAATTTAAATATCTAAGGAAATACAATTCTTTTTAATATCGTATGAAATTTTTCAATTGTTAAACTGAAAGTATTACACATAACAAAAAATGGAGAGTTCTTGAAGAAAACAGTTATAGGAATAGGGATAATAAAAGGTTGCCTATGACATAATTCTTTAGTTCTTTTTAAACATGATAATTTTTTCAATGCAATAATTTTTTTCTCGTGTTAATTCTTAAAACCGTAATAATAATAAAAATTTCATTATTATTATTATTATTATTATTATTATTATTATTATTATGACAAAGGAGGATTAACGGACAGGCCAGTTGATAATTTATGCCTTTCAGCTGTGGCCATTGTTAATAAGCTATAATAGGGTGTTAATAAGCTATAATAGGGATGTGACGCATATACTATCAAATGCTATAGAGATATGGCTTGCATAATTTGCCTCATCCTCGATTCTCATGATCCATAACTTGCACTTGCCGCCTCTTGATAGGAATCGCTCCCACGTGCCGGTTGTGGTAAGGCATGGTGTAGCTTTCCTACACCTGATAAAGGCGAAATATCTAGAACTTCTTACATAATCAGTTCCCTGTTGCTTGGTGACGCGTGTTCAAGTGAATGTGATTTCCTCGAACTTTCTCATCATTTTCTTCACCACATTAATTGACATGGGACCTCTTCTCAACTGATTTTGTCGGCGATATTCCCGCGATTCAGCGTTACTAGTGCTGTCATTCTGGTAAAACAACTTCACTAGCAGTGCACTGTCTCTCTTCGCAATAGCCATTGCGTTTCACAAGGAAAAGTCCAACCTTCTAAATTTTCAACGAACATTCACTTCACTAATGGAATCAACACGCGTCACCAAGCAACAGGGAACTGACACAATGCAATGCAATCGGAAGAACATACTGACGTCATAGTTACAGACAATATATAATAGAATGCGAAACTTACTGAGTTTCCCGTAACACATACTAGGGGCGCTGTTGTAGAAATTGACTTTGCTGCCACCTGTTGTGGGGAGGGGCGTTATTACATCTAGCAGCGCACCAAGAAGCGAAAAGAGTAATTACTCCATGCATTTAGCAGTGCACCTGGTGACGAAAATGTTAAACTGTGCAGAAAGTATTCCCTCACACCCTCATCGATATTCAAAACTAACCCAATTTAAAATAAAACATTTACAGTTTTATTCCTCACAGCATCTTCTACTGAAAATTCTTACCGGAGCCAGCAGGAAGATAAAAGAGACGATGTGTTTTACACTACCCGATTAAAATATAACCAGACAGAGACAAAAAATAAAGCAAAGGGTTAGATAATTGGGATTGTATTCTTTGGGTATTTATTGTACAGCGCAATGGAAAAGTCTGCAAGAACTACTTAGATAGTTCAATTTATTATATTACTATTACTTTACAATACATTCAACAACACTATTTTTACAACGTCCATAAACATCACTGTTTAACATACACTGCTTATACACACACGTATCACTTTATGTTCACTTATTAGCAAGTTTCAGTCCGCCATCTCGGCTCCTGGACTCTCGAGCAATATCTCGAACGGATAAATAGAGAACTCTGGGTAATGTACCCAACACGTAGTTCTAACGTTTACCACCCACGACGTTGGGCGCTGATCATCTTATTTCAGCCCCCCGCGGCCAGATGGTGCTGACCGCAGTTTCGCATCCTATTATATATTTATTCATGATTGCACGTTTTGACTGCTTACAGCGCCATATTTACACCTGGTGGCGAGTCTTGGAACTATTTTTTTTGCATAATTCGCGAGTGCATTGGTTAATTAGCATATCTACGAAGATTCACATTCCTACGACCATTAGAGTCCGAGCTGTGCCACGCTGAACACAGTCAGTTTAATTATTACCATCCTGTACATATCAGCCAGAATCTCAATCAGAGGTATGTATGTATAGAATCAATTACTGCTGAATTTACTTCACATTAGTATACGTTATTTTATGGGCAAGATAAATTGAAGTTCTTTACTAGTAGGCCCTTCAAGATTTATTGCTAACAGAGTGCTAACTCTTTTTACTGAAAGGCGGTTTCTAATTCCAGATTTTACAAGATTCATGCAACTAAATCCTCGCTCACAGTTTACAGTATGCGATGGAATTATATAAATCAGGGCTGGGCAGCAGGAGCGGATTCTGCTCTCTCACGGGGAGCCATATGATTTCTCTTCATCCCCTTTCTTCCCCGCCGAATACCGCTCAGCGTTGATTCAGTGACTGATGAATAGGCTTCGAAACTTCGGACCCGATAGACCAGTTCAGTGGGAAATCCGCACTGAGTATAATGGTAAAGCGTACAGTGGGTGGGGGTATTGTAGAATGAATGCCAACAAATACGCAAAGGAAAACGCTCTGGATTTGAAGGTTCTGACGAATAATTTGGTTTTTATACAAACCTATTTTCAAACTGTGTCTGAAACTCTTACACGGTTAGAAAAGTCAGAGCAAGAGATGCCGGAAGCTCTCAAATTAGTTGAGGAAATGACACAGAGAATTAGACACCAAGTACACCGGTTACTGAACGTGTAAAACAGAAGTGGAAATCAATTTTATGTAAAATAACGGATATGGAGCATTGTGTAACATAAACAGCAAATTAGTGGACATAGAGTCAACCGAGAATAAAGGACTGTCTCTTAGAGACTGCAATGATGTTAGGTTTCTTCGTTTTGCTCCTATCACGTCATGCGACGTAGAGCGCAGCTTTCCACAGTACAAACTTTGGCAGATAACCGAAAAAGATTTACGTTTGAGACACTGAAAATGTATCTTGTAGTACATTGCAAGTCGGTACTGTAACTGCACTTCCTAAAGACGACCAATAGGATAAATGAAGAAATTAAAATTGCTACCGGGTAGCTCAGTTGGTAGAGCAGCTGGCTGCGGACTGGAAGATCCGGGGTTCGATCCCAGGCGGCCACAGGATTTTTTCTCGTTGCCAAACTTTCAGAACTGCCCCGAGGTTCACTCAGCCTCTTATAAAATTGAGTACCGGGTCTTTCCCGGGGGTAAAAGGCGGTCAGAGCGTGGTGCCGACCACACCACCTCATTCTAATGCCGAGGTCATGGAAAGCATGGAGCTCTACCTCCATGCCCCCCAAGTGCCTTCATGGCATGTTACGGGGATACCTTTACCTTACCTTTTATATGTTTATTTCCACCAATAACACTGTGTATAATTAAACACAAATGCTTATAAAAGACAGGAGAATAAATGCTTTTCACATGCTTTTGACATTGTCATTGTGTAATGTATATTTACTTTCAGAATGTCCGTATGTGTGTCTTTCCCTATACTACCGTACTCTATTCTAAATAGCAACGTTCTTACCTCAACACATCTCTGCCTTTCACTACCTGCAGCGAATCAACAACCTATAGTTCATGCACAGTAAACTTATTGTATCGGGTCCAAAGTCTCGAAGCCTGCTGATGAATATTAAGCGTCCCCGTTTAGAGTCTAGTTCCGCTCCCGATGCCCAGCCCCGATGTAAATCAATTAGAAGAACTTGTTCACTTAACTTACATGAATTGCACCAACTCTTTGAAGTCCATTCTTGGACAACTATTGCTCAATACCTTTTTGAACATTGCCCATGCCTTTAGCATTTCATTTAAATTCAGATTAGTTCAAACACATCTCTGATTAATTTTTCTCCATTACCATTTTCGTTTCTGAATTCCAGTGTGGTTGTCGCATTTTTTCCCATTTACATTGAAAGTTTGTTGCATTTTTACAAGTCGAGTAGCAAAATGCGACTGTGGCTTAAACCCTGACTCCACTCCTCGCACTGCGGTATTGGTGTGCGGGTTGCATTTCTATTACGTCACAATTTCGTGGTGCTAGCAACCACTGCTGTAGTGTGAAAAACGATGTGACGGCAGGACGAAGGAAAATGACTACAACATAATCCAAAAGTGAACACAATCAAATACATAGCAGAAGAAAATCATTACAACCCAAACATAATAGACAACATCATAAGGAAGACAAATCAAAAATTCAACAAACACAAAAACACAACACAAATACAAGAACACAAGAAATACATCACACTAACATACGAAAACAAAAACACACACAAGATCGCATCCTCATTCAGAAAACAGAAATACAACATAGCATACAGAACAGAAAACACACTACAAAGACATCTCAACACACAAACAAATAAATACAACCACACAGGCGTATACAAACTCACATGCAATAGTTGCGACAGTTTCTACATTGGACAGACAGGCAGATCATTTCAAACTGATACAAAGAACACATTAAAGCAATAACCAGAGGACACAAACATCTTTAATTTTGGACACATAACTAATGCTAACCACACATACAATAACATAAATACAAAATGTCCTTCCTACACATACAACCCAAAAACCAGAAACTCAACACACTAGAACAATATGAAATATACAGACACACTAAAACACACCCTAATCAAATTTTCAACACCCAGATCAATTTCAGAACACACACACTATTTGACACACCTCTTCATCACACGAACGCACCCACACAACAGACAGCGAAGTTGAGATAGCGCCGTGATCTAGTAAGCTCTGAGGATGGTGTCAAATGCACCGGCAGCTGTAAGCCGCACATGCTTACACAATTAACACGAATAAGATCGCCATTTAATCAGTTGTTTATATTCAAGTGTTAAAAAGTAGTGTACGAAAGATTCAACATGGATTATCAATTTTCAAACGTTTAACTTACGAATTACGTCGATGGAAAATTGTTGAAAAAATATATATTGTTTCGAAATATGCAATATCCTTCAAAATATGTAATATATATCTAAATATTACGCACCAAAACATGTAAAAATATGTAACTTAAAACTTCGGAATAATTTTTTATTGTTTATTTATTTTAATAGCTAAATATAGGAATAGAATATGTAATTACATAAAATTCGGCCTCTAGTAATAATATAAAAGTAATGAATAGTAGGGGTAAAGTTAATACGAATGAATTATATGTAGCTAATAAGTAGAAGAATATTATATTGTTTTTGTTTTCCGGTCACAGTCCGTCTCTGCACTGTCATTCACTGCATTACCTGAGGAGATATCCACTCCACCCCTCCCACTGCGAAAATAGTGTGCGGGTTGCATTTCTATTACGTCACAATTTCGTGGTGCTAGTAACCACTTGTAGTGGGACCGGATTAAAAAATAGAAGCAAATAATTTTTTATTTTTATTTCATACAAAAAAAACTAACTAAACAAGTATACACCTTTACTAATATGAAACACAAAATTCAGTGTCTACTGTACCTTTCGTAAAAATGTTTAAAGGGTTACTTTTCTGTATGTATTCAAATTAGAATTCAATTTGTTGGACAATGTATACATGGACCACACTATTCGTATGCGACGGACAATAGAAATTGTCATGGTGGAAGCGAAAAAGCTTCATCGATTAAAACATATACACTTATAATTTTTTGTTTATTTTCCACTACATTAAATATTCCATGATACATTGGCTTTCGTTCTATCGGGCTTTTGTTTTATTTCCTTTCATCCCTATCAAAATACAGAGTTTCATCAATAGACAAATGATTTTTTATTGTTTATTTATTCCATGAAATATTCAAATTTGCACTGCATTCAAAAATACCCGTGGACGTATTTCTGACACCATTAAAACTCATAATGTAATATTTTTTACTTTGTTTATTTATTAATTAAATTTACTAATTTATCTAGTTCCGTTAAAATACGGGGAAGTATTTTCCACCGATTAAAACATGATTCCTGGTTTTTTGGAACAAAAATGTAAATTTATTAATGGGGCGATATTCAAATTACAGTTAAGGTAATTTTAAAAAAAGAAAAACATTTTATTTCAGGATGTTACTGACAAAAATGGAAATCATAGTTAGAATACAAACAAGTGTTTAATTTTGTACCAGTCTCTTGCATGTAGAGTGGATTTAAAGCAAATGTTCAAAATTTCCTTCCTGCATCTGAAGGCAAAGATTCGCACGGGTGTGAACCGCGCGTATTTCGCAATGTACACAGGAGATAACAAAACAGCGACTGCAGTATCAATAACGTTTTGTTGTTTATTTAATCAATGAAATATGTGACGTAATTGCAACCCACACACTATCGCAGGAAAAAATGCAGTGAAGTATTTTACTCCGATTAAGACATAGAAGCCAATATTTTTTATTGTTTATTTATTAATGAAATATTCAAATTACACTCATACGTAAAAAAGTGGAAGTATTTTACACCGATTAAGACATAGAAGCCAGTATTTTTTATTGTTTATTTATTAATGAAATATTCAAATTACATTCATACGTAAAAAAAAGTGGAAGTATTTTACACCGATTAAAACATAGAAGCCAATATTTTTTTGTTGTTTATTTATTAATGAAATATTCCAATTACACTCATACGTAAAAAAAAAACGTGGAAGTATTTTACACTGATTAAAACATAGAAGTCAATATTTTTTATTGTTTATTTATTAATGAAATATTCAAATTACACTACATACGTCGAAAAAAAAAAGTGGAAGTATTTTACACCCATTAAAACATAGAAGCCAATATTTTTTATTGTTTATTTATTAATGAAATATTCAAATTACACTCATACGTAAAAAAAAAACTTGGAAGTATTTTACACCGATTAAACCATAGAAGACAATATTTTTTATTGTTTATTTATTAATGAAATATTCAAATTACACTCATACGTAAAAAAAAACGTGGAAGTATTTTACACCGATTGTTTATTAATGAAATATTCAAATTACACTCATACGTAAAAAAAAACGTGGAAGTATTTTACATCGATCAAAACATAGTAGCCAATATTTTTTATTGTTTATTTATTAATGAAATATTCAAATTACACTCATACGTAAAAAACGTGGAACTATTTTACACCTATTGTTTATTTATTAATGAAATATTTAAATTACGCTCATACGTAAAAAAAAACGTGGAAGTATTTTACACCGATTAAAACATAAAAGCCAATATTTTTTATTGTTTATTTATTAATGAAATATTCAAATTACACTCATTCGTAAAAAAGTGGAAGTATTTTACACCGATTAAAACATAGAAGCCAATATTTTTTATTGTTTATTTATTAATGAAATATTCAAATTACACTCATACGTAAAAAAAAACGTGGAAGTATTTTACACCGATTGTTTATTTATTAATGAAATATTCAAATTACACTCATACGTACAAAAAGTGGAAGTATTTTACACAGATTAAAACATAGAAGCCAATATTTTTCATTGTTTATTTATTAATGAAATATTCAAATTACACTACATACGTCGAAAAAAAAAGTGGAAGTATTTTACACCGATTAAAATATAGAAGCCAATATTTTTTATTGTTTATTTATTAATGAAATAATCAAATTACACTCATACGTAAAAAACGTGGAAGTATTTTACACCGATTGTTTATTTATTAATGAAATATTCAAATTACACTCATACATAAAAAAGTGGAAGTATTTTGCACCGATTAAAACATAGAAGCAAATATTTTTTTATTGTTTATTTATTAATGAAATATTCAAATTACACTACTACGTCGAAAATAAGTGGAAGTATTTTACACCGATAAAAACATAGAAGCCAATATTTTTTTAGTGTTTATTTATTAATGAAATATTCAAATTACACTACATACGTCGAAAAAAAAAGTGGAAGTATTTTACACCGATTAAAACATAGAAGCCAATACTTTTTATTGTTTTGTATTAATGAAATATTCAAATTACACTACATACGTAGAAAAAACGTGGAAGTATTTTACACCGATTAAGACATAGAAGCCGTTACTTTTTATTGTTCGTTCATTATTCAAGTTACTGGTAAGGGCGTAGTAGTCTTCATAACAAGAAGAATAATGACAACGTACATTGTTCTTTTATACTTCATTTAAAATTTTACAGCAAATTAAGTATCTCATATTTTTGCCATCTGCACAAAATAAATACTTTAGCTTCCATGCTCCTTAAAATTACGCTTTTACTTACTATCTGTTTTCGAAAAGATATCGAAACATATTATCCTACACACTTGTAACATTACATGCGTACGTTCGCTGCTGATAAATGTCTTTACTTATATCGAAGTGAAGGCTGTAAACAGAGGGTGGGGTATGATGCCATGGTTACGCTTGAGTGGAGACAGGGGTATGTGTCGCGACACAGCTTTTGGCGATCACTGTGTTATGGAAAAGTACCACTCGCTTCGCTTATCTACTGCTTACTGTTTGATCATTACTGTTCTCCCCCCCCCCCCCACATCGTTAGTCCTGCGCAAACATGTCTAGCGCTACATACACCATGACGTGTTTCGAAAATCTGTTGTATCTCCTTAATTATGAATGTTACCCCATTACTGTATTTACATTTTTTGTTCCAAATAATACCAGGAATCACCTCCATAAACCCGGGGGAAAACCTCGATATACACCCTGTATTCCCCTTGTTCTCCTGTTCTGTCCTTTGTTCGCGTTGTCTTAACTCTCGTTTTCTTCCCGTTCTTCTCCTTCTATTCTCCTTGGTCTCTGCATGTATTCCTCTTGTTCTCCTCTTCCCGATTTCATTGTATTCCCCTTGTTCACCTTATATTCCTCTTGATCTCTTTATATTTCCATTGGTTATCTTGTATTTCCTTGTTCTCCTACCCTATTTTCATTGTTCTCCTTATTTTTATATTCCTCCCGGTCTCCTTCTCTTCCCCTTACTCGTCTTGTACAGAGTGTTTCAGGAGAAATAGTAATTATTTTAGGGGGTATAAGTATGGACTTTTCTGAGTAAAAAAGTTCATATATACATGTGTCCACTTTTTATTGGGTACAGAGATACAGTTGTTAGAATGTAACCCAAGAAGGTGTTAAGCGAAGGCAAATGATTACGTTCAATGCACTTTCATTCCGTGTGTTGCTACTCCGGGTGCTATGGGATTGTCATTTTTGTTTTGAAGGTCAAGTTGTGATCGGAATTCAACGGGTTACATCAGCTGCTTGTCTATGCGGATAACATGAATATGTTAGGAGAAAATCCACAAACGATTAGGGAAAACGCGGGAATTTTACTTGAAGCAAGTAAAGAGATAGGTTTGGAAGTAAATTCCGAGAAGACAAAGTATATGATTATGTCTCGTGACCAGAATATTGTACGAAATGGAAATGTAAAAATTGGAAATTTATTTTTTGGAAAGGTGGAAAAATTCAAATACCTGGGAGCAACAGTAACAAATATAAATGATACTCGGGAGGAAATTAAACACAGAATAAATATGGGAAATGCGTGTTATTATTCGGGTGAGAAGCTTTTAACATCCAGTCTGCTGTCAAAAATTCTAAAAGTTAGAATTCATAAAACAGTTATATTACCGGTTGTTCTTTATGGTTGTGAAACTTGGACTCTCACTTTGAGAGAGGAACAGAAGTTAAGGGTGTTTGGTAATAAGGTGCTTAGGAAAATATTTGGAGCTTAGAGGGATAAAGTTACACAACACAGAACTGCACGCATTGTATTCTTCACCTGACATAATTAGGAATATTAAATCCAGACGTTTGAGATGGGCAGGGCATGTACCACGTATGAGCGAATCCAGAAATGAATATAAAGTGTTAGTTGGGAGGCCGGAGGGTAAAAGACCTTTGGGGAGGCCGAGACATAGGTGGGAAGATAATATTAAAATGGATATGGATATGATGGTAGAGACTGGATTAATCTTGCTCAGGATAGGGAGCGATGGCGGGCTTATGTGAGGGCGGCAATGAACCTCCGGGTTCCTTAAAGGCTACTGAGTAAGTAGGTAAGGTCAAGGTGTGAAGTTGTGCTTTATTTTACATAACTGAATTTTTCAAATGTGATTGTGATTTGTTTTCTCTGTAAATGTGTGGTGTGATATAATAGACATTTAGTTGCTTGTGCCTGTTTGGTTACCGCATCGTCTTACACGGCCCCGTTATCTAGACTTTCTTCAAAACGAGCTTCAAGCAATATTGGAAGATGTTCCTTTGGCTAAAAGGATGGGTATGTTCTTCCAGCATGACGAAGCCCCTGCTTATTCTAGTCGTCAGGTGATACATCATCTAAACCTAACATTCCCCGGAAGATGGATCGGCAGACGTGGTCACGTTTCTTGGCCACCAAGGCCCCCGGACCTTACCCCTTTAGATTTTTGCCTGTGGGGATGGTTGAAAGGCGAAGTCTGCAAAGAAAAATAAACACAAGAGCCGATTTATTCCTTCGGATTATGAATAATGCCCCTTTCATAAAAGAACGCCTAGACGACCTCAGAAGAGCTACACGTGGTGTTGTCAAGAGAAGTCGAAAGTGCATTGAAGTCGGTGATGGAATTTATGAAAATCAACTTTGCTGTTGTTTTGATGCCACGTTCATCCGGTAGAGTAGTATTGAACGCCCTCTCTATTTACGTTAATGCTTGAAGAACAAAACACCATCTAAAGCAGGGATGTCGAACAGCGCTCTCAAACTGTGAAACGATTAATACTGTTTCCTACCGTAGCTGAGCTGAAACGACAGTCAGTCAGCTCGCTGTAGCAGTGTTCTGTACGCAGTGTGTTTATCAACTCTGGCGGCTGGTATGGGTATGGAACGACGATTCAGTAGTGAGTGGACAGATAAATATTTATTTATCTTAAAGGACGGAAAGACACATTGCTTAATATGTAGAAAAGAACTTGGATACATTAGCCATCATAATATTAAAAGGCATTTTAATTCTACACGTCATGCTGCAGCTTATGGACCAGAAAAGTTATCCGATTTCACTCGTGAAAAGACTGTAGAAGAATTAAATTCAAGATTGCATTCAGAAAACCTTCCATCATCATCGGGTGTTCGTATAATAAGCTTGGTTCGTGGTAGCTACAAAATTTGTGAATTTATTGCAGCGGCTTCAAAGATATTTACTAACGGAGAATTTGTGGAAGGCTGTCTCATAGCTGTTGCAAAAGGGATATGTCCGGAATACGTTAAGGATTTTAAATCTATATGTTTGTCTCGTAATATTTTTGCAGAGCGCGTATCATAAATGGGATATAACTTGGAGGAACAACTGATAGCAAGAATGAAAACTTTCACTTATTACTCATTGTAGCCCTTGATGAAAGTACCGACCGGAAAAATACGGCGCAGCTAGCTACAGTATATTCATGAGGAGTGTCGAATCAGATTTTAATGTTCATGGAGATCTTGCAGATGTCATTTCACTAAAGGATGGGACTCGAGGAGGAGATATTTTTGAATCTGTAACAAAAACTATGAACAAATTTCAAGTCACGTTAAAAGTAATTAATTTTATACATCAAAGCAGTTTACGTTTCTGAACTTGAAGTTGCACTGCTACAACACATACACACAAAGTTGATATTTAAACATGATATTAACAACATTATTACAGCTCGACCAAGTTAAGTCTGCGAGCCGAGAGGGGAAGTTGGAGGCATTTCTGTAGTGAAAGGAGGCGGTAACGAGAGGAGACCAGTACAGTCTCATATGACAGCAAAGTTTCCCTACTGCGCTTCAGTGCATAGAGCGGTAACAATTTAAGATGCTTTGAAATGGACTGTACTTCTACTTCTGCTTGACAGTGAGGTTTGACGTTCTGATTGGCAAGCGTGGGCGTAGGAGAGAAAGTTGCATGGGGGGGGAGGCTGGGAGACAGCGTAACTGTTGCCTTTATCTGAAGACAAGGACAACAAATCCGTGCGCTCCGTAGTGTATTTTAAACGATATGCACACGTTGAAATCTGAGCGTCAAGTGACCTATGTGGCAACTGTGTTTTGCCTCTACATTCCATCCCGATATCCCCACTCGCAGACTTGACTTGGACAAGCTGTATTATGATTTATCTTATTTCCGTCACTAACGAACAACTTTCATGGAATGACCCAGTAGATAAAACTCTATTATTATTATTATTATTATTATTATTATTATTATTATTATTATTATTATCATCATCATCATCATCATCATCATCACCATCATAATTCACCCTCATGTAGGCTACATTCTTTGTTTATCAGAGTTCATCAAGTGCAAATCTAAACTGAGTTCCTAATCAATTGGTAAGATGTATAAAAGTTATCAAAGTACCAGCCGCCGCAGTTTCGCTTTTGTTTACTATCATTCGGCCGGACTGCCTGCTATAGTCCGACCATCGGATCTGTGCCCCCGTAAGATATGCGAACTGAACCTTAATTCCTTTCATTCATTCATTTATTTTATTCCATAGATCTTACATGAGCAATGAAGCTTTAAGATGTGGAACATGTCAACATTTTACAATATTACAATTACAATTTTTACAAATTTTTATAGTTTTACAATTTAGTAATTTTCTACAATTTTTACAATTTTGTACAATTTTTTTACATTTTTTTCTTTTTTTTTTTTACATTTTGGCGAGATGTTGTGAGATGAGATGAGGTCCGAGGATTCGCCAAAATATTACCCGGCATTTGCCTTTTCGGTGGGGGAAACCTCGGAAAAACCCAACCAGGTAATCAGCCTCGGCAGTTCATTTCTCCCCCTGTATTCATATTTCTCTCCTTTCTTTCCCTCTCTCTTTCTCTCCCCCACTACACACAATTTTGAGCCTTCTTGCGGGACAGTTTATTTGCACTTGCAGTCCAGTGTTGTCAACTCAACATGAATACTGTAGCACGGAGTGGTGAAAGAAATATTATTAAGCAAATAATAGCATTTTGCATAAGTCAATCAGCGTCATTAGACTTACTTAAATTAAATTATGAATAAGTAATAATTAACCTTACATTATTATAAGCAATATTCAAGAGACATGATACTGTTTGACGGAAGTTTGGCAACATCCCTATTCGGCAAATTTCGTGGCCTGCTGTTTGACGTAGTGGGAGAGAAACTGTTGGAATGGGGTGAGTAGAGGCGTTAACTGTTCCAAGAACGACGACAGCGCTGAAGGGGCATAGATCCGATGGTCCGACAATACCTGTGTTCAACCGTTGCACGGTAAGGGAGGAGTGGAGGCTCTGCAGTTCACAGCTCGAGAGCGCTGTTCGACATCCCTGATCTAGAGTACTTCGAATCTCTATTCCAATTCGCTAACTATGTAATAGATAACCCTGGAATAGATAACGAAGGTCATACAACACGGAGCTCGATTTATCCTATAGTTAAGCTATTCCATTAATAGCTATTCCAAGATTTATTCCGCGATCGTACAACTGGGTATTTTATACATCTTGATTACATAACTTTTAACACTGTATCACTTCGAAATATGTATGATAAGAAGTTTCTTGTGTTAAATATTATTAACGTACCTTGTTAACATGTTTCGACCTGTTTTGGCAAATGGTAAAAGGTCACAGTATCAGGTTTTAAACATGGTGTGCCTCAAGGCTCAATTTTGGGACCTTCATTGTTTATTATTTATGTTAATGATCTTCCCGACTATATTCGGGATGGATGTTCTGAGTCTTTCGTGTTTGCTGATGATTTAGCCGTTAATACTATTCATAAAATAGTGACATATTGTCTATGGAACTTGCTGATGTATCAAGTAGGGTTGTTGATTGGTGTAGTGCGAATAACCTTATGATTAATTCTAACAAAACTGTTAAATTAAACTTTGGTATTAATCGTCTTACTACTGTTAGTAATACTGCTGTTAGGTTTCTGGGCATCTTTCTTGAGCCTAGAATGGGATGGAAAACTCATGTTGACTATGTTGCTAAGAAAATAAGTAAAGGCCTATATATGTTAAGGTTGTTAAGGAATAATTTACCTAACAAGGTATTGTTTACAATATTTCATAGCCATATACAAAGTAATTTAAATTATGGTATTATTCTTTGGGGTCACCATACTTCTGCTCAAGCTCTTTTCATATTACAAAAGAAAGCTTTAAGATTAATTTATGGAGTACCAAATACGACTCATTGTAAACCTCTTTTTATAAGGTCACAAATCTTGACATTGCCGTCTATGTATGTATTGGCCTGTCTTCTTTACATTCGGAATAACATTAATAATTACATAGCATGTACTTCTGTTCATAAATATTCTACAAGAAATGATACAAATTTATATATTGACAAATGTAAATACAGTATTACTCAAAACAGTTTTCTATTCTTTGCTTTTAAATTATTTAATAGTCTACCTGTTGATATAAGGAATCTTCCATTCCGAGTGTTTAGGACACGAATTAGGACTATATTATTGGCAAATCCATTGTATGATGTCGATGAGTTTTTTAATATTCATGTATCTTAATTTGTATCCATTGTATGATATCATGTACAGGGACATCACTTTATTTTTACCAACATTTTTAACATTAATCTGGCTATACTCGGAAACACTGTTACCCCCCTTCCATTACAGGCGTTTGGTGTTACTAGTGCAATATGTAAACAAATCATTTTACTATCTATAGGAGGAGAGAAAAGTAGTGTATCCATTTATGTTACAGGGAAATACAATATTACGATTTTCAGTTTCATCATTACTTTTACAGTATTTTATCAAATAACAGTAGAATAGTAACATTTTTTTTTTTTCACAAACTCAACTCTTCAGGCGGTTATATTCATTATGTAATGTCTACTTCATTCAGCATATTACTAACCCAATTTATTCCTGAGAATTTTGTGAGCACTTCCGTAAGAAACCCCAATTTCTACAGCTAACTTCTTGACCGACTTATTAGGACCTCGCTGCATCCTTTCTCTAGCATCTTCTACAGCATCTTCTGTCACCTTTGTTGGCCATCTTACACTTTTCTTTCTTTCTGTACACTCTGTTGCTCTAAATTTATCCACCAGATTAATGACATTTCTACGAAAATATTCCGTAATGATATAATCAGGAAATTGTGAAAAAAAACTGTTGTTCACATTCGGTTATATTGTAATTCCAGTTTCCATCATCGTCCTTCATACCTACAAACAGTAAAACAAAACTCTTGTTTAAATAATGTTGTTAAGTACCGTACCATATTATAGGGTACCGTACTTTCGGTAACTCTAATCTTCACTTGTGCTAAGTCCACACAGATAAATTCAGTTATGCTACACACCATACCTGTGTGAAAATAAACTTCAATAATATAAGCTCTTTCTTCTATATAAAATGCAACATATTTCTGAAACACACTGTACTCTGTACTGTTTATTTCACTGCTAGCAACAGCGGCCGTAAGTTTGTGTGACTGACGTTAGCAAGGACATTAGTGAAAGGGGTGGGAGTCAAGTACATTCAGAAACGCAGGTACAATAAAAATTGAAGTAAAAATAAAATTATGTCCCTGTATTTTAAATTGTATATGACGATGCCATACATGTTCCACATGTTTTTGCAAAATAAACTATCTATCTATCTATCTATCTATCTATCTATCTATCTATCTATCTATCTATCTATCTATCTATCTATCTATCTATCTATCTATCTATCTATCTATCTATCTATCTATCTATCTATTTTCGGTTATCTTCGGAACTGGTCTTTGTTGGTCTTGGCGCCTCTTGTTTCCTGTGTGGGTATTTTAATTAACCGTGTCACCTTTCCCGTCTCGATGATTAATTTATTTTTCTTCCTAGCTGATAATGTAGAATATAAATTCAGCACTTGTGTAGAACGTTCCAAAGTAGGCTGGTACTGTAGGCTTTGTTGTGACAGTCATAAAGCCGAGACGCATGCCCTGGAGCGGTGGACCACTTACTAGGAATTTGCAGGCTGCGGGAAGTTTCTCTTGCTACATTTCCGCCAACCTGTAGCTCGACAAAGAAAAGCGGCACAGGAAGGAAGTTCTTAATTGCCTCCAGTTCCCAGGCCGCTCCTTGACAGGTCAGCGAGACGTGCTGGGCAACTCGTCACTCAGCGGTTGTTTTATCTTGTTTCTCCATGGCAACTTATCCCAAAACGCGTTTCTTTTGTTTCTTATCTCCTTGACAACGCAAGACAAACCGGTTCTTATAAATTTCGTATATCTCTATAACGCCTCATAAAGCGCGTTCTTTTGCCTTGTATCATCATAGCCCGCGTTTTTTTTTTAATTCTATGGAAACCCGCCATAGAGCGCTCTTTTGTTTTGTATGTCCAATGGAACTCCACCACAAATTTACGTTTTTTTTTTTTTTTCCTTTTGTATCCGTGGCAGATTATTTGCAGAGTCCTTTCCCCTGATGACTGTATCACAGTGGATTCCCCTCCCTTTACCTCACCGATTAGCATAAGAGTTTTTTAATATAGTTATAACAGCTTGTGACAAAAATGTTTCCATGGGAACATGCAACAACAAAGTGTGTTTTTTTAATACCTCCTTTGGAACATACAACAATAGTTATTTATGGTCCTTGTGAGGTAAGTGCATCTTTATTGCACGAGTGGAAAGATTTAAGCACGAGGCGTCAATGCTGATAAAATTTTCTTTACACAATATAAATTGGTTCCTGCTTTGGTACCAAGTTGATAAAACTCATCTTAAATATTTATGATCACAGCTATTATTGATTTTGCGTCAATTTTTGCATCCGGTACTTTGATTCTCACATTCTATCCGACTAAAAATTTTGGAATTTTGTTACAAGTGGCTGCTTTCATTTTCTTCGCTTGCATTTCAAGACCTTCTTTGGCAGCCTCTCGGAACCGCTTCACCCCTGCAAACATGTCTGAATCTGCACAACGAAGGCGGGATTCTTCGTTCTGGATTCTTCGTTCTAGCTTTTACCAGCTCGCATCGGTAAATCGTGAGATTTACCAACATTTCTTGGTAAAAGTTCAAAATGCATGCATCTAATAAGATATTTTGGGGTTTTACCACACTATAACGGTAAATTATAAGGTTTACCGGTCTTCGTACATTTACAGTAACATATCCATGGGTGGGCAACTCGTGCTCTCAAAGTGTCAACACAACCTCAGTGCAGGTAGAACGGACTCTGTATTAGCTGTAGTGTCTGTGTGCGGTTCTTGCAAGACACAAATACGCTCGCGTCTGCAGTAAGTGGCGGCTCGTTTTAAGTGAAAAACATAATTCCCAGATCATTTCCCTTTAGTGATGAGTCGAAAAAGAATTTGTTTATTAACAAGGGACGCAAATCTTGTATTATATTCTATTACACTTTCTTACGCATGACATTTTATGTTACAAATAAACAGTGAGGGTTTTAGTAAAGAAATACTGTCTGCATCTGTTTTAGAACAGCTAAAGGTAAAAATGGGATATCAACAAGTTGAGATTGGTATCAAATGTCGTTAGCACGTTGTGCGTTCGAGTTACAGAATTGCACCATATATGATCGACTAGCTAAGAGTATACTTACTTACTTACTTACTTACAAATGGCTTTTAAGGAACCCGAAGGCTCATCGCCGCCCTCACATAAGCCCGCCAGCGGTCCCTATCCTGTGCAAGATTAATCCAGTCTCTATCATCATACCCCACCTCCCTCAAATCCATTTTAATATTATCCTCCATCTACGTCTTTTTCCCTCCGGTCTCCCAACTAACACTCTATATGCATTTCTGGATTCGCCCATACGTGCTACATGCCCTGCCCATCTCAAATGTCTCGATTTTATGTTCCTAATTATGTCAGGTGAAGAATACAATGCGTGCAGTTCTGTGTTGTGTAACTTTCTCCATTCTCCTGTAACTTCATCCCGCTTAGCCCCAAATATTTTCCTAAGCACCTTATTCTCAAACACCCTGAACCTATGTATAAGCTAAGAGTATTTATGGATAAATTTGAAATGTGGCAGTATCATGTAGAACATAGACAACATCACTTTCTTTGACTGTAAACTATCTTGAAGAGTGATGAGAAAATCTTCATATCTAATATAAGATCCTACTTCAAGACCTACAGCAGAATCCATTGGTAAGTTTGGAGAAACAGTGACAATTGATAAGGAATCGAAATTTTTCTGAAATACGTTTGGCTTACAGCCGATAGAAAATCCTGAAAGTTTATTGCTTGAAATGATAAGTCTACAGAACAGCACGCCACTCAGATTCCTGCGAAATCAGAAATCGAACTGTTCGTAATGTTGCCTAATTCAGAATTTCCAAATATACTCTTTGCTTCCATGTATACTGTATGTGCTTGAGGCAGAGTTTAATACAAGAAATAAGTATAAAAGCTCTCGAAGTAAATTTTCAGAAGTAAGCTTATTTCATCTGCCGTGACATGTAAAAAATACTTCCATGAATTTGTGTTTGTTTGCGAATACAGACTTACCTTTTTGAGAACAGAGGAATACTCTTTAATGTATAAAGACGTGTAAATTCTCGCGTTCTATGTTTCAAATAAGACATGTAATAAGAAATATTAACAAATAGTGTAATAATAAATGAGTGTTGCAGTTATGTTTGTTGCATCTCGAAAAGGTTATATTCAGTTTTTGTTTCCAGTACTAAACTAATTTACAAAGCTAGAAAATAATATAATTTTGTGCGAGATCGTGAGTATTTGCTTGTTTTCCGCACAGAACCAATACGCGGTAAGTGTGAAATACCACATTCAGTATTCCCAACATAACACACATAACAATTTCCCTCTTCTTACCGCTTAAGCGCGACATTCATTTTACTGCTTTAGGCTTTTAACATATTATTTTTAGAGACGTTTAACATAGAAATAATTATAAATTGGAAACTTACCACTGCAATTTCACCTAAATTGCAATGTTAATTATTGTTTTTAAATATTTGCTAAAATTAAGTAAAGTCTACTACTCCACGAAACTTATTGCATTCCTGATTTATTTATTTTAGTTGGTTATTTAACGACGCTGTATCAACTACTAGGTTATTTAGCGTCGATGGGATTGGTGATAGCGAGATGATATTTGGCGAGATGGGGCCGAGGATTCGCCATAGATTACTTTGCATTCACATTACGGTGGGGGAAAACCTCGGAAAAAACCCAACCAGGTAATCAGCCCAAGCGGGGATCGAACCCGCGCCCGAACGCAACTTCAGACCGGCAGGCAAGCGCCTTAACCGACTGAGCCACGCCGGCGGCTTGCATTCCTGAGACAAGTAACATTAAGGAAGCCATGAAAAAATCAACGAGATTCCAGATGCCGATGTTATTACTGCAATAGGTTATATAAATAATATTGTTAAAATATTAAAATGAAAAGTAAATCATTACATAACCTTACCGTTTGTTTTAAGTTCGCATTTATAGACTGGGGAAAAAAAAAGACAGACGTATATCACGGCCTGCTGGAGTATAGTAAACACAGAAAACATTTTACAGCAACAATGTTGGAGAAAGATATTTTGGTGTTCCGAAGTTGGCGTCATTAAACAGAAACCAACATGGAGATTTCATTGCAACTAATTAGAAAGTCGTCTTTCAGGTATGTAATAAACGATCTTCGTACATAATAATATACGATACACGAGCGGTATGTTTGTTTTCATGTTCTCGGAAATTAAAAAAGCTCAACTACGTTTCGCTTTTTCAATCTTTTCTGCGAACATGAAAACGTCAACATACCGCTCTTGTAACGTATATTACTATTGTTATGTGTTCAGGTATAGTCTGTTTAAAATTACTATAATTACTGTACCATCCGTCATTCTGAAATTCATATCATGGAATAGATATCACGACCACCTGCATGGGCCGCCAGAGCTGACCGAGGCTCTTGCAGCGAAACTACAAACAACTTGTATTTGCTGCGTCTGGCTCCGTCTGTCTTTCTCTCTTGCTAGGTTTTTAGCACTTTGGGAGTACGAGTTGCCCACCCATGAACATATCTATGGAAATCTATAACAGAGCGTGTTGTTTTATTTAATACTTGCATGGGAACATAGAACTAAGTTTGTTATTTTAATACGTCCTATGGAACTTGATAGTTTCTTTTCAATTTATAACATATTATGTGTTCTTTAGTCTTGTGTTTAATATCGTCGTGCTAACTTAATAACAAAGCTTATTGCTTCGTTCTAAATCTCCATGGCAAGTCGCCACAAAGCGCGCGTCCCTTTATTTAATATCAGCAAGGCAAGTTCTGTCTCTGTCGGCGTGATATTGTTTCGTGCGTCAGAGCCAAGGAGTTTTTGAGTCGCTCGGAAGGCAGTTTCCTTGTTTTCCATAAAAATGTCGGAGAGCAGCAAGCAAATTGGGTTTTCGCACGCCGACAAGACTCGGATAAACACATCGATTTTGGGTTTCCAACCCCGGGTTCGCGGCACAGATGTGAACGCTATTGAAAGTATGCTAGAAGTAAAGGCAAGAAGTGCGCTATATACAGCGTGCCCATAAAGTCTCGATCAATTTTTGTGTTAACACCGATATTTTGACTTTGTTACAGAATAATCTTTAAAGATGCTTTCCATAGAAGAAATAATCACAGCTGTTTCTGCAAGACTGCGTGGTTTAAGCTATGTATGTATGTATATATGTATGTATCTATGTATGTAATGTATGTATGTACGTACGTACATACGTATGTATGTATTCATTGCAAAAAGGTAAATACCCGGTAACTAATTACATACAATAATTACACTCAATAATGACAATTAATAATACTAATAATAAATAATAATAATGATAATAATACTAATAATAAATAATAATAATAATGATAATAATGATTTATTTATTTAGAATATTAACGTGCAAAACAACAGCACAAGGCCAATTACAGTTTAGCACAATATAATAATAATAATAATAATAATAATAATAATAATAATAATAATAATGATAATAATAGCAAAAATAATGATACTAATAGTAAAAATAATAATAATAATAATAATAATAATAATAATAATAATAATACTAACAATAAATAATAATAATGATAATAATAAATAATAATAATAAATATTAATGATAATAATACTAATTAATAATAATAACAATAATAATAATACTAATAATAAATAATAATGATAATGATAATAATACTAATAATAAATAATAATAATAATAATAATGATAATAATGATTTATTTATTTAGAATATTAACGTGCAAAACAACAGCACAAGGCCAATTACAGTTTAGCACAATATAATAATAATAATTATAATAATAATATAATAATAATAATGATACTAATAGCAAAAATAATGATACTAATAGTAATAGTAGTAATAATAATAATAATAATACTAACAATAAATAATAATAATGATAATAATAAATAATAATAATAAATATTAATGATAATAATACTAATTAATAATAATAACAATAATAATAATACTAATAATAAAATAATAATACTAATAATAAATAATAATGATAATAATAATACTAGTGATAATAATAATAATAAATAATAATAATAATAATGATAATAATAATACTAATAATAAATAATAATAATGATAATAATAATACTAATAATAATAAATAATAATAATACTAATAATAAATAATAATAAATAAACAATAATATTAACAAGGAGCATCCTAAATTAAATAACATTTAAAGTAAATCTAATTTGTATCTTAACAGAAAGTTCCAAATAAAACCGACGAGCATTAAGCTAGCACAAGTACTTTTCAGCACTACACTCGTGTAATTTTTTTCCTAATATGTTTACAACTCGATACATAACCACAATACAATATTTAAGTACAAATATATATATATATATATATTAGTATGAGCGTAAGTCCAGAATTTTGGGTACTTAGGCTATAACAACAAAATAATTTTTGATTGTCATTTCTATGTTCTATGGACACATTATTCTCACATCTATGGTATCCCAATGCTAATGAAGAGTCATATATTGAATAAGAGCAACACAGAACAGTTTTTTTTTTTAGCTTTTTTCAAATTAACTATGTTTGGAGTAAGGCCGTTCAGAAAATCCTGATGAAGATTGGTATAAGCCCTATGCCCATAATATTGCAGATATATTAATAATTTTGTAGGGTATGTTTGAGTATCTATTAGCAGTAAGTGGCCAAAATTTCAATTCAATGTATGCTATGATAAGTGAATAGAGTGTACCTAATCACAAGTATGTAGTGAATTTATAAAAAATATTGTTTAAATTAAAAAAATAATTTACTCTAGACTATTTCGTTTATATGTCGTCATTCCATTTTCGACCAATGAAGTGTAATGAAATTTTGAATTCCAACCAATCACAGTCACACTTTGCGATAATTTTTGCAGCTAGATTTATCGCTATCAATTTATCGCATGGTCGTTCTTTTGTTTAGTCGTTGTCGCCAACTGTTTCCCCGTAAATTGATGATCATGAATACATTAAGATGCAACTACACGGTTAAACTATTCTTTCAATTTTAAATCAATGAATGCAAGATTGATATTTAATATTAATTAATATATTTACGCAGTGAAGACGACGTTCAAAACGGCGCACCATGTGGACACAAAATCTTCATGCTTCTTAATTGAACGTACCTTTTAAAGTTGATTCTTTCAATATTCTTCCCAGATTGCACGCATACGCGATTGGAATATTGAACTGTGTAGATGCAGCTTTAGTTCCGTTACACACTCCAGCGAGAATGCGTTTGTCGAGCTATACAAAATGCTTTCGTGTAGCACTGATTGCAAGTAACGGTCGAAATAAGGCACAGCTGACATTGGTCCTGCTCCCACAGGTAACTTAACTATAAAATTAGCCTATAAAATTTGTATTTTGTGAATGAAATTAAACAATTAATAGACAGTCAGATATTCAAATTTATGTAACATCATCGCATATCAAACCCAAAGATCTTGCATAGTAAAAATGTCTTTGATCAAACTGCCTTCCGTATGGCGTAATAAAATTCGTGTTTTAATTAGGCCTATCTATATAGAGATGGCTTCACTGTGAAAGGCGGTGGCGGTACGATCATCCACTCCTCCTCTTTATCTTTCTTATATTGGCTGTTTTCGCCAAGTGGACGGCACATTGGAAGGATTGGGTGTGCGCAGTGGAAGACTTTTAGAAATGAATAGTGTGAATTTGTAAAACAAATATAATTAACAATAATAAGTAACAATGTACATAAATGGAAAATGAAATAACAATAAATATGAAATAGGTGAGTGAAAATAGGACAAACTAATCTAAAATGGTATCCCCAGGATATGTAAATCATGTAAGTATCACAAGGCTGAGGCCAACACACTTATAAGTGATTAAACCATCTAATATGGCCGTCTCTCGACAATCAGTGACTAACCTATTAGCCATATGTTCATGAACCACTCTTTAAATATATATATAAACTATCTGAGTATGAATCTGAACACAACACCCAGCCGGCACATTAACTTAATACATGATCCATTCGAGCATAGATACCACTCAAACTGAGTAACCAAACTATAAATACATATACACTCAATAAGAGAGAAACTTTACCCAGCATAAGACATTACATGACTGATCACTATACATTACCCATTGCACATATTGCTCACATAAACTGTGGAAATAGCACTAACACAAATCTCTGCACTTTACAAAATGAATACCCAACGGAGAGAGAGAGGGATGGAGACATATACACGTAATAAGTAACGGACGATAATTCCAATTTCAAGGATCATTTAAATAGCAACTAAACTCGACGCACATGATAAGAGAATAGCGGCGAAGGAAAGCAACAATCAAAATGGAGCAGGGAAAACACTAAAACCATATGCGAGACCGTAATCGCTGCCTTATCACTCTAACCGTCTCGGAACATGAACTCACATTTCAAATCATATCTCCTTGCATAATTCCCAATACAATTTACCTCAAACACATATATCTCACAAATATGTTACTCGATGCAAATACTAAAACTTGCCCCCAAGACGTATCACTAGCAAGCGATGTTTCAAACTGCGATCCACTAAAATCCCAAACACACACGACGCAATATAACTACTCCACTGATCTATCTCCAACACGTACAAAGCCCGAGTCACGTTGTCTATATCTGCCCCGTACCAAAATCCTAAGTCTTGTTAAATGTTTCTGCCGCATACGAGAGCTTGAATCTGAGCCAACTGTTTCCGTGTATCTCCCGCGTACGAGAGCCTAAGTCTTGTTAAGTGTATCTGCCGCGTACCGGAACCCAAGTAACGTTCCGTGTATCTCCGTTAAAACAGGTAAACTCTCTCCCCCTCTATCCTCGTGAGACGTAATGACCCGGCCAATAGGGTTATTTGGAAAGAAGGGATTGATAGCGCTATCTATACTGTGACGTCTGAGAGCGCTCTGACGGATGAAGTGACGTACTAGATGAACGGCCGTGGTCGTGGGCACGGCTCAACTGTGTAGCAACATGTCTCGCTGTGAATACATAAGCATCGGTATATAGCTGTCCCCACTGTTGCTGTTAAATTAAATTATGATTTCAGCAGATAATGAAAATGTATTTATGTTGTAATAATAAGAGAAAAGTGCAGTACATGTATAATTAACATTGTTAAACCTGTATTTCGCTTTTCGCAATTGGCATTACTGAATAATAACATCGAATTTCTTTATTGCAGTAATCGATATTCATCTACGAGTATTTCAACTTCACAATGTCTGAATAGGTTAAGTATTCATTAGTATACAATATTATTAACATTTTGTGATCGAATTTTAGGGATATATTATTTATATTTATATTTTATTCACGAAATAGTCCTGATAAATGTCACTCGAGGTCTGAGATTTCCCAGATAATCGTGACATTACTCTAGAGTAACCATTCTTTTTTCATTTTGAAGTTTAATATGTATACGCACATCACTAAAAATGAAAGAGCTTTGATAAATAGTATTATATTTATGACTGTTTGAAGATAGGCTATTTTTACTGTTATTTTACATGTGGTAACGACCAGTTCCCCTTAGAATATTAAGCGTTAACTATCTCTAGGATGCATTTTAAAAGCCAAGTCTTGCAACCTCCAAAGAGCAAGACACAATTTTATTATAACACTTTTTTTCTGACGCAACAAAGTAACCGTATTATTAAATCCAGCACAAAGAACACAGTAGTACGTCATTAACAATGCAAACTTAAACGTAAAAATAAGAGTCGTGAAAGCCGGGAACCATGCCATTACACGCGACTACGAGTATGCACCATGTAGAAGTAACCGTAACGACGTAAACTGAGAAGCTTGATAGCTACAGTGTCAAAGCGACTAATTCCGGCAATCAGAAGAGTGGAATGTCGCGATAATGAAAGAGCGGAATCAGATCGATACGCAACATGAACGTACCGTCGTATTATCCGCTTTTGAATGCACAAGGAACCCGCCAGCACTGAAAACCTACTTGCATTAGCAGAATTAAGTCCGTGACATGGAATGAAAACAATTTTTTTGCCATGTCAACTATATTATCGACTTCTTCCTGTAATCCCTTCCATGCATCGACAGTTCCAATCTAAGAACGATACAATTTATTAATATTCACTCTTCATAGCTTTCTGTCTAAGGGCAGGTCTTTCACTGCAAATACAGCATTCTCCGAACTTCCCCTTTTTCCGCCTTCCTCTTAATCTCTGCATACAATCCATTTATCTTAATTTTGTCTATCATCTTATACCTTATTCTATCCCGAACATTTTTTTCCCCGTTCACAGTTCTATCCAGTGCATGCTTCAGTAGACAGTTTCTTCTTATTAATGGAGAAAAATTTGTTCCGGCACCGAGAATCGAACCCAGAACCCTCACCTTGGCACGCTGAGTGCTCTTACCATCTGAGCTATACCGAGATCTCATCCACAGCGACGGCTAAATTCTCCTCCTTTGTTTGGTCAATGGTCCTGGTTCGATTTCCAGTGTCGGAACGAATTTTTCTCCATTCATAAGTATGTATGCGATGACTATGTGAAGTCATTGATTACGCAGTATTCAATAGAGGACGGCGAGGTTCTCTAATAAGAATACACACATATATATATATAATTTATTTATTTACTTATTTATTTATTTACTTATTTATTTATTTATTTAATTATTTATTTATTTACTTATTTACTCATTTATTTACCTACGTACCTACCTACCTACCTACCTACCTATCATTCATTCATCCATTCATTCATTCATTCATTCATTCATTCATTCATTCATTCATTTATAGTCAGAACCCGAAATCCGTCAAATCCCGAAGTTTCTAGGAAATTCTAGTTCTAAAAAAGCTCTTTAGTAATTCAGCTACATCTAGAAATAACTATGGCTCTTTAGGAAACTCAAGTTTTGACTAATGTAGTTAAGTTAGATCTAGAAATAACTGATTGTTGTTAGTAAAAACCGTTGTAACGATTTCAGAATGCGAAATCCGTCAAAATCCGAGGAAATTCTAGTTTTCACTTATGTAATTGTTACATCTAGAAATAACTTATTACTAAAATGACTTTAGGAAGTTGGTACTTGCGCCTGAACATTATTATTACTTTTGTCATTGTTGTTTTTGTTGAAACACAAAATAGTTTTATTACACAAATAATTTTATTATGTTATGGCAGAGGTCTCCAAAACGCATATAGTCATTCGTGATCCCGATGCTGCCCGCCGAACACAGTGTGCTGTAGAGAAGGGGGAGAGAGTCGTACCTCAACAGATGGGAGCGGTCAGTGAGGGATTGCCGCAACGATCTCCCTTATGTTTACAAATAATAACATCGAAAGGATAAGAAATATCATACGTTTGTATATTATTTTGGCATACTAGGAAGCTTCTACTTTTGATTGGGGAATATTCAATAGTTCATTTCGCATTACATCTAGAAGACATTCTGTATGCACGATTTTACAAATGCTCATTCTGTAAAGGGCTTCATTGATTTTCCAGTATTCCAAGTTAGAACATAGCTAGCAAGAACTTTTTTTTTTGTTTAAGACTGAGGATACGTGTGTGATTTGTGTTTGTATTTTCTTGTTTCAAATTTATCAAAAAATGTGTATGTATTTCACCTGAAATGAAACGAAAACTCTAAGTATATCTTGCGAAACTGAGTGTAAACGTATCGTAATATACTTAGTATTATGTATAACCAACAGTTATACAGACGTCCCAAAATAAATTATTTTCACATGCTGAATTTTAACACACTCTTAATATTTGTCGAACAAATTAAACATTTCATATTCTTCCCACTAACACGAAAATATATTTCTCTTCCCTTTCATCCTTGAATGTACTACGTCCATGATTAGAAGACGTTGCGAAACGGTCGAACACTCCGACCAACACAATGATTATAATGGCAGTCCGCCACTGCTCTTCGTTTGCGCATAAACACTGAGTACAGGTGGGGATGGGTGAGGCGGAGCGCGCTCATTACGTACTGGCTTCGGTTCCGTTCAGGGGCTTACTCGCGAGTACGCTTTTGGAGACGTCTGTGTTATGGGATTGTTAAACATTACTATTTTTGTTGTTGAATTACGGATAATTATGTTACAGAACTCAATATTATTTTTTGTCTCACAAGTCGATTGTTGCTACAAAACATGCTATTGTGATATTTAGAGTTGTAGAGAATTTTCTTTTTCAAACACTAGCACCACTTCGAAACATTTTTTTTCCCCAAGCACAACGAACGAACAACGAAAAGTCGTGTTTGTTACACCAGCTCACGCAAGTGTAAGATCTGGTCATCTACCCTTGCCGATATACTAACTTTCACAAGCACAGTCACGTACAGGGATCCGCGGAGCACACTTTGGGAACCACTGGACTAGAGCAGCGGTGACCAAAGCGGGTGTCGTGATTGCATCGTGTAATCACAGACATTCAAACGGGTACGAGGAGTTTCCTGTATATTGCTGCGTGTTTTGTTCACGTACTGAAGGCAAGCAGTGGCGGTATCATGTCGCTCTACAAGCTTTGTCTCTACAAGCAGTAAAAGGTAATTTATTGTTCTGTTGTACAAAATTTAATATGTTTACTTTGCTCAAGTTCAATTTATAGAAACATTTACTGCCACGCTGAATAATGTTGTATTATTATTATTATTATTATTATTATTATTATTATTATTATTATTATTATTATTATTATTAACCACTGAGTTTGTGTTTCTATAATTCTTCTGTACGTGCATGGATATTGATATTTTTAGATCTTCTCCCTAGAAAAATAAAATTATTAGGTTTTATCTGAATTTTAATCTTCTTAATCTTTAGATGACGGTAACTATTTATTAGTTATTCATTTAATAATACTATTGTAGAAAAACTGATTCAATATTATGTGCCAACGAACTGTTAAACGCCAGGAATTGACATGTCTTAAATCATAGCCAGGAAGAGAAAGATGAGATAAATAAATGTAAGGAGGTCAGCTACCTAATGGAGTTTGAAATATCTCGTGCTCTAAAGCCTTTTAATAGATCAGAATTTCTCAAGAAAGTAATGATTAAAATAGCTTAAATAACTTATTCATAAGAAGTTTTTTAATTTTGGAAAACTACGAATTTCTCGACCAAATATTGAGAGACGAATTTAGAAAATTTCTGATTATATTCAAGAGGAAGGTTAAAAAAAAAAAGACGCAAAAAATCGTACATTATTCACTGACTCTTGATGACAGCAGTGACATTACTGATACAGCAACGCTTGAGATTTTTATCCGCGGGATTGATCAAGATGTCAGTACAGGAACCACCACTGGTTGTAGTTTTCATGCCAAGTACCTTTCCTCCGTCTCCTTACTTCATAGGCTGTCTGTCGCATGTAATCGCTGCAGTTCGAGTTTTGGTCACCTCTGGACTAGACGAACATTAATGCGAGAACTGTTATACGGTGTCGCGAAGCTTTGAGGATCCGAGTGCGCGCAAGAAGCGGCATAAGTAGCAACGATTTTCAAGTCATTATATTTCGTAAACGAGGAAAAAGCGAAATAAAGGAATATCACCAAATTTCTTAACGAACGAAAATTAGCTTAAATATGCATTTTCATTAAATTAAAGCTCCACGACCTGGGACAGTTGCCTTGTTAGTAGCACAGCAAGTGTCTCCTTGCCGACACCCATTAATCGCTGATCGTCTACTCCTATAAGCTTCGTGTTTCACAGTCTACTATTTGGTCCCTGCAACTTGATAGAGATTTAATTAAAATATCACATTTCTAGCTATAGACCTTCCCTTGTGGGTTATGTGTCCTTGCTTTATTTAGTATTGGCTTTCTAACACGCTAATCACGTGACCTGGAACTCTCACCGCTTGTCATTGTCTAGCTTCAGAGATCACAAATTACAATTAACCGAGGTCCACTTTGTAACATTATACAAACTCTCAGATCGGGGACTATAAACATAGGAAGTTGTTAGAGGTAATTTGTATCGATATGCATGATGGAAGTGATGTACAGTAACTATGCAGATTAAGTGGAGAATAGAATAGCTACATGAAAATAAATGAAAACCTGTTATACGTTTAGTATAGTCCGTATCACTTATTTAATACTCTAAGGCCCGATTGTATAAACCATTTAATCTTAGATCAGAGGTTAAATTGATCCTTTTTCAGCTGAACTTGGAATTTTGTGTTGTATAAAGTCTAATCTGAGATTAATTTCTCTCAAACTCTGAGGCCCGATTGTATAAACCATTTAATCTTAGATCAGAGGTTAAATTGATCCTTTTTCAGCTGAACTTGGAATTTTGTGTTGTATAAAGTCTAATCTGAGATTAATTTCTCTCAAACTCTGAGGCCCGATTGTATAAACCATTTAATCTTAGATCAGAGGTTAAATTGATCCTTTTTCAGCTGAACTTGGAATTTTGTGTTGTATAAAGTCTAATCTGAGATTAATTTCTCTCAAACTCTGAGGCCCGATTGTATAAACCATTTAATCTTAGATCAGAGGTTAAATTGATCCTTGTTTCAGCTGAACTTGGAATTTTGTGTTGTATAAAGTCTAATCTGAGATTAATTTGTCTCAAACTAAAGTCAACTTTGACTGAAGAAATTTATCCGATTAAGTTAGATGATCCAAGTTCAGTTATTTCTTTTCTGTTTGAAATATACGAGTGACAGATTGTGCAAATAAAATATCCATTATTATTAATATTAATAGATATGTTAGGTACATTTATATATATTTCTTAATACACAAATATTCTTATATTTTATAAGTCTCTATCGTGTTCAGCAGTATCAAATAACATAACCTATAATTATATTATGTTTATAACAACCATTAATTATTAATGGATATGATAGGTACATTCATAAATGTTCAATTAACTGTATTACTAAACGAAAATTGTCGTTTTATAAAGCTTTATTATGTTTAGCAGTATCAAACACCATAACATGATAACAACTTGGAGAACAGTCAACCTTCTTCTTATTGTCTGCCATTATTTACATCGAAAAAAAAAACCAGTGTCTCCAACAGAGTGTAATACGGAAAGTCGCCAAAAAGTAGTTGTAAAGTCGCTAGATTTCTCATTATCAACAAAGAAAGATTAAATTTTGTCACTATGGGGTGCTAAAAAGGTCACTAAATCCCTATTTAAGCAATATAAAAGTTGAAAGAAATTGTTGCTGAAAAAGAGTTAAAGTCGCTAGATTGGCAACACTGAACAAACCTGTATAACATGGTCCGCGCATCACGTATTTCACCTGCTTATGCGATGTTGCCAAATCCTTTTCTCGTGAACTTAGATTGCATTTGAACCAAGTTAATTTGATCGCAGAAAAGTTTTATACAATAGAAGAAGTGTCTGAACTCGGTTCACTTTTCGATCTTCGATCAAAGTTGATCTTTAGTCAGGGAGATCTATACAATTGGGCCTAAAGGTCAAACTTGACCATTTTTTCCCCTGTAATTACATATTCAATTCAATTTATTTGGCCATTAGACATACAGTTTTAGGCTCCGTCAGAATACATTGAAAAACATACAAATACATTTTATGCTCGACCATGCCGAAATGTAGTAATTATACACCTGGTAGCAGCCCTTTAATGGACCTCATTAAAGTACACGTATTCATTAAAGTTCAGATGTTCCACCAATCAGAAAACACCATTGTAGCAATATGAAAGCGCAAGTATCGATTATTCTCGGATATGCAATCGAAAGACAACTAGCGAAACGTCACGGAGGCTGGAAATCCAATACTGTCGCAGACGGTTATGTTCTGTTACTATAATAATTAGCGTTAATTGTAAATAATATTCAAATAAATTCAATTTGTCATCTCGCTTTTCAATGTCTAAATCAATTTCAAGGTTATATCAAGATTAATGTTTATTTTACTCTCTAAATTATATCAAGGTCAATGGCATTTCTTTCTCGGAAAAAATCAATACTTTCGCGTCTGCGCACATCTCACAATTTACGAGATATTGCACAAGGTCAGTTCGCTCACCAGTCTCACAAGAATAACATGAATACTTATGAATAATTTCAAGTTAGAAATATGGTCGAGCATAAAAAGTCGTATGAAACTTGCCTATAATGGTAATTAAGACGCTTGAAACGCTCGTTTCATAAACATACTCGCGTCTTAATTACTGCCATTATAGGCGCGTTGCATAATGTACTATTAAAAAACACTAATAAAATAAACAGTAAAATTTAAATAATACAATGAAAACATGAAATAATTTGAAACTTTTAAATTAAAGAAAACTAACTAAATTGCAATTAAACTTATTTATTAAAATACAATTTCATATAAATTTGTGTTGAAAAACTCAGCAACAGAATAAAAGGATTATTTAATAACCAATTGTAAAATCTAGTTTTGAAGCTATTGATTGGTAATTTATAATATTGGCTGGGGAGATTATTATATAATTTCATCCCCATAATTAAAAAGTTTATGTTGCTCTTGTGTAATCTACAATATGGAATATTAATTTGTTCACTATTTCTAATTTCATGATCATGTATATTGGCCACTAATGAGTAAATTGTCGATATTTTTTCGAGTGTAAAGTACTACATCATATATATATACATGGACATTATTTTTTATTTTTACTAACATTTTTAATATTAATCTGGCTATACCTTTAAAGAACCGGAAACACAGATTGCTAGCCCCTTTCACGATTGTAGTTCCATGATACTGACGTAAAACACAAACATATCACTCTACTAGATATAGGAGGGAAGAAAAGTAGTTCATCCATTTACGTAAACTAGGAAATATCGCGATTTTCAGTTCGATAATTATCATTAGGTTTTTGTTTAATCAAAATACAGTACAGTATTAAGAATAAGTTTTTCTACTCACGAACTGAGTTAGCCATGCGAACGTATTCATTATGCAGTGTATATTATACTGTCTACAGCACATTAGCGTACAATTTAGAGAATGAAGTTAAATTGAAAAGTAATCATAATATGGATATTTAAACACATTTTTGAAAATGGTGGCCGTTCATTTCGATACAGGCTTGAGTTCTTTTGTGCATATTATCGCACTATAGACTATTGCATCTAATTCCAATTACCAGTTTCGTCCTTCGTACTAGTAACTCATGTTGAAATAATTTTGTACCTAGTCTATAAAAGAGTACCTTACGTACTGTAAATTCAATCTTCACTTCTGCCCGACCCGCACAGATAAAATTACTCAGACATACTATCTACTGTCCGTCCAAGAGGTTATGCCGCAGAATCATATAAAGGAGGGAAATCACGTGACAGTTAATTACTTAACGAGGCCCCTTTATTTAAGTTGTATAATATTACGTAAACGTCCAATTCCTAACAGAAATTAATGTTTTCAGAAAAGAGCTAAGACAGCCCAGCTTTTACAGAGGGGCGAGCAGAAGCAGTGGTTATGCGACGCAAACGGATCTTGTGCGAAAATATGATTCAATATTGAAAGCTCTTTCGTCACTGGAAAACGCGAACATATTTCTGGAACGTACTATACTCAGTAACTCAGTGTTGTTTACTATATGCGGTCTTGGTTCTGTGTGTAGAGGACAGTTGGAACTTCATTAGTAGAAGGGGTGGGAGTGAAGTACACTCAAAAACTCAGGTACAATAAAAATTGAAGTAAAAATAAAATGATGTCCCTGTACAAATTTATATTGTTAAAATCCGTGATTGTCTGAAAAGTGGCCGACAATGTTCCAGATAGTTTGATTTACATAAAATTCTAATAGCTTTCTTTTGTAAAATCAAGACGCTTCCAATTTTGGTTCCATTTCCCCAGAAAATTAGGACATATCGGGTTATCGACTGAAAGAAAGAAAAGTAGGCACATCTTAAATAATTTTGAGAAACGCAAGTCGTTAATTTCTTTAACAAATATAAAACTCTTGATAGCTTTGTGCATATGTATTAGATGTGCTTATCCCATGTTAAATTGGAGTCTATAAAAAGTCCTAGAAATTTAGTGTAGTTGAGTCAGTTGTCCTTATTTATTAGATAATTTAGGCTGAAAGTTATGTTGATAGTTTTTTCTTGATTAAGCAAGAAACCATTAGATTGAAACCACAAAGCCATCTGTGATAGAGTGTCGTTGTTGAGAGCATGTAATTGATTTAGAGCAGAGGAAGTAATGCTAGTGCATTATAGTAATTTTTTAGATGTCAGGTTGAATTTTATTTTACGATATATTCTGTAGAACCTAAAAATTCTGTTGGCAGCAATAATTTTGGTTTCCAGCACTTTGAAATATACATAAATGAACATAAGTTTTAAAACAGATTGAGGTTTTCGAAGTAGACAATCTAACCTTCAGAATTAGGCTTGTAGTCCTAACCTTGTTTCGAAAAATTAAAACTCGGATGCAACATGCAACTGAAAAATGAGAAAGTGCAGAAATATGTGTTTTAGGGTTTGAATTTAAAGATTATTTGAAAAAATAAATGATTTCTTTTTTTATTTTTGAAAACTTTCAGTTTAATCTGTCATCAGTTAGTAGTTACGCTGCGCTATTTTTCCTCTGGTAGCAGGCATACTGAAAACGATGGAGGATTTCGGAGGTGTCCGTAAATCTATACTAATAATAAATCTGTGGACGAAATTTTTCTGGTAATTTTCGATTTTCCCAAAATAATTGGTCCTAACATATATAATTAACCATCCTGAAACCGAAAATCGCTTTTTTGAAATTTTTGTTTGTATGTCTGTCTGTCTGTATGTTTGTTACCTTTTCACGCGATAATGGCTGAACGGATTTCGTTGTAACTTAGATTATAGGCTATATTGCATTCAAAATACATTATTTAAAAGGGGGGTTATAAGGGGGGTTTGTTACATAACAAAAATTTCTTTAAAAATCATTTCCGATAAGTTTTATTGTTTGAAAAATTTTGATAGGACTGATATTTAATGAGATAAATGAGTTTTAAAATTAAAATAACTGCCATCTAAGGCCGTGTAATGAATTAAAAAAATGACTTCGTCTATAAGGGGCCTTGGACAGCAAGAATCGAAAGGTATGAAAGATAGCCTACAGAGAATGTTTCTGTGTTTGTATGAAGTAATATCGGAAGCTAAATTAACCGATTTGTATAATTAATTATTATTTCACCATAGTTTCTCTAGATGGACATAATGCTATAATGTTATTACAGTAACTTCTGATATACTAATGCAATATAATATAATATAATACTATATAATATAATATAATTTAAGTTATTTGAAGGGTTCAGAACCATAGTGGGCCAAGCGCCATTTACTGAATACGTAGAAAACAAGGGTTAAAATTAAGTTATTACCATAATTCAATGGAAACCTATAACAAGTAAAATAAAATATACACATTAAATCTAAATGATGTCAATCTTCATTAAACTATGGTTGCATGTAATAAAAATTAAGAAACATATGGTTAAAGGAATTGTCATTGCACCAAATGAGTGTCTCTGGACCAACATGACAGCATTTTAATTATTTTTTTGCAATTTAAATTAAGTAACATATTAAACGATTTATCCTTCTATCAAACACGAATGTTCCCTGGATCAAATGTCCTATTTTAATTATGTAATTACTTTATATTTATTTCTAACGGGTGCAGCGGAGCGCACGAGTACGGCTAGTCTACTATTAACCTATTGCGCATTGTACTGTGTGTGGCAGACAGTCTCCTCATAAAATTTACTATGGGGCCTGATTTATAAACACACTAATAATATTAAGGCTGGTTGAGTTGAAGAGAAGGCCTTATGGCCTTAACTCTGCCAGCGAAAATAAAACATTATTATTATTATTATTATTATTATTATTATTATTATTATTATTATTATTATTATTACCTAATTTTACTAGACTCGTAAAAATAATTCTATTGTTTGACTGAATTCCGTTTCATAAATATTCTAGACAACACATAAAATACGCACACTAATATTATTACTTCAATACTCAGTTGATTCTGTATGGAGGTACGTCGCAGATGGTCATGCAAGGTTTAGTTTGGCTGCACTGTGTTTGGGAGTATAACGTTGGCAGCCAGCGTTAAGAAACTATTTGAGGTTAAGTCTGACAAGCATACTAAAGTACGCAGTATTGGTCCTCTTTAGGTTTTATTATGATACTCTCTCTGATATCGAAGAACAGATATGTTTCTTAATGAAGATTCTCCACGAGCGTCGGCTATTTTAAATCAATAATATAATTAAACAGTTGCGATCGTCTTCTTTTCTTTCCCAGCAGTAATACCAATCGTATTCCACTACGGTTTAACTTAACCGAGACTCTGTAATACGCCACGTTGAGTTAAACTCATGGTTAGGTTTAACTTAGGTTTAACATAATCTTTAGATTAACCGTATTTATAAAACTGGGCCTTAAGGTCAAACTTAACCATTTTTCACCTGTAACTACATATGCTAGTTCATTATCATAATTTTCTAGATGTCAGGTTGAATTTTATTTTACCAACTTTTGTTATTAGAGGAGAACATAACAGATATATTCTGTAGAACCAAAAAATTAATCTTTACGTTTACCAACTTTGTTTCGAATTTAGAGTAGGCCTACTGACAAATACGATCACTGACAGATATTTCCTGTTATGTTGGCAGCAATAATTTTGGTTTGCAGTAAAGGAAACTGTTAAAATGGAAGTATAACCAAGCTTGTGAAATTTTAACGTAATGAACAATTAATTAGTAATGCCGGTATTAATATTAATATCAATACATAATTCAGTTGTGTTGCGTTGAGATTTCAGTTCAACACTATATTCAGATTAGTGTACAGAGAGTCGTACTGAAAGTCATGAGCAACACATTGTTATAATTTCAATTTCAACAATGTAACAAAAACGATTACATGATTATAATCTACAGAGTTTACACTAAGTATTGACATATTGTGACGTCATTAACTTCTATCATGTGACCACAGGCAATATTTGCGAAATGGTCGACAACGATGGTTCGTTTCGACAGCGTGCTGTCATTAAATTCCTTGTTAAAGAAGAAAAATCTGCTGCTCAAATTCACCTCAGACTTCAGCGTGCATACGGAGATGTGTGCCAGCAGTGTTAGGAGATGGGTGAAACATTTCGAAGATGGGAACACGAGCATCCAAGATGAGCCTCGTAGCGGTCGCCCTCGAACTGACTCCACAGAACGCAACAAGGAAAGAGTTCATGAGTTCCGGGATGCGTTTTGATTGAATTTCTTGAACCTGGGCGGACCATAAATGCTGTCCGCTATATTCAGACAGTTTTGAAGCTCCGTCGTGCATTGCGCGAGAAACGCCCTGGAAAGATCATCCTGCAACACGATAACGCGTGGCCTAACACTGATTATGTCACCGTGGAGAAAATCAGAACATTTGGGTGGGAAACTCTTCCGTAAGCTCCCTACAGTCCCGACCTGGCACTCTCCGACTACCATCTTTTCGGTTCTGTAAAGGAGCAGCTGCGAGGCCAACGCTACGAGACGCTGGAAGACATCCGGAGAGCAGTGCGTCAGTGTCTTCGGGATGGTGAAACGGACTTCTACAGTAAGAGAATTTTCAAACTTACAGAACGGCGGGAAAAAGTGTGCAAAGAAATGGGGCTGTGTTGAAAAGCGTCAAAAAAGTCTGTAGATTAAGATGATGGCTTGTCTAAAAAGTATAAATTAAGATTTATAACAATGGATTGCTCATGACTTTCAGTATGACCCTCGTATAGTTAAATAAAATATAACTTATACACCTACTTGGTATGAAACATGCACGTATCTTATGGACAGATTTTTATTAAAGTGGTCGGCCTGTGTAGCGTAGTTGGTATAGCACTGGCCTTCTGTGCTCGAGGTTATGGGTTCGATCCCGGCCCAAGTCGCTGGCATTTAAGTGTACTTAAATGCTACAGACCCATGACAGTAGATTTACTCACATTTAAAGAACTTCTGCAGGACTAAATTCCGGCACACTGGCGACGCTGATATAACCTCGGCAGTTGCGAGCATCGTTAAATAAACCATTATTAAAAAAAAAATTGTAAAATGTCCAAGAGAGGCATGATAGCGACTTAGGAGTATATATTTTAAGTAGGTCCTACATTTCAAAGTGGTATTCTGTTTTCGGAAGTCATTTCTGGCGATCAAATAAAATACATTTTTTTGCTAGGTCTCGTGAATCGAAAACTGTTTAGGCAAAGCAATGGATTTCATGTTGTCAGACAAAATACATGTTAATATTATATCATTCTAATCTACTAACCAACATAATGTGTGAAAAAATATACTTTTTCACAAATTATGGGACCATTTAGAAAACACCTCCCAACATGAAGATGAGGTAATATGGTAAATAAGTAAATAAGCAAGACATGCCATTATTATTATTATTATTATTATTATTATTATTATTATTATTAATATTATTATTACCCTCTTTGGTGATATCTGTTTTTAGTTGGCAACACTGAAGAGAGGCCAAAATAGTCTTTTAGAAACTACTCTTACATGACCAGCGAATAGGGATTATAAAGAATGGACATTTCGCATCGGTACCTTTGATGTAGCCGGACTGATTTCAATGACCTTCAAGCCAGCTAAAGCGTGAGATTCTGCTTTCTCCCTAGAGTTGACGCTGACATCACACCAGCTAACAGTCGACATAGCAGAAATATAACACACATAATTAATACATCTAGGTACATTATGTACTCAAATAAAATAAATTTGATCCATAAAATAATAAATCCGTCATTAACTGTAATGTCTAGACTCTAGAGTTCCTTTATAATGAGAGTTGAGACGTTGACCCCAACAACAATTAAAATATGTAATGATTTGATAACACTGAAAATGGAAAAACAAAACTCTTATGAGAAGTAAAACCATATACTTCTATTATATTATATACAAATATTAAACGAATTTGATACTTAATTTTATAGTGCATTATATTATTTTATAATAAAATTTATTATATCTGAAATATAAAAAAAAATATTATTACAACTAGTTCGTCACTGAGAAATAAAGAAAAGCTGTTAACTTGAATTTATTTGAAGCAAAGCGTTACTGGATTATGCAATAAGATAGGCGATGTTTGGATCCTGTGTCTCAACTCTATACCCAGTTATTATCTTAGCGTATGCTCGATTACACTACCTCTAGCGCTTGAAAGTGAAACTAAACGCCGGCGCACAGAAAAACAAAACACAGGAAAATTCGCTCAGTGTCCATTCTTTATAACCCCTATTCGCTGACGTGACCCTCATTACAATAAGTGCGTGGTTAATTACAAAATTAGACTGAAACTATGCGTTATTTGGCAACAGCGCATCGCCGGCTCACTTGCGAACTCACGTCTGAATAACAGCACAATGTTCACAATTTACATTATTTCAACTATTACACTAGAACACGATATGTTTACTATTTACACTATAATCGTGTAATTGTTAAAATGATCCATGTTTTATTCTGTCCCACTTTACGAAACAATAGTAGCGTGAGCCATCAATCAAGTACTTCGCTTGTTAGAGCAGATCCGTCATCTGATTAAAAACTACTGTAATTTAATCTTGTAGACTCCTGGATCAAAGTACGGTCCCTACAAATGAATAAGAGAGCTCAAGTGCATCGCATGAAAATAGCTTTACCACACTCTTGCATGCAGTTCTCTCCACTGCGGTTCATAATTGTATTTGACGCAGATTTCCGTAAAATAACTGCTTAATGCGAAAATGTGAGCAATTTACATGCCTTGTTAATTATGAAGTGGAACTATTTATTAATGCCGGAATGAAAAATAAATTAAATCTGTAGTGGGATGATTTCAAGACCCTCCCTGTGCCATCGCCGCTCAGTGAAATTAAATCTCTTTCCCTCGCTTCCACATTTTTCCAACTGAAGTCGGTTATCAAATATGAAATTCCTATTATGTACTCGTAGAAATATCACATATCTGCCTGGGAATATCTGAAACTTCTACTCAGGGCAATGATAATAAAGTGATGAGAGAGCTTTGGCGGAATTATGAACTACAATAAAACCTACCTAAAGCGGAACCTGAATAAGCCGGAAACCTGCCTTAAACGTAATTTTTCTTTGATGTTGTAAGGCATTTTATACAGTTTAAAACTCAAAGTATCTAACGAGAAAACGAAACAATATATGAGGGTGGGTAGCTGCGAATATATTGAATAAGCAGTCGTGGACAGCCGATAAGGGGTGGTCCTCCAGCTTTTCAGCTTCGGGGTTGGGCGAAGGGTTAACAACCCATCACTTTAAAAAAACAACTTGTTACGAATCGATACAATAAGTAATGGATTTGAGGGAGGTGGGATATGATGATAGAGAGTGGATTAATCTTGCACAGGATAGGCACCGATGGCGGGCTTATGTGAGGGCGGCAATGAACCTGCGGATTCCTTAAAAACCATTTGTAAGTAAGTAAGGATCGGAAAGTAACGTACAATAATCTTAAACAAAAACGTTTAATAGATAAACAAAAATTTAAAAATACACAAATGAACTCACATCTTTTACCTACATTTTTACATAGGCGCCAAGTTTCTCAAAACATTTCTCCCATCGTGGTACCAGTTTCAGTATACCCTGTTCATAAACGTCTGTTCGGTTGGAGTATAGCCATCTGCGGAGAGTTGATTGTACTACTGCATAGGTCGCAAAGCGATGGCCGGCCAGGAATTTCTTCATAGGACCAAACAGATGAAAGTCTGATGGTGCAAGATCTGGACTGTATGGTGAGTGCTGGAGCACTTCCAATCAAATGTGTTGATTTTCTCTCGTAAAGAAGCCGCAACATGAGGGCGAGCATTGTCATGAAGAATTTTGATATCTTCAGCATTAATGTTACGGCATTTGTCCCAAAGGGCACGATGCAACTTTACCAACGTTTGAATGTAGGCTGCAGCATTCACAGTGGTCCAGTGTTTAGCAAAGTCCACCAACAAAACACCGTGCATATCCCAGAACACTGTCACAAGCACTTTCTTAGCAGATTGCGTCACTTTGAATTTTTTCTTCACTGGGGAAGCAGCATGTTTCCACTCCATAGAGGCCTGCTTTGTTTCGGGCGTGCAGTGGTATGCTCAGGACTCACCACCAGTGACAATTTCTTTCAGACGCCTTAAATGGACCAAGCATGTGAACATTAACTGGCCCTTGTGGTCATCTGTCAGGTTCTTAGGCACCCAGCGGGCACTAACTTTATTAAATTTTAATGTGTCGTGCACGATATCGTACACCGCACCGTATGAAATGTTGAACTGCTGAGATAAGGTTCGCAGTTGGATCCGCCGGTCGTTCAAAATTGCCGACTCAATGCCTGTGACATTCCGCTGTATTGTAGCTGTTACCGGCCGCCCGGAACGTCGCGAATCACAAAGGCTCTCACGGCCGTCTGCAAAGAATGCGCACCACCTGGTGATGTTGCTACGGTCCATACAGTCTTCCTCGTACACGCCACGAATGTCTCTGTGAATTTAAATCGGGTTATGTCCTTCAGTCCACAAAAATCGCACAACACTTCGCTGCTCTTCACAAGTTGACGACAATAACATGAGCATCATCTTTGTTGCGTAGTTCACGCTTCTCTCGGTAGAGCTGCACACGCAAAACAAAATGTACCATACAGGTGGGGGGGGGGGTAAATAATTAGAAGTATACTATTTTTGGTATAATAATTGGTGAGGAGTAAAGTAGTGGAAGAATTGATGACAGACAAGAAAAGACTAGAGGAAGAATTGCAATATAAATTAAAATAAGTAATGTCCTAAATGATTTGTACGAGAGGCGTGTAAAATGGGGAGATGGCACTGTATATTAATAATGTGAAGTGCCGCTTCACCAAGAGGTATATTGCTTAAAGACAAATACATACATTCATTCATTCCACAGATTATATCTTTAAGATGATTAATATTGTTTATCTCCTCCATTATATTTACCCAATATTATTTAATTCTATAAATTATTCTTATATAATCGAATTGAAATATTAACAGAAAAAAAACTGAGAGACAAGAAAGATATTACAAAATTCGTCTTATTCCTTATGAAAAACTAACCGCAAGATATGTGCTAAAATGCTTAAGAGGTTAAAATAGGACGCGGTGGAAGTGGAAGACAGCAAATATTTTCATAACAAGGTGGAACAAACACGACAGGGCTCCTCCTGCAGAGCGAACATAAGCGAATATGGAACTTCGCCATACTCGACAAACTTGAAATGAGCGTAGCGCCTGTAATGCACGACGCTACTCGGGATCGTGGTCCACCGCTGTAGACTAACGGTTAGCATGTATGACTATGGAAGGAGAAAGTGTAGGTTCAAACCCTGGTTCGGACTGGTTACCTCGTTGATTTTTTTCCGAGATTTTCGCTCAGGTAATTAAAGCTGAATTGTTGAGTAACTTTCGGCATTCGATATCTAACACATTTTATTATCATTTTATTCACATGTAATCATTACCACTATCGCTACTAGATGCACTATCACCTTTACTTTTTAACTTTGCTCTAGAGTATGCCGTTAGGAAAGTCCAGGATAACAGAAAGGGTTTGGAATTCAACGGGTTACATCAGCTGCTTGTCTATGCGGATGATGTGAATATGTTAACAGAAAATCCACAAACGATTAGGGAAAACAGGGAATTTTACTTGAAGCAAGTAAAGACATAGGTTTGGAAGTAAATCCCAAAAAGACAAAGTATATGATTATGTCTCGTGACGAGAATATTGTACGAAAATGGAAATATAAAAATTGGAAATTTATCTTTGGAAGGGGTGAAAAAATTCAAATATCTTGGAGCAACAGTAAAAAATATAAATGACACTAGGGAGGAAATTAAACGCAGAATAAATATGGGAAATGCCTGTTATTATTCGGTTGAGAAGCTTTTATCATCCAGTCTGCTGTCAAAAAATCTGAAAGTTAGAATTTATAAAACAGTTATATTATCGGTTGTTCTGTATGGTTGTGAAACTTGGACTATCACTTTGAGAGAGGAACATAGGTTAAGAGTGTTTGAGAATAAGGTTCTTAGGAAAATATTTGGGGCTAAAAGGGATGAAGTTACAGGAGAATGGGGAAAGTTACACAACGCAGAACTGCATGCATTGTATTCTTCACCTGACATAATTAGGAACATTAAATCCAGACGTTTGAGTTGGGGAGGACATGTATCAGGTATAGGCGAATCCAGAAATGCATATAGAGTGTTAGTTGGGAGGCCGGAGGGAAAAAGACCTTTGGGGAGGCCAAGACGTAGATGGGAAGGTAATATTAAAATGGATTTGAGGGAGGTGGGATATGATGATAGAGACTGGATTGATCTTGCTCAGGTTAGGGACCAATGGCGGGCTTATGTGAGGGCGGCAATGAACCTTCGGGTTTCTTAAAAGCCAGTAAGTAAGTACGTAAGTAATCATTGCCATAGCCCAGGTTAAGTTCACTACCAGCGTGCTGTATTCGTACAAGAGCGCGACCGTTCGGCGATAAATATTTATAAGTATTCCCCGAACGCTCGCTGGCGACGTACGGAGGGGATGGCCTATGAACGAATCAGATTGCCTGGTCGAAATCTGGGTATGCAGCGAACTTAATGTATTCAACTGTTATGGGTTGGGAATGCGCGTAGTTTGAAGGTTAACTCAATATGTAGATTTTAAAAGACATGTTGGTTCAGAAAAGTGTGAATGCAATTGATAATTATATATAATACATTTTCAGTCAAATACATATGTTTTATACACATACGAGAACCTTGCATCAGTGTTCAGCTTTACCATGTACAGTTTACCTCAAGAGGCACGAAACTTATATACTTGTAAATGCCAGCACGTTCATTACTTACTGCATCATTAATTGTTAGATCAACTATCACCTAATTTAAAATTGTTTGCATCTCATGCACCTGATGATGACTTTTTAAAGTCGAAAATATTAGTGACTTTGTAATAAATATTGTGATGTAACTGATTATCTGACCTCACAAACTGAAAAGTGTATTTGACTGAAAATTTATTATATATAATTATTAATTTCAATATGTAGACCTACATCTTCTGGGTTGCAGTGCTGGGTCAATGCCCTCTTCCTAAAATTAAATTAAATTCAGTTTGCACCGTGGAAAACTCCATCCGCCTAAAGGCCCTCCTGCATAATTTAGCTGATAACAGCCAGTGCAATTGAACGGAGTTCCGCAACAATAGACCAACCGAAATTTTGAAAAAATTCAGATACTTGCAGAAATCTGTTGTTGGCTGGCTTATTTAACTCGGAAAAAATCAGCAATGCGATATCTGCATTTTGCTGCTATTTATAAACAAAATTCATTTATTGCATCGAATTCATTTATTTATTTTGCGTTGCAATATTAACTCAACTGCTGGTCTGTTATTGAAAACCCGATAAGCCTTTTTTAGTATTATTGTTTATGAGGAGGTTGGTTGCGACTCTTCTGATGGCTCTACTAGACGGGCTGATATCATCATAATTGATCGGCAAAAGAATAAGTTTGTCATTCTTGATCCCACAATTCGTTTCGAGATGCATGAGCAACAGCCACAAGAGGTGTGTGGTGAAAAACAAGTCAGATATGAGCCTTGTTGTCAGCATCTTGGAGCACAATACCACATCACACATTGGACAGTTTTTGGGCTCATGTTCGGTGCCCGTGGCACGATCCCACGATTTCTGATGCAACGATTGATGCCATAAGACAATGATGTCAAAGAAAGCGCATTTTTCTGACCTTGACGTCGTGCGCGGGCATCAAGCGCTTGGTATGGAAGAAGCAATAAGCAGCCTGTTGGGTTAAGAAAACAGTGGAATACAAATTTCAAACGGAACGTGAAATTTTATGTCGTTATTTTTATGTGGCTTCTTTCTGTTTGATATTATCTATATTGTCTGTAAAAGAAAAGTATTAACACCAATTTCTTAATATTGCACTTGTGTTTTAAACGTTAATAACATAGTAAAGAGTTAAGAAGGAATATTCACATAAATTCCGTAGCAGTATAACTATACTGTATTAAGTGGATGAAACACATCATTCATAAAGAAAGTGATATCCCCCAAAAAAAAAAAAAAAAAAAAGATATTGAGTATGATATGATAAGTTGTAATTTATATTGCTGGTATCTTTAGCCTTACAAAAGTAATCAATAAACTAATCAAAATAGTATTACAGTACAAAGCAAAGTTACCTAGGTACTGTATCTGTTTTAAGTGTAACTAATATTACATAACAAAACTCTTATCGCATTATGCTTTTAACGTGATGTTGGTGCCCAAATTCCTATCATCAGAATATTAAATTATTTTTCGAAACCTGCTGAAGCTATAGAGCTGACATTTTTACAACACATGGGCACGTATCTTTTGCTTATGATGTAACAATAGTTGCTTTGTTAATTCATTTCCTTACAAACATTATTTTACCATGCGAATATTTTCAAAATTTGTAATATACCATCTTCAGTAAAACGTATTTACGGTATATTAGATTTACGAAAACATTCTTTCAGTACCTGGAAGGCTACTAAATAAATAGGCCTATATCTGAAAATTTCACTTTTCTATAAACAAAAGTTGAGAACATATTCCTTTTGAATAAAAAAAAACAAACATGTGAAAAATGAGCATTAAAATTAAAACTAACATTCTTATAATGCACTTATACTTCTCAGACAAATATAAAAGTTAACATGGATACAGTTTCAATAAGTTGTCTTCCCTTTATCCATTGAATCAGTGCTGGCCATCCCTGAATATAGCTCGACCAAGCGGCATATACCACCTCTTTCGTCTGTCTCTTTCCTTTCCGCTGTAAAGCGCTCAGGCTCTCCTGAGCTCTAAAGCGCGCGTTGGCGCCTATGGGCATCAATTGACATGACTGCCATAGGATCTCATGTGTTAAAATCAACCTTAGCTATAATTAGTCATCATTTGTAGATACCCAAGAAACTTTATTTATGCCAGTAAAACTATTGAGAACAATATTTTTAGCCCTAGTTCAGTCTGAAATTATAGGATGGGGTGGATTATCACAGAGTACCATTCGCCCATTAATATTACTACATAAAAGAACCATTAAAATATGTTTAATGAGAAAACTTGATCATCCAACTCATCTCATATATAAAGAATTTAATGTTTTAAATATGAAGCAAATTTATATGTATACTATTTTCAATCACTACCATAAATATCGAGCTAAATTCATATCATCCGATAATGGCCACAACACATGAAGATACAATATTTCGCTCCCCCTCATTGAACCAAAATGTAAGACTGAAGCAGGTCTAAGGCACAGTTCTAATTACGGTCCAAGATTATATAATGATTTTATAAAGAGGAATCCTAAATTAAATTATTAAACAATACATTATTCAAAAAACAAGTGCTTGAACTGTTTTTAAAATTATAATCATGTAAATTCTTATTCTTTATTTTTTTTCTGTCACTTTAACAATGTTGTATTCTTAACTTAGTATGTTTATGTATAGGCTATGGTACCGTTTTGTTTGTTTGTTTTTGTTTTTTTTCTTATTCTTTTTAAACTTTATGTGTAATTACATTTCACAGTTTTAATCTTATTATTATTATTATTTTATTATTATTATTATTTTTATTTTTTATCTTTTATCCAGTTTTCATTCTTGGTCACACCCGACCTCAAGCATCTTGCTTTTTCGGGTGTGACCCAGTTACATTGTATTTATACAATAATTTGTAATATGTAGACTATTTGAATATGAGATTTGTAGTCAATTTCGAATTTTGAAGAATATTCATATACGAGTATTACAATAGTATTGTAAAATCTTTGTTATTGTATGTAATTTTTGCTTGCAATAAATCTTATAATCTTGTAAAAAATGATTTGCTATGTTTTCTTATTATTTACCTTAATGTTTTTTTTTCTTTCAAATTATCACATAATTGTTTTTAATCATTGTTCATTATGAATTGATTAGTAGGCCGATCTATTGAACCCTTATTTAGGGAGTCTTTTGTTAATACATATATATCGATCGTCCAGTTCAAAAGTGCGACAACTCAAAAATTGCCATTTTTTAGTTATTTATACTACTGAAATCCCCTTTCGGAGCTCTTTCCAATTCAGTATTGAGATAAGTCATATTTACAGACGTGGACAAATTATTAGACAAAAACGTTTTTCTTGGAAACATAATATAATTCGTCATATCAACTGCCAGTATAATTGACAGAGACTCTATTGTTGTAAATATGATTGTTTACATCTTCTGGTATATTTTTCCAATGGTTAAGTATATTGTTTCTAGCTATGTTGGTACTACTGGTGTTTTAATTATATACTGCAGAAGATATTCTCCCATGGCCTGCAAGAAGACCGGATATGAACGAAATTGAAAATCTATGATCTATACTGAAGAAGAAAGTGAACAAAAAGAGGCTTACAACAAAACATGGACTCATTTAAGCACTGTCTGATATCTGGCTAAACGATGCTGATATTCAAAGAAAGTGTTAAACTTTGGTTTCCAGCATCCCTGACAAAATCAACGTGTTAATGAAGAATAAGAGAATGTTAACAAAATATTAGTAACCTCAAGACTCAATTTTCTGTTCATTATATGTGTGCAAATTACATTTTTGTTCATTATTTCTACCGATAAATACAGCTTCGTTGCACATATAATTAATTTAGTCTAATAATTTGTCCACGTCTGTACAACCAAAAAGAAAAAAAAACGAAATAAACTACTTTAGAAGTAATTATTACAACTATAGACTCTATTAATTCATTATTATTACATTTCGAAATGTATTAATAATGAACTGGAAGACTGTGATAAACTCGTCCTGAATATTGACTCATTTCTAATTGTCGTGGTTATGAACCAGAACTCTGTTCCTTTCTAGGTGATTTATTTGAAACTTTCAACTGAAGATATCTCAAAACTTTTTTTTTAGTTGTCGCACTTTTGAACCAGACGATCGATTATATATGTTACAATACTTCTTGCATAAAATGTTTGATAAAAACCAGATTTGTTTCAATGATCAATATCTCGAAAACAGGTTTTTGGCGGTTGGTCTCTTACTGCGTAACTCCGTCCAATTGAAGTTAGACTACAGTAGGGGCTACAGTCGGAAGATGAACCCCAAACTGCGTAATACTGCAGGTGCGTTTTGTAATACGTGACGCAGAGCGTTTCGATCAATGCCTGCCTATAAGAAGGTAACGCTGGAAGTAGAGGTAGGGGATTGTTGACACAGATAACGAACACCAGTAGATTTACCTGTTCCTATACAAATACGCCAGTGATTAACTTGAACGTGAAATCGGGTAGAAAACTATTTGTTTTGCGAGAAGTTTGAGGGGGGTTCTCTTCTCCTTAGTTCTGCCCAGCATCAAGGAGAAAGTAGGTAAATTTGCAGTGTACTTCGGCGAATAAATAATTATGTATTTTTTTTTTTAAGTTCTAGTCGTAACTTAAAACCACTGAAATTATGATAAGAAACTTCTTATCTGCCTCAACTGTGGTTCAAGAGCTGGTCTTCCATTCAAGCGGCCCGTATTTGATCCCCGGTCACTTCGTGATGGAATTTGTGGTGGACTAAGTAGACATTCGTCAGTGTTTCTTTCAGGGTACTCCCGGTTCCCTCTACAGGGTGTTCTGAAAAAAAGGTTTCAATATTTGAAGCGTTGTGCCGAATAACGGTCTATGTTGCAATCTGCTAACTGTGCAGGAGGAACAAAAATGTTACATCGTAATTCCACTCATAAATGTACTATCGGACGGGCAACATAGACCGTTATTCCATCAATATGTTTTGTACACTAACAAGCAAACATTCTAATGCGGGCAGATAAGAAAGTTAATTTTTTTTCTTCCACCATGTTAATAATGTCAAAAGAAGTGCTTATTCAAATTTTGGCCACTCGACCGCAATTACGAGGACCGTTAAAATGTTATGTTTTATTTAACGACGCTCGCAACTGCAGAGGTTACATCAGCGTCGCCGGATGTGCCGGAATTTTGTCCCGCAGGAGTTCTACTGACATGAGCCTGTCGCATTTAAGCACACTTAAATGCCATCGACCTGGCTCGGGATCGAACACGCAACCTTGGGCATAGAAGGCCAGCGCTATACCAACTCGCCAACCAGGTCGAGACGAGGGTCGTAAAAAATAAGTTCGCCAGGGGCCGTTAACAGAAAGAAAACACAATTTAATTCGAAAAATTTATTGGAACAGACACAGCAATTGTTGAGCTGTTTTTCAACATAATTCCCCACTGGAATTGAGACATTTGTAATTGTAATTGTAAATTTAATACTAATTATTGTATGTAATTTTATTCCTCGTATTATAGTTGGAATCTCCTGGTAGAGGGGCAGAGAAGGCCTAACGGCCTTATCTCTACCAGGTTAAATAAATAAATACTACTACTACTACTACTACTACTACTACTACTACTACTACATTTGTCATATCATGGGATCGACAGAGTGGTGCAGACGGCTGTTAAACGCTGGTTCCGATCCCAGGCGGCTGACTTCTACGACACAAGGATACAAAAATTGATTCAATGGTATGACAAATGTCTCAATTCCAGTGAGGGATATGTCGACAAATAGCACAACAATTTGCTGTCTCTGTTTCAATCAATCTTTCCATGCAATTATGTTTTTTTTCTGTAAACGGCCCCAGGGGAAATCACTTTCTGGACGGCGTCGTAATTGCGGTCGAATGGCTAAAATTTGTATAAGCACTTCTTTTGAAATTATTAACGTGGTGGAAGAAAAAAAAAAACTTTTTTATCTGTCCCCATCACAATGTTTGCTTGAGAGCAAAGTATACGATTGTATGTTATTGAAAGTCATATAAATTTATAATATTGTAACTCCACAGAAATGCTACTGGGGAATACAGACAATTTTAAGTAGTTTTATGCTCGACCATGCCGAAATGTAGTAATTATACACCTGGTAGTAGCCTTTTAATGCATATCATTAAAGTACACCTATTCATTATAATTCAGTTGTTCAGCCAATGAGAAATCACCATTGTACCATTATGAAACCGCAAGTATCGATTATTCTCGGATATGCAATCGAAAGAGAATTAGCGAAAAGTCACGGAGGCTGGAAATCCAATACTGTCGCAGAAGGTTATGTTCTGTTACTATAATAATTAGCGTTAATTGTAAATAATATTCAAATAAATTCAATTGGTCATCTCGTTTTTCAATTGTAAATCAATTTCCAGGTTATATCAGGACTAATCTTCATGTTATTCTCTAGATTATATCAAGGTCAATCACATTCGTGGCTCGGAAAATCAATACTTTCGCGTCTGCGCATGTCTCACAATTCAGGTCAGTTCCGCTCCTCACATAACCATAACATGAATACTTATGAATAATTTCAAGTTAGAAATATAGTCGAGCATAAAAAGTCGTATGAAACTTGCCTATAATGATAATTAAGATGCTCGTATGAAAATTATGAAACTCGCTTGCGCTCGTTTCATAAACAAACATACTCGCGTCTCAATTACTATCATTATAGGCTCGTTGCATAAAGTACTATTATACAATTAGAATATTATGAAAATATACAAAATCAATAAAAAGGTTAAATTATGAACTAAATGATTATAACATTTATTTTTAAATGCTATATATTAATATGAATTAACGCCATGCAATGTGTTAAAGTTACACTCAATGTCATATTATGAATGGCCTTCTATGCTCGAGGTTGCGGGTTCGATCCCGGCCCAGGTCGATGGCATTTAAGTTTGTGTAAATGCTACAGGCTTATGTCAGTAGATTTACTGGCATGTAAAAGAACTCCTGCAGGACAAAATTCCTGCACACCGGCGACGCTGATATAACCTCTGCAGTTGCGAACCTCGTTAAAGAAACCATAATTTTTAATTTGATCAAATAATAACACTATTATTAGAAAATAGCTGCAGTATTGAGATGTAGGGATACCATAGCAGGTTGCACCACGAGCAGGTGGGGGGGTGGGAATTGGATAGGAGAGGTTATAGATGAAATGCACTTCACTATCCTTTGCAGTCCTGTATTTTTTAAGTTTCTTCAACATCTGTATGGGCTATTCCATATGAAATCGATCAGTAAAAAACCTCGCATTTTTTATACTCTAATTTTTTCCCTGTTTATACAAGGTGATGAGGAGAGTGCATTTTCAAAAATATACTATCGAAAGTCAAACGATTTTCGTACTATTGAGCGGCAAATTTAGCGTATTTTATAAAAACAAGCCTCTTTCAGCGCTCAGAACTCTGGAAGCATTTACTGCAGAACATTGAACGAGAGCTCATTGTGAAGCTGACATTTAGTAGGTTATGTTAAGAAGTAATACTTATTTTTATTGTATACAGAGAGACCGATAATCTGATTTTACTTACTTTTAGGCTTTTTGCCCATTTGTAAAAATGTAAAATATATTGAGAAAAAAACCTTGCATTATTAAGAGGGATTCGGCATTATTTGCTTAATGGCTCGGCAATAAGTTTCGAGGGTATTAAATAAATTATTTTCACACGCCTAGACTTGAACGGCGCAGTACCGCACGAACTGGCCGAGAGATGAAGATAAGCGAGCATTGGGCGTCACTTTACTCCTGTGTTTATGAAAACTTGTGATAAAGCTAGCCCAGCCATGACTGCTAGACGACACATCACGTGTTTTGTCTCCTGGCCTTGCTTGTCTCGACTACCTACAGTCAGCTGTACTATTTATTTTCTGTATTTGATATTTTCAATGCTTTTTTATCTACGGTGCACCAGTAAAAATATGTGTTTATTTGTACTTTCAATGCGGAATCTAACCATATATTTTTTTAATATTTTTTCGTGGGCAAAGCCGTCTTAATGAAGAAAAATCTAAATTTCTCCATTTCCATAAAAAGTAAGAAAAACTGTTTATATGTCAATATAAACTATAATTTCTCAGCATCAAAATAAACCAAGATTTTGATCATTGGGTGAAAGGGTTTCGGAGCCACAACAGTTTAAAGTTGCTAATTTTATAAAAATACGATAAATTAAAATATTTTTAATTTAAACACTATGAAGTTCTGATGCCTCAAACTTTGCACAAAGCATTGTATCACAGTTGTCAACGGACAGAAAAAGTTTCATTGTATTTAAAAATTGCAAGGTCTATTTTCTCTATATTTCGGTCGATTTGAGATGGAATAGCCCGTACGTAATGCAGAACTCTTGTATGTCCAAATAATGTGGAACAAGCTTATTTCAGGATGAAAATATGTAAAGCATTTGGTTTAGTATATCCACTTTATTTGTGTTGCTCTTGAAAGCACAGATATAGTAGCCTATGTCCGGACATATTGTATTTCTGTTGAATATTTCACGCTCTCTCTACTTTGATGATGTGCAAATATTTATGTCCTGGAGATACAGCATGTGTGCTCTGCGGCAATTTGCAGATGACAGCACATGCTGCAGTGCGAACTTCATTTAGTTACTGATTCATATCCTCTGTGATGTACGTAAGGAAATAAAAAGCATGCATCAATGATGCAGGAATGTTGAAATCGGCTCCTACTGGACTTACAATGTCTAGTTCGGTTACAGACCTGTTAGTGCCAAATATTCTATGTCCCAACTAGGGACCGGGTTTGTAGGTTTTTAGCTATTTTTTCCTTGCTTCTCAACTCAGTACTTTTCCGAATATTGCTCGTAGGAGCCGTATCTGTGAATCAGAGATCTGCTTCGGACGTTTTCGCTCGAGCGCCAAGTAGTTCATAGCATAATCCGATAGGTAGCGCACATGCATGATGGGTAAAATTGTCGCGAGCGATAAATCCTCGAACGGTATAAGCCGAGCGTTAGACATTCGTTCTTGTTACAGTGATGAACTGTGTAGTAACATCATAGATGTTTATCATTTCAAAACTTTGCAGTGTTTAACTAACCCCTCCATAGTACAACTACAAAACTTGCTTTAAAATGTAATATAAATGTTGTAGGTAAATATTTTTTTTCTTCCCCCCACACAGCAGTGATTTTGTTTTTGCCACATCTGATAGATGTTTTTGGATGTAAATGTAATTATTATAAACGAAGAACACAATCACGATAATGCAAGAACTGTATCAAGTTTTCTAGTAGTAGTGGTAGTGGTAGTGGTAGTGGTAGTAGTAATTTATTTATTTATTTATTTATTTATTTATTTATTTATAATATTAACGTGCAAAACAACAGCACAAGGCCAATTAAAGTTTAGCACGATACAAAAACAGAACAAAACAACAAATGATGATGAGAATGAATGATAGAAAATGGCAATGAGATGAAATACAAACAATATAATGGTCTACATCCATCATAGATCAAATAAAAATTATAAAATCATAAATTAGTACAATAAGATAATTGAAATAATGGAATAGTCTATCTTAATCAATTGACCAAATGCAAGAGAAAAAAAAATGGACAAATAAGTATTAAAATTAGATCAGTGAGTTAAAAACTCAAAGATATACTACACATTAAATGGATCCAAGTTGAATCCATGCAAATTAGCATATTTAATGCATCTGCAGACCGGAGAGAGAGATTTAGGATTCTTATTATAAAACAATTTATGAAATCTTAAACCATTAGCTGGAATACGAAGACTGATATTGCTTATGAAAGATTCACAATCAATATCACCCTTAATGACTTTACAAAAAAATAAATAATCAAGATCCTGACGTCTGGTGAACAAACTACCGCAATTGAAATATTTGCATTTAATCTCATAGTTATAATCGGAATTTGGTAAAAATCTATAAGAACACAAGGAAATAAATTTTCTTTGAATATTCTCCAATTTAGCCGAGTCAGTGGAAGTAATGGAGTTCCATACAACAGATGCATATTCAAGCTTGGATCTAACCAACGTATAGTATAAAATTAATAAACACATAGGAGTGGAAAAAGAATAAGTTATAGACCTAATTAGACCAAGCATTCTTAGTGAATGGGTATAAATATATTGCACATGATCATAGAAATATAATTTTGAATCAAGTAGGACACCAAGCTCTCTAATACAATCTTTCCTAGTAATTACGACATTACTGAGAGAATAGTTAAATTTTAGGAGATAGTTTTCCGTGAAAAGGAAATAACAAAAGTTTTGGATTGATTAATTTTCATTCCATTTTCAACAGACCATTGTGAAATTGAATTAATGTCATTTTGAAGAATTTGACAATCAACCAAACTATTAATTTTGCGAAAGATTTTGAGATCATCCGCAAATAAAAGGCAGCTAGAACTTATTCTTTTACTTATATCATTTATAAATAATAAAAATAAGAGAGGTCCCAATGTAGACCCTTGAGGAACACCGCATAAACTATTAAATGGAACCGAGAGAGAATTACCTAGTCGAACACAAGACTGTCTATCTGTTAAATAATTTTCAAACCAATTAACGTAGTTAGTGGAGAGACCAAAATTACTTAATTTATTTAATAAAATTTTGTGAGGAACAACATCAAATGCTTTGCTAAAATCAAAATAAATTGAGTCAATTTGACCTTGATTTTCAACTATAGGCATTATGAGATTAAGATAGGAAACTAAATTAGTAGTAGTAGATTTCCCTCTTGTAAATCCATGTTGGGCCGAATTGATCTTATTTTTAACATAAAATGAAATGTGTTTGTGGATAATTTTTTCAAAAATTTTAGAAAAATTGTTTAGGATAGAAATGGGTCTATAATTAGTAACACTGTTTTTATTACCAATTGTTGAAAACTGGAATAATGGATGCTTCCTTCCAAAGTGACGGGTAAATTCCTGTTTTTAAGCTAAGATTGAATAAAAAAAGTTAAAACAGGCAAGAAAATATTAGAGCAATAATAATAATAATAATAATAATAATAATAATAATAATAATAATAATAATAATAAGTGTATCAATCTTTGCTTCTGTAACAGTTATGCAGCATGATTATTCGTTGTATTACATTTTCTGTGACGTTATCTCTCTACTAATATTGTTATTAATCTACTGCTATATCAATAATATTTTGTAAAACGTTTCTACATTGTCGCAGTATATAGGCGGAACACTATGTATGGACCTATCATATTATATATGCGGTAAATCAAATATTGAATAATTATGAATTAGCAATAATAACTGTATATCAAAGTTTTTCATACTATTTTATTTATAACTTCATGTTCCTGTTTTGGTACGTTCCATTGACTGTTCTATTAAACGTTTGTCATAAACGCAGAAAATAAAGCCTTATTTTTACCGTGTGAGCAAAACATATGTGTATCTTATCTGTCGCCTTCCATACAAGATAAGACATGTCGGTGAGATGACCTTGTACTGTGCTTCTATTTATTACGAGCGTATCACAACCGATCGTATCTCACTCGAGGGTGCGACACTCGACCGAGTTCAAGCGAGCGATTTAACTCCAATGCAGCACTCTGCTGTGAATTCTGTTGAACCTAAAAAAAAAAACAAATTGGACCATAGTATCTAAAAAACCTAAATCATTATTGATAAGCGTTATTCTGTATTTACTGTGTTATATATTGATTTTTTTTATTTTGAGAGAAATATCAATACAGAGAGAGAGAGGGGTGGGGGGGAAAGAACACTCTCGACGTGGAGAAGCCTGTCTCAATCTCCAAGGCAAAATCTGTACTTAACAGTGATAACATCTATGGCTCCCTTGCTTTCCTCAAGGCACATTTCAGTGACCTTCCAAGATATATTGAGTACTTGGAATCTTCGTCGCTACAACTGAAAGATGCAATTGGTGTCATTGACTCGCTTCTACAGAAACAAGTACCAGGACCCGTGGGTGAAGCCGTCACATTAAAACTGAAGAAAGTATTGCAGAGGAATCCAGAGTTTGAAAACATGAAAAATGTGTGCTCCATTCTCCAGGGGGAGCTTCAATTGTCAGTTACCTTGGGTACCTGCTGCAATGGCAGCGATGAAATTTGCATCTATGATGTCACGTTTATTTATTTATATTTTTTATTTATTTATCTATTTACCTATTTATTTATTTACCTATTTATTTATCTATTTATTTATTTACCTATTTACCTATTTATTTATCTATTTATTTACCTATTTATTTATTTATTTACCTATTTATTTATTTATTTATTTACCTATTTATTTATCTGTTTATTTACCTATTTATTTATTTATTTACCTATTTATTTATCTATTTATTTATTTACCTATTTATTTATTTACATATTTATTTATTTATTTACCTATTTATTTATATACCTATTTATTTATTTATTTACCTATTTATTTATTTACCTATTTATTTATTTACCTATTTATTTATTTATTTACCTATTTTACTTATTTACCTATTTATTTATTTATTTAATTATTTATTTATTTACCTATTTATTTATTTATTTATTTACCTATTTACTTACTTATTTATTTATTTACTTACTTATTTATTTATTTATTTATTTACTTATTTACTTACTTATTTATTTGTTTATTTATTTATTCTGACAGAACTAGGTTCAAAGGGACTTCACTTCCATTCTTCCTGATACCTCTGGAGAACAAGAATAAATAAAAGCAGGATGAATAGAAAAAGTAATGAGTAATAACATGTAAAAAAAATTGATCTGATGACTGACTGGTTTTCGGAGTCATCGATTTAGTTGTATTTGTGGTAATATTATGGTTATTGGTGAGATGACCTTGAGAATTAGAGGTATGTAACACTCGTGTAACATTTGAAGAACAAGGCAATAATCCCGAACTGGGATTCGAACACAGTCCTATGGTAACCACGGAGAATGAGTTTTTTTTTATCCTAACTGCAAACTACGTAGATGGCCAAGAATTGAAAGGTAGTAAGATGTTAGAAACTCTAGTTTCGAACCTATTCGTCGTAATAAAAATATCGAAGTTGCAGGCTTTTTTAAGACGTGTGAGTTGTTTCTTTACCCTCAACTGTACTCCACTAACTAGCACGGAAACGAAGATACACAAAATGAGGTAAAGCACAGCCGATTAGGTACAGAATACAGCATGGATAGAGAATGAAATGGAAGCAACATCTAGCCAGAATGGAATCAGGAAGATTGCCAAAAAAGATTATTAGCTTTATTCGAAGAGAAAGACGATATCCGGGAAGAACTAAGAACGAATTACGAGAGAGCGTAAAGTACACTGAATCACTGAATACTTATCAAAGAAGAAGAATATAACGGGCAGTAAAACACTGAATATGAATACGATATTGAATTTGGTAATTCAATTTTCTAACCCTCAGACGCCAGTAGGTATCTTACGTAACGCGGTGCATATTTCCAACAACTCTTTTTGAAATTCTGAGCACGTCTATGTAATGTTTTATTCTCCGTCCAGAATTTCGGCGGTGTGGGGATTAAGTCGCTCTCAAACTTTTTGCTCTTCATTAAATAAACTTTTTTTTTCGTGTTACATCTACGATGCAAGTCTTTCAGTCGGCCTATTGTAAGAACTAGATTCAATTGTACTTCGCAACCCCGTAGAGAGAAACGCGTGGGGTGAATGAAACACAACGGGTATATTTGCAGCCCGGAAATACCAGAGAGACAGCCAAGTGACGTGACGTTCCTAACGGTCCCAGGCTTTTTTAACTGACCACCCTTGTGTACCAGCAGGTATCTGTTTTACTGTGTTTACAATTCTTGTAAACTGTAAACATCGTTTGTAAATTGTGAACTTCTGTTTCACAATCTGATCTTGTAAAGTTGAAGATATTCAGATTTTTACAACTGAAATTTTGTACAACTAGGAATACTTACGTTGCCGTCAATGTTTACTCTCGATTGCCTTCTGTATGTTAAGCGTAATGTGCATAATCTTCCTACTTGTTCATCCATTCATAATTATTCTACCCCTTCCAGACTTGATATATATTTCACCAAGCACAAATATAGTACTACAAGCAATAGTTTTATTTCCATATCTTATAAACTTTATAACTCTTTACCATTGCATATAAGAAAAACGTCATATTTTACTTTCAGAAGGACTGTGATAAGGACATTGATGGCAAATCCAATCTACAGTGTCAATGATTTTAGCAATATTACGTTTTAGATACTATTTGTTTTAACCTCATGTAATTGACAAATCTGTACATTTTAACCTGGTTTTATACTATTTCTTTTAAAACTTGTAACCTGTTTTTGTGATTATCTGATAATTGTATATTTATTTATTTTTTATTCTTATATTTATTCATATTGTAGTAGCCATGTATTATATATATCTACTCTGACGTTGTATATGGCTGCAAATCGCTGAATGACATTAAATTCATCTATCTATCTATCTATCTATCTATCTATCTATCTATCTATCTATCTATCTATCTATCTATCTATCTATCTATCTATCTATCTATCTATCTATCTATCTATCTATCTATCTATCTATCTATCTATCTATCTATTTATATCTATCTGCCTATCTATCTATCTATCTATCTATCTATCTATCTATCTATCTATCTATCTATCTATCTATCTATCTATCTATCTATCTATCTATCTATCTATCTATCTATCTATCTATCTATCTATCTATCTATCTATCTATCTACCTACCTACCTACCTATCTACCTACCTACCTACCTACCTACCTACCTACCTACCTACCTACCTACCTACCTACCTACCTACCTACCTACCTACCTACCTATCTATCTATCTATCTATCTATCTATCTATCTATCTATCTATCTATCTATCTATCTATCTATCTATCTATCTATCTATTTATATCTATCTGCCTATCTATCTATCTATCTACCTATCTATCTATCTATCTATCTATCTATCTATCTATCTATCTATCTATCTATCTATCTATCTATCTATCTATCTATCTATCTATCTATCTATCTATCTATCTATCTATCTACCTACCTACCTACCTACCTACCTACCTACCTACCTACCTACCTACCTATCTATCTATCTATCTATCTATCTATCTATCTATCTATCTATCTATCTATCTATCTATCTATCTATCTATCCATCCATCCATCCATCCATCCATCCATCGTGATTCACGAGGATTTCCCGTCACTTACGGAGCTTATCTCCAAAGAATTCTCAGCAAAAAATGTCATATAAATATCTGTCCTAATCGCAATATTTTCAAAGGTACACTAATTTGAAGTTGTTAGTAAAATACCTTTTTCTTTAGTTTTACTGGTAAAAAAATACTACAAATAGAGAATGAACTATTCAGAAGTGTCATTTCTTTACTTGGCTAGTGTTCTGAAGCTAAAAATGTGTTGTTAATTTCTTTGTACAGATTTTATTTTTCAATTTTTGACAAAAAATGATATCATTCTTAGGTACTTATCACAAAAATTGTTAAAAAGCATACGACTTTAGGAACTTGATTCTTTACAGATGAATTATGCATACTGATGTACAGTAGTAGCAAAAAACCGGACCTACCCTTGTAGCCGATTTCAGAGCCTTGTTCACTCAGAGCACGATAGACTGGTAACTAAGACTTTCGTGGTTCGAATCCTACCTGGGAAGGAAACTTTTTTTTTGTTCCTTATTCAGATTTATTCCCAAAACTTTTCGATTGCAGCGATATTTTACTACTTAATTAACTTATTATTCCTATAACATGAATTTTACCAGCAATCGAAAAGTATTGTGAATAAATTTGAATAAGGAACAAAACTAAGTTGCTTTCCCAGACAGGATTCGAACCACGAAAGTCTTAGTTACCAGTCTATCGTGCCCTGGAGTGAACAAGGCTCTGAAATCAGCTACAAGGGCCGGTCCGGTTTTTTTGTCATTACTGTACAGTCTTAAATAATTTACAAGAGTGGCGTGATTTGTAACAATTGTTGTGATAAATGAGTAAGAAAACGTAATCTTGTAGTTAAAAATCGAAAAAAAAAGTACGAAGAAACTATGGAATTCACAACACATTTTTAGCTTCAGAATACTAGCTAATTAAAGAAATGGTACTCCTGAATAGTTCATTCTTTATATGTAATATTCTTTTGCGCTAAAAAAAATTAAAGAATAATGGTATTTTACAAACAATTTCACAAATTGGTGTAATTCTGAATATATTGAGATTAGGACAAATATCTATATGAAATCTTATGTTCAGAATGTCTTAGAAAATAAGCTCCGTAAGGGACGGTAAATCCTCATGAATCACCCTGTATACAAATCTGGCTTTCAAGTATAGTCCCTGTAAAGTTGATGAATAATTTCAAGGGAAAAATGATTCCAGGACCGGGTATCGAACCTGTGATCTTTGGGGGAGCTCGCCAACTCTCTTGCGACTGAGCTACCCAGAAACTGTACCAGACCACGGCTCAGTTATTACCGTTATACCCACATACCTCAAATTTAAGCCACACAGAAATTGTGCACTCAATGCTGGGCTCTGACTTTCTGTCAACCCACTTTAGGTATGTGGATATAAGTGGTATAATTGAGTCAGCGCCTGGTACAGTTACTGGATAGCTCAGTCGGTAGAGTGTTGGCGCGCTCAGCCTTAAGTCCCGGGTTCGTTACCCGGTTCTGGAACAATTTTTCCCTTGGAATTTTGTGTATTTTACATTTATTTTGATAATGAAGCTAGTAATTTTACATGCAAATCTAGCATATTTTTTGCAGTTGCTCTTAGTTGTGTAAAGTTTAACGTGCAACATATTGTGAATAAAGGAAATAAGTATACGTTTTCATTTCTTGAATAAGAGGAGTCGACCGCTGTGGAGTAACGGTTAGCATTCCTGACTGTGAAACGAGCGGGCCTGGGTTTATATCTTGGTTGGGACGAGTTATCTGGTTCAGGTTTTTTTCCGGGGTTTTCCTTCAACCCATTAAGGGCCATTTTCTCGAAATCAAATTAAACTTGGTATAAATTAAACTTCATTCCCTGAAGAAGATGGCAGAGCTAGCCGTCGAAAGCTTGGAAGCAAATCTCCAACTCACCTGGCTGAGAACCCGAGAAGAGTTATTCTAAATTAAACTTGTTGAACTTTAGTACTTAGTTTAAACGAGCTTCCATTTTCTCCATAAATCTAGCACTCGTTAAGTTTAAACGATAGCCCACGCGTTTAAACTTGTGTTGGCTCTACTGTAGGAACATCTCAACAATAAACTCGATTGGAACTGACCAGACTCAAACGGATGGCGCGTCATTTAGTTTCATCATGCCAGCTGTTTATAAAGATTTAATACTATAATGAAAGTGAATAAAGAAGAAATGCAACGGGTACTAGTTTCACAGATAGGCTTTAAATTATTTATACCCATATGAAGTGTCCTGTAGCATGGTTCAATCCATTATTTCCATGAATTTCTTGGAAAGCATTCTCGATTCCATTTTTCTGAGATAGACTAGATCTACAATAACATTAATGACACATGTTTTTTGACATCTGCATTACTTCATGGAAAGTATGGATCAATTTCAATATAAAAATTAATTTCCTCTAAATCGACTCTTAGTTTCTAATTTTGTGCTGCACTGGAGTTAGAATGCGGCTTCATATGAAATGAAAATCCCCGGAAATATGTTTTCACATTATTCTCGTTATATTGATTGCATGTGTGCAGAAACCGTTTTTTTCAAATTTAGAATGAAAACCTGACATTACATAATTGGTTCTTGACTACCTTGCAACATTATTTCATAGAAATTCCACATATTTGGGAATACTGAATAATCATCTCTGTACATATACAGACCTATTGAACATTTTTAATTCCGGAGATTTCTGTAGACCTATATTCGACATTTTGACTTCTTTACATTTCTATATATTGGGCATTTTGACTTGTGGACATTTCTGCGTAATACATTTTGACTAGTGGCCTTATTTGATTGGATTTTTTAGTTGTGGACATTTTTGTAGTGGACTTATTGTATTATTGTACATTGTGCTGTGAAGGAATTGACCTGCAATGCAAACCAGAGCTGCAAACTGCAGTCGACTTCAACTATTTCGGGACACAAAATCTGTCTCAAAATACTGTTAACTTAAGTCTAGCTGCCAGAGTGTGGAATCAAGTTCTTTTTAAATAACTTCACTGAATAATTTGTCAATTTTCTATAGAATAGAATATGTTTCATTTTCGCTGCCAGAGTTAAGGCCATAAGGCAGTCATGTCAATTGATGGCCATAGGAGCAAGCGCGCTCTTTAGAGCTCAGGAGAGCCTGAGCGTTTTACAGCGGAAAGGAAAGAGACAGACGAAAGAGGTAGTAGCCTATATGCCGCTTGATCGAGCTTTATTCAGGGATGGCCAGCACTCATTCAATAGATAAAGGGAAGAGAACTTATTAAAACTGTATCCATGTTAATTTTTATATTTGTCTGAGAAGTATAAGTGCATTATAAGAATGCAAGTTTTAATTTTAATGTTCATTTTTCACAAGTTTGATTTTTTTGTTCAAAAGAAATATTTTCTCAACTTTGTTTATATAAAAGTGAAATTTTCAGATATAGCCCTATGTATTTAGTAGCCTTACAGAATGTTTTTGTAAATCTAATATACCATAAATACGTATTAGGCCTACTGAAGATAGTGTATTGAAAATTTTGAAAATATTCGCATGGAAATTGTTTGTAAGGAAATGAATTAATAAAGCAACTACTGTTACATCATGAGTAAAAGATACGTGCCTATGTGTTGTATAGCTTCAGCACATTTCGAGAAAATAATTTAATATTCTGATGTTAGGAAGTTGCTCACCGATATCACCTTAAAAGCATAATGTGATAAGAGTTTTGTTATGGAATATTAGTTAAACTTAAAACATATACAGCACCTAGGTAACTTTGCTTTATACTGTAATATTGTTTTGATTAATTTATTGATTACTTTTATAAAGCTAAAGGTACCATCAATACCAATTCCAACTTATCATGTCATACTCAGTCTCTTTTTTGGGATATCACTTTCTTTATCAATGATGTGTTTCATCCACTTAGTACAGTATAATTGTACTACTATGGAATTTATGTGAATATTCCTTCTCAACTCTTTATTATGTTATTAACATTTAAAACACAACTGCAATATTAAGAAATTGGTGTTTGTACTTTTGTTTTACAGACTATATAGATAATATCAAACAGAAAGAAGCCATATAAAAATAACGATATAAAATTTCACGTTCCGTTTGAAGTTTGTGCACCACTGTTTTCTTAATCCAACAGGCTGCTTATTCATATACACAACC
>JAJSOF020000041.1:793829-818829 GCA_025594305.2 Periplaneta americana
AAATATAATGGACGTACCTTATCTTCCAATGTAGTTTCAACAAAACACAATTTTTATTGTCTGTTACCATAACAATAGGTTACAAACATTTCTTTCAAGTGCTGAAAAGTGAATCTTCTTCTATTGTCTCTGAGGATAGATTTATACTGACTAAAAGAGCGTTCGACGTCACAAGAAGTAACTGGTACATAATTCAATTTCACAATGTCTGCTGGGGATAAGTCCAAGTTAATCTTCACTGTTGATTCACCACTCATCACAGCAACAACCTTTGTAGTTCTTCATATCCAGGGTTTTTTGAAAGTACAGTGTCCACCTTAGCTCTTACTGCATCTGCAACTTTACCTCTACCACGATTCAGTTGTTCCACAGTACTATTTATAATTTCAAAACTTTCAGATAGTGAAAGGTGCCTATCTTGGAGACTTTTGAGCGTTTTTATGATGCATGAAAATGTATGCTGAATGTGAGCTAAGTCATTCTTCACACTTATGTCACAGGTAATTTTCGCGTATCAATGAGACTGCATCTTCAGAGAATGCAAGTTTGTTAATAGAGTCTATATGTTTTTTCAACTGCTTCTAGAAACCCCATCTAGTTAAAATTGGCTTTGTGGCAAAATTCTTTCAACACGTTAACTCTAAAGCTTTGAGAAATACTTTTTCACTGATGAAATCAACAATACTTTAGGAAATTGTCTCTGACCACTTCTGGATGAAATGCATGCGCCACACAAGTAAAATGAGTCAATTTAGGATATACAACAGATAATGCTTGTCCAGCTTTGACCATATAAGGGGCAGCATCGCTAATAAAGAATAACACATTATCGTACATAATACCCTTTGGCCGGATACCCATAGCTTCGTTGAACAGTTTAACTATAGTTTTGTTATTGCACTTTTCTAAACATCACAATGTAAAAGAATTCGTTCAGAATATTGTTCACTTTAACAAACCGATAACTACATTACCAACAAGTCTATTTTTGTCGGGAGTCTCATCAATGAAACCCAAATTGAACTATCTTTAATTTCATCTCTTATCTTCTGTATTGTCTCATCGAATGGATGGAGCTACGTCTTCCTAAGTGTTGACTCATCCGGGATTGTATGTTGAGTATATTTTTCAAGGAATTCCTGAAGACCTTATTCTTTAGTTTGTAGAGAGGAATATCAGCAGAGATGAGAGAACGGCACAGGTCGATGTTAAACTCAGATCTTACATTCGATGTTGTTGGTTGTGTTAAAAACAATTGTCTCTGCTTGGAATTTAGTTGTTTGTTGGCCTGATGTTTACTAGTTGTAATGTGTTGTTGCACCAGGAACTTTTGTGTAGATGATACTGCACACTGACACAAATTACAAAATAATATTTTATTGTCAGTTGATAAACCATCTTCTTTAAATTCTGAAATGTAACTTGTTAGTTTTGATTTTAAATTGACTGAATGACGTACTTTTGGCATATTTACTGTCTTTATAGTATGATTTACAAAACTGAACCTATGTGTACTCTGACTGGCATTTAACTGTTGAGCTGCACAACTGAAGTCTGAAAAATTTTAAATTAAATTAATACATTTTTAACTTACTTTCCCATTGATGGACTGCATTTTCAAATAAATGTTAAAGGGATTACTGAACATGTGTTTAAATCTTATTGTTGAAATGTATTTTTAAAAGTTAATGGAATTTTGTTTTGTTTTTATTGTTAAACCTAATATAATATGGACTGTTTTATATGAAATATGGAAAATATATGGAAATTAACGAAAATATGTACTAAACTCTAAAATATGGAAAAAATATGGAAAATAAAAGTAGGATTTTTCAACCCTACACATTGTGAAACATAAAGATAATGCAAAATATAAATTATATTAGCTTTATAAGTAAATATGTATTTACATATAAATCCTTTCCCTGTTTATAACGTTACTCTTTGTTGTTCGATAGGAAAGATTTCAATTTGATCATTTAATCAAAGAAACACTTTCGCTCAATTCGCAAGATATTATATTCAAGGTTTGAATTAAGATTTCTAATCAGGAGCGGATAGAATCCTCGATAGAGAATACCACACATAAAGTTATCATTCTCATTCGATACGGCTCAACGCTTGGTCGCACTGAGTTGCTTGTCTTGCATCTTGATCATAATAATAATTATATCCATGAGCAGGCTTAAGATAAGATGTGTAATTCCTAAGTTATTGATTGTTGTCAGCTTGCCGGTGATGACAATACAGAAATATTAATTTCCTTTTCTAACTTTATACTTTATAACGTATACTCGTATTGAAACAATTGAAGCAGGGAAATCAAAAACTTCCTAACTCCAATAAACCAAATTTTACAGGAGAGAGAAAAAACTTATTATTTCTCTTACTAACTTTAAATATTATACATTTATCTATTAACATTGTGTAAAATTATATTCTTTACTAATTAAATACTTCAAAACCTAAATTTTTATATTATCTTACGCTACAATTTGAAATAAACACTGCTGGAGTTAATGGTTTTCTGACTTCCACAGTGTATGAATTAAGAAAAGTGAATAAATATGAGCCATGTGAAGAAAAAAAAAAGATAAGTATATCGTAATTCCCTTATGAAACATTGAAATATATGAGAAAATGGAAGTTTATTATTAAGATTAACATTGCTACATTTTTTAAATTTCAAATATATGAGACAGAAAATCACAAATTACCACAAAGCACACCAAAATACACAAATAAAACCACAAACAATCTTAAAATGGTAACACAGTCTCAATCATGTTACAGATTCTGTTTTTTTCTCTCACTCTCATGTTCTTCCTGTGCATCTAGATTCTAGATTATTACTGTCAGCAAACAGAGTTTGGTAATTTATCCTACTTTCTACAGAAATAAACTGCGCTAAATTTTGAAAGTCCTTTTGCTTTCTTCTTTCAATGGCAATGCTGAATTGTACATTAGTTGCAAATCAAGATTTCAGGTATAACTCCCTGTAAAGTTGATTTGAATAATTTCGAGGGAAAAATTGTTCCGGAGCCGGGTATCGAACCCGGTGTCGGTTAGAGTTCCCGGGTAGCTCAGTGGTAGAGCGTTGGTACGTTAAACCAAAGGTCCCGGGTGACGTGTATTATGCAAATCAAGATTTCAAGTATAACTCCCTGTAAAGTTGATTTGAATAATTTCGAGGGAAAAATTGTTCCGGAGCCGGGTATCGAACCCGGTGTCGGTTAGAATTCCCGGGTAGCTCAGTGGTAGAGCGTTGGTACGTTAAACCAAAGGTCCCGGGTTCGATACCCGGCTCCGGAACAATTTTTCCAAATCTCGAAATTATTCAAATCAACGTTAACAGAAAACCACAATTTAAGTCACACGGAGTTATGCACTGAAATTGGTTGCTTGACGGTTGTCAGCCCACTTTGAGGTCTGTGGATATAGAGGGAAAAATATCGGTGTCGGTTAGAGTTCCCGGGTAGCTCAGTTCGTTGGTACGTTAAACCAAAGGTCCCGGGTTCGAAAACAATTTTTCCCTCGAAATTTCAAATCAACTTTACGGGGAGTTATACCTGAAATCTTGATTTGCATAATACACGTCACTGTTCGTTAACAGAAAACCACAATTTAAGTCACACGGTTAGTCACTCGAAGTTGGTTGCTTGACGGTTGTCAGCCCACTTTGAGGTCTGTGGATATAGAGGGAAAAATTGGATCGGTGTCGGTTAGAGTTCCCGAGTAGCTCAGTGGTAGAGCGTTGGTACGTTAAACCAAAGGTCCCGGGTTCGATACCCGGCTCCGGAACAATTTTTCCCTCGAAATTATTCAAATCAACTTTACAGGGAGTTATACCTGAAATCTTGATTTGCATAATACACGTCACTGTTCGTTAACAGAAAACCACAATTTAAGTCACACGGAGTTAGTGTGCACTCGAAGTTGGTTGCTTGACGGTTGTCAGCCCACTTTGAGGTCTGTGGATATAGAGGGAAAAATTGGATCGGTGTCGGTTAGAGTTCCCGGGTAGCTCAGTGGTAGAGCGTTGGTACGTTAAACCAAAGGTCCCGGGTTCGATGCCCGGCCCCGGAACAATTTTTCCCTCGACATTATTCAAACTGCATTAAATTTTGCAAGTCCTTTTGCTTTCTTCTTTCAATGGCAATGCTGAATTGTACTTTAGTTGACTGGGGAATGATGCATCTGTATTGGGTTTCTGGAAGTTAATCGACTCCATATCGTGCCTTTCATAGTGTTACTTACATGGATTTCATAGGTTTTTGTGACATTCTGAATACCGTATCGTATCACTTCACTCAGCTGGTTGAGCGATAGTGTTGCCACCTACCGGGAAATTAAGCTTGGAATGCAAAAACTCTCTTATTCCATGGAGTGAGTGGAGTTGTGACTTCCACGAGTTTTAAAACAGCCCCCAGAATGCAGATGAATGTCGATATTAGTGTATTCTTGCCTTCCACGCATGCGGGACAAACTAAAAAGCATTATCCAACCCATAACTCAATTTTGTCAAAAATTGGAGTTAGTGGGTTTTTGGTCTCCCTGTATCAATTATATTTTGTGAGGGGGATAGACATTTATTTATTTATTTATTTATTTATTTATTTATTTATTTATTTATTTATTTATTTATTTATTTATTTATTTATTTATTTATTTATTTATTTATTTATTTATTTATTTATTTATTCATTTATTTATTTATTTATTTATTCTGGTGTAGTTAAGGCCATCAGGCCTTCTCTTCCACAACACCACGAATACAAATACAATAATAGAAATAAACAGAAAAAAATACACTATAAGTTATACAAAGTAAAACTACACAAGAAATAAAGAGAAAGAAAAAAAACATTATAAACAAAGTAAAGCCACACAAAAATATACATAGGTACAGTCACATTAAACTTTAAATGAGTGATTAAGTATCATAATTAATTGTATCCTAATTAACTAACATAAACCAGAAACTTGCAATTTTAATCTAGATTAAAAAAGAAAAAAAAACACAAATCAATACTTCTAGCAATACCTAAAAAACATTAACCAAGACAAAATTTTCCAATTTAATTTTGAATTGTGATAAAGTCCGGCAGTCCCTGACGTCATTAGGTAACGAATTCCAGAGGCGAGGTATTTCTACAGTATAGGAAGATGAGTATAAAGACGTTCTATGATGAGGGATAGAAAGAAGTGCTTGATGTCGGTTTGGAAGAGTTGTAAGAAATTGAAAGCGCGATAACAGATAATTCGGAGTAGAAGTATGCATGATTCTAAACAGAAGAGACAGTGAATGTATTGTTCTTCGTTCCTTCAGACGCGCCCATGAAAGTAACTGGAGGGAAGGTGTTAAATGATCAAATTTACAAGTATTGCAGATGAATCGTACGCACACATTATGAACACGTTGCAGTCTCTCAGCTAAGAGTGAACTTACATTAGTTAGCAAGGAATCGCAATAATCAAAATGGGGCATTACAAGCGTCTGAATAAGATTCTTTTTTAGACAAAGTGGTAGAAATTCTTTCATATGAAACAAGGAGTGAAGTTGAGAAAATATTTTTTTGCAAATGTGTGTTACTTGAGTGTTCCAATTTAGATCGCTATCATAAAAATGCCAAGATTTTTAACGGTTTCATTGTATTTAACTATAATCCCATTCAATGTATGTGGTATATTACAGGGACATCATTTTATTTTTACTTGAGTTTTTATTGTACCTGAGTTTTTGAATGTACTTCACTCCCACCCCTTCTACTAACGAAGTTCAACCGTCCTCCACACAGATCCAAGACCGCATATAGAGTCATAATAGCCTTACGCTCATAATAAACAGTACGTTCCAAAAATATGTTCGCGTTTTCCAGTGACGAAAGAGCTTTCAATATTGCATCATTTTCCATTTGCCTACGTCGCATCCCGGGTTCCCCCACCTGCTTCTATTCGCCTCTCTGTAAATGCTAGTGGCTGGGCTGTCTTAGGTCTTTTCTGAGAACATTAATTTCTGTTAGGAATTGGACCTCTACGTAATATTATACCCATACAACTGTCTAAAATAACTTAAATAAAAGGGCCTCGTTAAGTAATTAACTGTCACGTGATTTCACCCCTTTCTACGACCCTACGACATAACCACTTGGACGGACAGTAGATAGCATGTCTGAGTAATTTTATCTATTCGGATCGGGCAGAAGTGAAGATTGAATTTACAGTACGTAAGGTCTCTTTTATAGAGTAGGTACAGAATTATTTTAACATGAGTTACTGGTACGAAGGACGAAACTGGTAATTGGAATTACACACATTAGAACTGAAGCCTGTACCGAAATGAACGGCCACCATTTTCAAAAAATGTGTTCAGATATCCATATTATGATTAATTTTCAATTTAACTTCATTCTCTATAGTGTACGCATATGTGCTGTAGATAGTACAGGGAAATCATTTTATTTTTCCTAACATTTTTAATATTAACCTGGCTGTACCTTTCTATTAACGATTGAAACAGGAAACACCGTTTGCTACTCCTTCCACGACTGGAGTTCGATGATACTGGCGTAAAATACAAATCACTTTACTAGGTATAGGAGGGAAGAAAAGTAGTTAATCCATTTATGTAAACTAGGAAATACCGCAATTTTGAGTTTGATAATTTTCATTAGGTTTTTGTTTAATCAAAATACAGTACGGTATTAACACTTAGTGTTTTTACTCACGAATTGAGCTATCCATTCGGACGTATTAATTATGCAGTATATATTGTACTGTTACAGCACATTAGCGTACAATATAGAGAATGAAGTTAAATTGAAAAATAATCATAATATGGATATTTAAACACATTTTTGAAAATGGTGGCCGTTCATTTCGATACAGGCTTCAGTTCTTTTGTGCATATTATCGCACTATGTATGTATGTATGTATTCACACTGCAATGGGTATATACCCGGTGGCAGTGGTAACTAATTACACTCAATAATGACAATAATAAACTTATTAATTAAAAATACAGTTAATGATAATACCAATAATTAATACAAATAATTAATACTAACAATAATTTATAATAATAATAATAATAATAATAAAAATAATAATAATAATAGGGAATATCCTAAATTAAATGAAACACGATCACTTAAAATAACATTTAAAATAAATCTAATTTGTATCTTAAACCAAAGTTCGAACTAAAACCCACGAGTATGATATGTTCATATCTGCACAAGTATCTTTCCACATTACACTCATTTCGCTGTCAACTCACTCACTGCACTGGAACTACTATAGACTATTGTACCTAATTCCAATTACCAATTTCGTCCTTCGTACGAGTAACTCATGTTGAAATAATTCTGTACCTACTCTATAAAAGAGTACCTTACGTACTGTAAATTCAGTCTTCACTTCTGCCCTATCCGAAAAGATAAAATTACTCAGAAATGCTATCTACTGTCCGTTCAAGTGGTTTTGTCGCAGGGTCGTAGAAAGGGGGGGATCACGTGACAGTTAATTGCTTAACGAGGCCCTTTTATTTAAGTTATTTTAAACAGTTGTATAATATTACGTAGGCGTCCAATTCCTAACAGAAATGAATGTTTTCAGGAAAGAGCTAAGATAGCCCAGCTACTAGACTTTACAGAGGGGCGAACAGAAGCAGGTGGGAGAAACCGGGATGCGACGTAGGCAAACGGACGACAGTACCTGCACGAAAATATGATTCAATATTGAAAGTTCTTCCGTCACTGGAAAACGCTAACATATTTCTGGAACGTACTATACTCGCTAACTCAGTACTGCTTACGCGCCCTCGGCTCTGTGTCGTGAACGGTTGGAAGTTTACTAGTAGAAGGGGTGGGAGTGAAGTACATTCAAAAACTCAGGTACAATAAAAATTGAAGTAAAAATAAAATGATGTCCCTGTATAATATACACTTAATAATGAATACGTCCGCTGGACAGCTCAGTTCGTGACTATAAACACTAATTCTTAATACTGTACTGTATTTTGATTAAGCAAAAACCTAATGAATATTATCAAACTTAAAAGCGTGATATTTCCTAGTTTACGTAAATGGATGAACTACTTTTCTTCCCTCCTATACCTAGTAAAGTGAGTTGTCTGTGTATTGCGCCAGTATCATCGAACTCCAGTAGTGGAATGGGGTAGCAAACGGAGTTTTCAGTTCTTAACCGTTGATCCAAAGGTATAGCCAGGCTAATATTAGAAATGTTAGTAAAAATAAAATGATGTCCCTGTACTACTATCAAGAGTGCTTCGTAGACGATTATGTCCCATTACGATCATTACATTATCCCTGGCAGGGGTATTAATATGAATTTATGAGAGGGGGATAACTTTCCAATAGGGGGGAAATCTTATACAATCTTCTGAAACCCCACCATGACTGCACGCTCCTTCAGTGTTTGCTTTTCCTAGGTTTCCAGCCGTCACGTTGAGATCGTAGTCGATTCCGGAGATGATATTTATCGCTTTCTCCTTGACGTGGTGTAGGGAAAGTAGTGGGTTGTGGTGTTTGGCAGGATCTGACGGCTTGGACCCGGAAGCCCCAGAACGCGCGAGGGCCATGTTGAGGTCGGTATCAATGACATTCTTTGAAAGCGTGGCAACGCCGCGCGAGGGGGCAGTCTAACAGGTAGTCGTGCCTCTTCTACCGCAGGAGTCGTTGTGCGGCAGCAAGAGCGTGGCGAGCAATTTTCCCGATCTAGGTGGACAAAAATCAAATTTAGACTTGTTTAGTTACACATAGGTGAATATGAATTCGTGTTCTTTAACATTTGAAGAATGTTGTGAGTAATAGCTTTTACTGATTTATCAGCGGCAAACTTTATTTATAAGGGAATAAACTTTGAGTTCTTTCTAACACTTCTAGCTCCAGTTCAGTCGTAGATAGAGAGGCTTACTATGTGGGTGAAAAAGAGCCAATTGTTAGTGATTTATTCTGTTGTGAAACATGGAATTTGTTCATATAGGTACGTTCTTACTAATTTAACTTCAATTACAAGTTTATAAAGTATTTTCCTTCTTACAATAGGGTTTAAATATTACAATTCAAAAACTTATGTTTTTAACCTCTTCCCTTACTATATATTTTACCAGTATTGTGAAAAAAAGTGTCATATTTTTTTTATTTTCGTAAAGAGGTCATTTAATATTGCAGAATCACTGTACATCACTAATTTTCTTACATACCTAAAAAATCACTATGAAATAGACATACATTCATACCTGAATTATTATCCCGAGTTATCTAGTGCACCTTGATTCCAGCTCCGGTAGTTGTCCCACTTTGATTTTCTCCTGAACTATTTACCAACTTATGTTTTTTTATGGATTAATTTATGAGGTACCATACCAGTGCTGTTATCAAGGCGTTAAATCACAGTCTACTATATACAGTCGCGAAGCTTGAGGTGATTTTTTGCAAATCTCGTGATAAAGCGCTCCAAGCGGTTAGCAACTAGAAACAATAGACTGTCCACGGTCGACTTTGGACTGAATCGTATTTCCATCGAGTGCTAGCTCGTTGCGTATTTCACATTGATGCTTGTGAAATGTTCGTTATTGGTTGTAATGAAAATGCTAATGGCTAAAATACAATAATTGGAATAATGATCTTTTACTAGAGACATAGAAAAATTAAGTTTGTTTTAATGAAATTTATTGCTCACGTTTTATTTTCAATTCTGGTGGGATTATTATTGCTTAGGCCTACTTTTTTTTTCAAAGGATATGTTTTTAATTATAGCTATTATTTTTATTTGTTACTTTATTAGAGACGTAGAAAAAGTCTGTTACAATAAAATTTATTAATCACGTTTTATTTCCAATTCTGGTGTGATTATTATTGCTTAACTCAACTACGTAAGCCTACACTACAAGTACCGGTACAGTACATAAGCTAATCCATTAATTCATATTTCCATTATTATTGTTGTAAAGGGAAATGCAAATTAATATTTATTGGTTTCATAGTTAATTATCGCTATAATCTTGAATGAGTGAAGCGATTATAGTAAATTTCAGTTCGTTTTGCACAAACAAAAATAATATTAACCTATTTCTTGCAGGTATCTTCGAGTTTATGGTGGAATTTAATATACTTCATTAAAATAATAAATTAACTTTATGCATTTAATATTTCAATAATGGAAGGAAGGTGTTAATTTTTCCAAAAGAACACAACAAAAGTGTAACATATTTTGTCGGCTGCTAGGAGAGAGATCTGCGATGATGAGGCGATAGTAGCGATCCTAGTGGTGGGCAACTATCCATGTTTGCATTTTTACTACATATTGAGCTTCGCGACTGTATATAGTAGACTGTGGTTAAATGTTGCTTGTCGTGTGATAGACTCGAAAGCAGGGTATTACGCACAGTGGCACATTGCATTCCGGACAGTAGTATCTGCTCTCCTATATGAGAGCGTTTTGGGAAGAATGGTGTAGCAGTCATTGAATATTTGTACCAGTACATCTGTTCTTCAGGTTTGTGAATAATGTTCTGCAGTATCACTATGCCCAAAAGTACACGTATTTCAGAGCCGCCACGAATTATTTTCAGCATTCTGTGAACACTTATTAGCATGCCGAATCGTCTCCTCGAATATAATGTTGATGAAGTCATTATTAAAGAATAATTTAAAAAATTGAGAATTATCGTTATCAGAAACAATGTTAAAATTTCTGGGAATGGGGACCTCGGAGGTGCAGAAGAAATGGTGCCAGATGTCTTCTATTCAAACCACTGTCGAAAAGACGCGACATCAACTGATCTGAATTTGTTTGTTGGTCTATAACTTCGTCTTCTGATACCGATGTTTCATTTCCTAATCTTGTACAGGAATATATTCCTGATCAAAAGTTTCGGAATCACTAACTTGATCCATCTTTACACAAAACAGCACAAAAAACACTAAACACAAACAGAAACCGCCAAAACTAACTAGCCTACCATCTACTCACTACTGTGTGTGAATGCTATATGAGCATAGAATTCCACTCGCAAGGAAGAAGTACAAAAAACACCACCAGATATAGCAATATCACTAACTTCTGTAGCCATCTAGTGAGGAAAAGGTTAATGAAAGAATGGAAACGTATATATTCGGGATATAATCCTTAGCAGCGAAAATGGGACTCAAACGAGTTAACTCGGGTTAATAAATTTTAACACAAGTTAGCAACACGAGTTAACTCGGGTTAATCAGGGCAGTGGCTAAAGTTATCCAAATATAAAGTGAGTTTTAGTATATCCGGTCACGTCCGGTTACAACAATTCTTTTACCATTTAAAATGGCATCATTTAGAGTGTTGAATCCTTGTTTCAAAGTTTGCCCGTTCTTACGCATTGATCAGTAATTAATTTTTTTTTCAGTGGTGGGGCGTACGGTAACTGTTCCATGTTTGGCTTAACAGTAGAAAAGAATCATTGACTAAGGAAGTTTTTAATCACTGTGAGAGTATTTTTGGTCTACAATATTATTCACATGATATGGAATATCAGTTTAATAATATTTACATTGGATGCATTTTTATCTAACCTTAACAATACAGAACACAAGTCATTAGCTAGACAAAAATTTCAATTTCAATTGTTCAATTTTATTTATTTCAAATATACAGAATAAAGAAATATAATTACAAAACAAACAAACGAGAAATACAAATAAAATAATACAAGCAATATAAAAAGAAGATACAGTAGTATTAACAAAATTTGAGACCGAATGAGCAGCGCTCGTGCTCGGTCGAAGTTCAGATATAATATTAAAATAAAAAATAAAATAATAATAATAATATAAATATATAAGTAAAATAAAATAGGAACTAAAATATAATTACAGCGGCAATGGAACTATATAATATAATATTAACACTAGAGAAGAATAATATCGCACGTGAAAAGTAGGACTAATATATATTTCAAAATTATAGAATACAAATATAATATAGGTTGATTAATTCATACACATAGGCTATAAATTTATGTAATCAAATTGAAGATATTAACACGTTTCTAATTTTCTTGTTATATGTTAGTGGGTTACATGTTAGAAGTTCTGGGTGTAATTTAGTTAAAGCATTGTACAACCGAGGGCCAAAATTTATGCTATGCTTTAGACCAGCAGATGTGAGACATTTAGGTTCTACTAATGTTGAATTAATATTTCGTCTTGTGTCATAATTGTGTGTCTGTAATACAAACTTATTACGATTTTTCTGATAAAATTTTAACAGCGTATACTTATAAATTTGTTCAATATTAAATACATTAAATTCAGAATAAATTAATTTAGATGGATAATCGAAACGTTTCTTCAAACAAATTTTAATTATTCGTTTTTGTAGTAAATTTAACGGACTAAGATTAATTTTTGTACTTCCACCCCAAACAATTATACCATATTGAATGATAGACTGAATAATGGCCAAATAAACATTTCGTAGAACTCTAATAGGTAAGTAGCATCGAAGATTAACGAATTTATAAATTGTTTTACGAAGCCTCTTACAAAGATAAGTAATGTGATGAGGCCATTTTAAATTCTGATCAATAATGATACCCAGATATTTGACATACGTGGCTTCTTTCAAATGTGGACATTTACAACTTTTGGGATCTAAACAATTTTCACTGTGTATTATTAGTCTATATTTATCGCTAAATTTTAAATTTTGAACACTGGCAGCTGTTAACGAAAAAGGAACTAAAGTTGATTTAGATATATTTAAAGAAAGGAAGTTGGAATTAAGCCATGTTTTAACAATGTTAGCACCTATATTAGCATAATACCTTCTTTGCAGTCTTGCAGTCTAACGCAATGTTATGAAACTTTGTACATGACTTACAGGTGGCGCATATGATTTATATACAAACTCTGATTATGTTTGCACAAGAAAAACTACCCCTTTATAGTGGGTGCATTTAGATAGAATTAATAACGTCTCTCCTGTCTAAAAGATTTTTATAATACATTGTACGGAAGTTACAGGTAGCATATATTTTTTTGTGCCCAAACTATATTTACGGTTCCATAAGTGGAACTACTCCTTTCAGGGATGCATTTAAACAAAATTAATAAATTCTCTCCTATCTAACAGATCTTTATAAAAACTGTATACAGACGTTTCAGGTGGAATATATTTTTTGCAAAGTCTGATTAGTTATGTTTTATAAGAGGAATTGCCTCTTCATAGCGGTGCATTTAGACAAAATTAACAAATTCTCTCCCATATAATATATTTATTATACGAAGGTGTACAGTCTCAGATTAGATATATTTCTGCAGGTGTACCTCAAGGGAGCATTCTAGCCCCTTTTCTCTATTTAATTTACACTCATGATATACCAACACCTAAATCAGATTCTCTAACTGTAGCTCAGTTCGCTGATGACATTGCTGTCCTTAGCAAAGGAGATTGAAATATGGAACAAAAAATGGAGAACAGTCATGAACACAAATAAGTCATCAACAGTAACATTCACATACCTCAAAAAAGAAAAAAGTACTTCCATTATACCTCAACTGTTCACCAGTACCACAGCATGAAGAAATACGATATCTTGGACTCATCCTAGACAGTCGCTTGACCTGGAATAAACATCTCACTTACACCCTCCAGAGATTAAGATACAGACTTCATCGATTGAAAGCAATACTTTCCAGCTCTAGTCTTTCCCTTTCCAACAAAAGGTTAATATATGTAATGCTTCTCAAACCTATTTGGCTCTATGGATGTTCATTATGGGGATCGGCTTCTATAAGCCAAATCAAGCGTATTCAAACATTCCAAAATCGGGCACTAAGGATAATCACTGGAGCACCATGGTACGTAAGAAATGAAACACTTCATTCAGATCTAGACCTAGCCAAAATAGAGACTGTAATTCATTCTTCCTACACACGCTTATTTGCAACATGTCAACACATTCTAACAACTTAATCAACCAGATTCCTCGGAACCTATAGTACGGCCTGATCGTCGCCTCAAGAGGAAAAGGCACACTGATTTGTTGATGCTTTGAAACGTTAATGGACGTCACCTCTCCACAAGTCTCATATTATTGTAACGTTAATTATTTAAGCACAATTGATAGTACTAATGTACAAAAATTGTCAAATAAATTTAAAAAATAATAATAATATATTTTTATGCAACTTTATACAACTGCTAGGCCTACACGTAGCATACAGATGTAATCAGAATTTGTACACAAAAAATATATGCTACCTGCAACTCCTATACAAAGTTTCATAAAATATGTTATGTAGGAGAGAAGTTAATTTTGTGTAAATGCGCCTCCTGTACAGGTGTACTTCCTCTTTTGGAACTGTAAATATAGTTTATACACAAAAACATATCCTATCTGTAGCTGCCGTACAATTTTTCTTAAAAATCTGTTAGATAGGAGAGAAGTTATAATTTCTGCCTAAACAACCGTATTTATTTATTTATTTATTTATTTATTTATTTATTTATTTATTTATTATTTATTTATTTATTATTTTGCTAATAATTGTAACATAAATTATAAAATATACAGAGAAAATTTAGCTCGCCCCTGAAAGAGTAGAACTCGTGCTCAGGGGCGGATTCCTGAATTGAAATTAATAATTATACAATACAATTTGAAATTATAGTATATAAATTTAAATTTACAATTTTTCAACTTTTATAACCGTACATAATTTTTAAATTTAATACTAGAACTATTAGAATTGACAAGAATAGGATATTTAAATATAAACTTGTTATATATTCTTGGGCCTAAATTACTACTATGATTAAATACTGTAACAGTGTTGCATTTTGGTTCAAACAATCTTAAAGAATTCATACCTTTTATTTCATAACTATGAGAATACAATTCAAAATTATTTCGATTTTTATGTATGAATTTTATTAATACAATATAATAAATTTGTCTACGTTAAGTACATTAAAGTCTATAAACAAATTTTGAGATGGAAAATCAGTAGGTTTATGAAGACATATTTTAATTATTTTCTTCTGTAATAAATAAAGAGGATTAAAATTGGATTTAAATGAGCTACCCTATCCTATAATTCCATACATAATTACCGATTGAAATAAAGTTAAATATATTGTACGTAATAAACTTATTGACAAGTAATTCCTCAATAAAACAAAATAATATACTATTTTACGTAATTTATTACAAAGGTAATTAATGTGTTGGTTCCATTTTAAATGATTAATTATCGAAAATTATGCCTAAATACTTAACTTCAGAGGACTCTTTAATAATCTGTCATTTACACTGTATAAGACAACAATCAGAATTATGTAATTTAATACGTAATATAGATGTAATAATAATAATAATAATAATAAATAATGATTTATTTTAGCTGGCAGAAAGATTAAGGCCGTAAACCTTTATTTTCCACTCAACCAAGTCAAAAAGTGTATATACATATGCATGAACTCACAAAGAATCCAACAATTTGATTTAGATGAGAGTTACATGTATACAAAAGTTATTTACAAATTAAACAACAAAATACTATGAACTATTAATTAAACACTGAAATAAACTGTGTAGCAGAATTAAACTAAAATACATAGAATGTTAATATATATTTCAAATAATTTTAGATAATTTAAAAGAGATTATTATTCGAGACAATTAAAATACAGCACAATCAGGATGATTTCTAAAGAAAAAAAATAACAATGTAGTCAGTGATAGTTTAAATCAGTATGATTGGAGTGAAATGCTAATAAGGTTATCTTTTACTTATCAGATGCTTTAATTACCGAGTATTTTCTAACAATTAAAATTATGAAGTATATTCTTAAAGGTGTTTATTGTCTTGCAGCTAATACTTTGTGACAAGGAATTCCATTGACGATGTAGGAGGTTTGTTACATTTTTCAGATAATGAGAATGAAATAATGATGGTTTTGTTTTCGTTGATAGAAAGATAATATATGTGAAACCATTTATTTTATTAATTTAAGTCCATTATTTGAATTATTATATGCATCATGCCAGGTTTTTCCACCAAAAAGTAAAACTGTGTCATATGCATAAGAATAGTGAACACCATTGTATTGTTGTAAGTCAATTTTTAATAAGTCATTAATATATATTAAAAATAGAATATGGCCTAGAACTGTGCCTTGGGGAACACCTATATTAATAATTAAAGGTTAACTTGAATAATTGTCAATTTTCGTTATTTGAATTCTGTCGTTAAGATACGATTTTATTAAGTTTAAAGCATTACCTTTGATTCCTAATAAGTCTAATTTCTCAATTAAGATGTCATGTTTCACTGTATCAGATGCTTTTCTTATGTCCAGTAAAATACCGATACATTTGTTACCTTGTACAATTCTCTAACAATTATAAATTATGAAGTATAAAGGGATAGTTCCTCTTACACAATCGTAGTCAGAGTTTGTACATAAAGAATATGTGCTATCTGTAAGGTCTGTACAAAGTTTCATAACAATCCGTTGGAATGCAGCAGCTAGATTTGCGTTATTGCACACTACGCGGCGTGGCGGCCGCAGTGCGGTTTCTGCAGTGGAGCCTTTCCCCCACCGCCACCTGCCACGTCCCATTGTTGCGCCGCCAGGTAGAGTCAGTTTCCACGAGACCTCCGCGCCGACCGTTGCGAGTGCGTCTGCCAACGCGTCAGAATCCTCCACGCCACCGCTCCGCTTCCCAAAGGCGATTGCATCGGACGCAGACGCCGCCACGAGTCCGCGTCTGCGCAGCAGCCATGTTTGTCCAGTTGATTCGACGTCGTCGCAGCCAGAAATGACGCAAGACTTAAGCAGATGCCGCCCAGGGCTGCCAACCGACGCTGAGGTATGCGGGGTGTGAGGGTGTGTAGTGGCTAAACCCGTCGTTTTGTGAAGCTCCAAAGTTTGTGTGAATCCGTGCTTTTGTGTGGACGCGTGTGAAGCTGTGCAGTGGCGGCTCGCTTCCGAGCCCGACGTTTGTGCAAAGTTATCAGTGGCGGCGATTGTGTGGACGCTACTGGAATCCGACGTTGTGTGTGAAACTGTGCAGTGGCGGCTATTCTGGATGCAGCTGAGCCCAACGTTGTGTGTGAAGGTATGCATTGACGGCTTTCTTATGAACGCTGCTGAATCCCAAAGTATTAAGTCTTCGCTAATTATGTAGTAACCATCAGCCAGGCCATCTTTCAACAATAGAGGTCCAGAGGATATGCATTAAACATTACCAAATATACCGTACACAAATTTGCAACATTCTCGGCTAAGTTAGTTCCTTGTACTCCGCTTATACACCTTCAAATGCCTAGAGCTCTCTCCTGAGTCATACGAACATAACTTTGGCGACATTACCAAAGTCTCACGCTATGCTTTGCATGTACGAATCTGTGACAGTTTAAATTAGGTTGGGTTAGTTTAGGTTTTGTTATGCCTTGGATATACGAATATGTGACGCGTTAGATTAGGTTAGGTTAGTTTAGGGTTTTGTTATGCCTTGCATATACGAATATGTAATAGGTTAGGTTAGTTTAGGTTTTGTTATGCCTTGGATATACGAATATGTGACGGTTAGATTAGGTTAGGTTAGTTTAGGGTTTTGTTATGCTTTGCATATACGAATATGTAATAGGTTGGGTTAGTGTTAGGGTTTTGTTATGCCTTGCATATACGAATATGTAATAGGTTAGGTTAGTTTAGGTTTTGTTATGCCTTGGATATACGAATATGTGACGGGTTAGATTAGGTTAGGTTAGTTTAGGGTTTTGTTATGCTTTGCATATACGAATTTGTAATAGGTTAGGTTAGTGTTAGTGTTTTGTTATGGCTTGCATATACGAATATGTGACGGGTTAGATTAGGTTAGGTTAGTTTAGGGTTTTGTTATGCTTTGCATATACGAATTTGTAATAGGTTAGGTTAGTGTTAGTGTTTTGTTATGGCTTGCATATACGAATATGTGACGGGTTAGATTAGGTTAGGTTAGTTTAGGGTTTTGTGATGCTTTGCATATACGAATATGTGACAGGTTAGGTTAGTGTTAGGTTTTTTATGGCTTGGATATACGAATATGTGACGGGTTAGATTAGGTTAGGTTAGTTTAGGGTTTTGTTATGCTTTGCATATACGAATTTGTAATAGGTTAGGTTAGTGTTAGTGTTTTGTTATGGCTTGCATATACGAATATGTGACGGGTTAGATTAGGTTAGGTTAGTTTAGGGTTTTGTTATGCCTTGCATATACGAATATGTAATAGGTTAGGTTAGTGTTAGGGTTTTGTTATGGCTTGCATATACGAATATGTGACAGGTTAGATTAGGTTAGGTTAGTTTAGGGTTTTGTTATGCCTTGCATATACGAATATGTAATAGGTTAGGTTAGTGTTAGTGTTTTGTTATGTCTTGCTTATACGAATATGTGACAGGTTAGATTAGGTTAGGTTAGTTTAGGGTTTTGTTATGCTTTGCATATACGAATATGTAATAGGTTAGGTTAGTGTTAGTGTTTTGTTATGGCTTGCATATACGAATATGTTAGAGTGTTAGTGTTTTGTTAGATTATATACGGTATAGGTTAGTTTAGGGTTTTGTTATGCCTTGCATATACGAATATGTAATAGGTTAGGTTAGTGTTAGGGTTTTGTTATGTCTTGCTTATACGAATATGTGACAGGTTAGATTAGGTTAGGTTAGTTTAGGGTTTTGTTATGCTTTGCATATACGAATATGTAATAGGTTAGGTTAGTGTTAGTGTTTTGTTATGGCTTGCATATAGGAATATGTAACGGGTTAGATTAGGTTAGGTTAGTTTAGGGTTTTGTTATGCCTTGCATATACGAATATGTAATAGGTTAGGTTAGTTTAGAGTTTTATTATGCCTTGCATATACGAATATGTGATAGGTTAGGTTAGTTTAGAGTTTTATTATGCCTTGCATATACGAATATGTGACAGGTTATATTAGGTTAATTTAGGGTTTTGCTGTGCCTTGCATAGGCCTATATGAATATCTGATATGTTGGGTTAGTGTTAGGGTTTTGTTATACCTTGCATATACGAATATGTGACAGGTTAGGTTAGGTTAGGTTAGTTTAGGGCTTTGTTATGCCTTGCTTATACGAATATGTAACAGGCTAGATTAGGTTAGGTTAGTTTAAGATTTTGCTATGCTTTGCATATATGAATATCTGATAGGTTGGGTTAGTGTTAGGGTTTTGTTATGCCTTGCATATACGAATATGTGACAGGTTAGGTTAGATTAGATTAGATTAGTTTAGGGTTTTGCCATTACATGTACGAATATGTGATAGGTTAGGTTAGTTTAGGGTTTTCTTATGCCTTACATAACTTATATGAATATGTAACAGGTTAGGTTAGATTAGGGTTTTGCCATGCCTCACAGTTACGAATATGTGATAGGTTAGGTTAGTTTAGGGTTTTCTTATGCCTTACATTATTTTTTTTTAAACAATTTATTGATCGATCAGCGCATTTAGCGCTATACAGATCATTTCTAAAAAATATAAATACAATGTATGTCACTGAATTGAGGGCAGCCTATGCCTTACATAAATTATATGAATATGTGACAGGTTAGGTCAGTTTAGTGTTAGAGTTTTGTTATGTCTTAATATACGAATCTGTGTAGGGTTTTCAAGCGCTGGCTGAGGCTGGTGATTTTTTGTTTTGTGATGTTATCAGTACTGGTCTCTAAAGGTATGTAATGGCAGATTTTCACTTCAGAAATCACGAGAACTAACTGTCCTCTAGTTTCACCAAATTGTTATATATTTACACTTTCAAGGGAAACATGTACCCTGGACTTTTATTGCGGGAACATGGCGGCTTGGCAGATGCTTATTACATGATTACCAAATCTATGTCATTACGCACCACATATGGACTGATGTCTGATTTGCGTTCTATTCATCAATGAGGAAATGAAACTGATAGATGGTATAGCTTTCTACAAATATACGTAGGCTATATCTGTAAAATTGAATGAAATGTTTTCGTAAGGTTAGGTTTGATTTGTTCGGGTTTTTTTTATATGTCTTGCATATATTTTTTTTACAGATAGATGCTCAAATAGATTTACCGTGGGTCTGTTTCAGAAAGTAGGAGTTTACTTATAAGTAGTGTAGATTCGTAATTTAGTCTAGCCTACTAAAACTAGAAACAATTTTTTTCATAAAAATAGCAGTTTGAAATAGTAATTGGGAGTGTAGAACTTATATTGGGAGTATTATTTAGCAGTTTAGCAACAATACCGCTTCATAAAATATGAATACTGCTTATTTCCGCCCATAATTAGGCCGTGTCTCAAATATATATCTTCAGCTTAAGTGAATTAGATTGTCGACTTTAAGTAGCCGGATGTGACGTCAGAAGTTATGATCCAAAGCTACATAGTGGATAGTAATCAAGTCCGTAATAGCTAGTAAACGAAAATACTTGCTTGAATGTTGACTTGTACACTAAATAATCTTGGACACCTCATTAGCAAATGAAATTCTGAAATCTGAAGATGCCTTGGAAATGAAATGTAAGTGCAATGTAGAATGATGTTAAATTTGACATTGTTAGTACCTTTTTTTTTTTACATCTTTTTAATATTGTAATATTTCAAGCCCTTATCTTTTCCTCATATTTCGATTGTTGATAACAAAACGTAATTTTCATAGATATCTTTTGAAAATCTTTTATGTTTCTACAGCTTCTACGGTTTTTTTTTTTTTTTTGTAGGGTCTGAGGAAGTTACCATTCAGTACATAAACCTGAGAATCAAGTTTCATGAACTGTTCACTGGAAAACTGTTCATAATGGCAGAACTAAAATCTGCAAACAGTAACAGCTGATAACTCGTGATGAAACTGCATTAGGACACTGACTTCTTAATTTAGTGTTATTTCGTAATGTTATGGCTTTTAGAAAAATACTCCATGAAGAAGGCCATGATTCCAGCATACATGTTCAAAGCTCCCTAGTGTGTACCTACGTAAAGATTAATAACCATTGTCTCTAGTGTGTAGTTTACAAGTCACCTAATTGCTTGGCACTATCATGTAACGTAGACTTGAACTTTGGGACACCTTAGGTCGCGTTTCTAAAAAGCCGGAAGTGACGTCAGAAGTCATTTTCCAAAGCTACATAGTGCATAGCAATCAAGTCCGTAATAGGTAGTAAACGAAAATGCTTGCTTGAGTGATGACTTATTCACTAAACAAACATGGATACCTCATCACCAAATGGGGTTATGAAATCTGAAGATGCTTTGAAAATGAAATAATGTAAATATAATGTAGAATAAAACGTTAACTTTGAACATTGACATTATTAGTACCTTCTGTACAATGCTTTAAACATTATTGTAATATATTCCTTGGCTGTAATCTCTCCTATATTCATTCTCGAGATATAGATAATAAATTAGCCAAATTTCAACAGCTGCTAAGAACAATTAGAAATACACTGTTTAAGAAGGTCCGGCAAGACACAATTTTGAAATTCTACAAAACAATGGCCATTCCAACTTTGCTATATGGATCAGAAACTTGGACTCTAACAACTAGTCAACTGAAAAGAATAGAAGCAGCTGAGATGAGATTACTAAGACCGCTACACTACACTCTCTATGACCAGAAATATAATGAAGACATCCGACAAGAACTAAATATCGCAGCCATTACAGAGACAATCCACAAGTATCGGAGCAACTGGCATGAGCATGTTCTACGGATGCCAAATGATAGACTACCCAGGAGATTATTAAATTACAGACCCCTTGGTACCGAGATCGTGGACGCCCGAAGAAGCGATGGAGAGACCAGCTTTTCACCTGAGACGGAACAGGCCAAATGGCCTAAACCCTGATAGCTATTTATGATGATGATGATGATGATGATTAAGCCCTTATCTTTCCCACGTAATTCGTAATGAAACTGCATTAGGATACTGCCTTCTTAATTCAGTGCTGCACCGTGATGTCTTGGTTTTTATAAAAGTAGTCTGTGGTTATGAAGAAGGCCATGTTTCCAGCATACATGCCCTAAACTCCCTAGTGTGTAGTCAGGTAGTTGCTAGGCACTATTGTGTAATGTGGACTTGAGCTTTGAGACATGGCCTTAATATTCCATTTTATTAGTTAATGGAGAATGATAAAAGAGGGGAATATATTTAGAAGTAATATAGTATATTTTTTAAAAATAATTTTGAAGAAAATGCATTCCTCTTGCTGTCTTGATTGCTGTTGAACCATTTTTAGAACATAATACTTCAAGGAATGAGCTCTAACGCCAAAATAGCAATTACACATTGTTTTATGCTACATTGGTTAGGCACTGGAACACAGTATTACACCATTGCTGACATGCGTGGGATTCCAAGAGCAGCTGTATGTAGAATAATTAAACGTGGTGAATAGTAATCTATAAATGAAGAACTCTGTAAAGAACTTGTACGATGACCGGAACATGTAGATACAGTACGTTTACTAACTAAATAAAAGTAGGCCCATTTACCCTGCTGTGCAAATAAGATGATAACGTATAATAATATTTCTAAATATCTCATGTATTCACAGGATCTTTGTGAAGAATTAATTTTCTATATAAAATAAAGCAAAACATGTTTTATGTGTTATTTGTCACACCCGTTACAAATCTGTGTCACACCCGTTACAGAAAATAGCATTATTATTTTTAATTAAAATAAACGATCACAGAACTTACCAACACAGATACTATAGTTAATGTCATTGTTTAAGTACCAGTAAACAATTTTTGAGATCCAATTGAAAAGGATTAACAGATTTTTAAGGTAATTTAAAATGAAGTGTTAAGATGGGTGACTTTTGTCACATCCGTTACAACGCAAAAAATGACGATTAAATGAAAATCTATTTCCATTTTAAAAAATTAACTTCCAAAACTGTGTATTATATCACATCCATTACTAAAAGAACAGCTGTTTAGTGAATTTGGTGGGTTGCCATTAATTAATTATTTATTCCCAAGAACTTTTCAAACAAGTTTTATTGTTTCAGGGCTTTCTGTTCTTTCTTTAGTAGGCCTAATTTTGACACAGTGCAAGACAGCGATGCAATTGAGTTACTAAGTTGTACTAATAAATTCAGTGCATAGAGCAGGCCATGAAATACAATACAGATAATACATACTCTTTGATTGAAGCCCTACTCCTGACTCCTAAAAGTGGTGCAGGAATTTTAGGAGTGCAGAGTTTTGTTTATGAGACAGAACGTCTTACACTGCTAACTAGTAATTTTATACTCAAAGTTGTTAAAAGTAGTTCTTTTATGAAACAGGCTCCAGAACACGAAGAAAGAAGGGTTTTCCCGCGTAGTGCATCATAATGGCGGGTTTCGTGATTTCGTGTGAAAATGTCTGACAAAATCATCGGTCTGGTATGTAAGAATTAAGAAATGAGAGAATTTGGCGTGGGTTGCATGTGTGTACAGATTTCGTAATTTCGTACATTTTTAGGTTATTTTCAATTATGTAAATGAGTTTTTTTTCTGTCGAGTGTTGTGCGTAGCTAGATTGAAGATTTATCGAGATTCCTAGTACAATTTTTTGTCCAGGGAAAATACTCGTTTCTAACTCAAAACGACGTAAATATCGCCTTTGATTGTACCACTTAAACCTATGTGCAGTGAGAGTAAACGAAGTTTTACCGTCCGTTTGTAAAGTTAGTTATTAGTGGTAACTATTTGTGCGGGCGCGAGCAAATCAGTTGTTTGTGTGAAGGTATATCAGTGACGAATTTTTTATGAGGTTGTCAGCTCCTGAGTCATATTCGTTCAGCTGACAGGAATGCACTGAGTTAGAGCTTCCTGCAAGTCTATCCTCTTTCCTCTTTCAGCGAAGGGACGGGAAGGCTATCAGATATCGTGGACACTTTGATCGTTCCTGACTTGCTTACAATGAATGAACTTTCGTCCGACAAGACGTCAAATATTCTGCTGCACCCACCTGCAGCATGAAGTTGGTCCTATGAGAACATAATAAGAGCGTAGGAATTGCCTTAATCTTTGGAAAAAAATACTAGAATATTTCTCATACTTTTTATTACAGTATGTCAAGAAATAAAATGTTCATTTTCCAACGCAACTGAACTTTTCGAAGCCTCTCAAGTTTACAGTTATGCAAATGAAATCTATGCGAAAGAGTCCCGCTCTTCTTATGTTTCACAGTTCGGAATATTGTACGAGTATTGTTGTCACACAGTATTCTGTGTTAGCATTACTAAAACAAAGAAATTAGTTTTGGAAGGTTATACAGTATAGAGAAGTCCACGTAACATTAGTTCCTAAAAAGGCTATCATGGCCGTCTTTTCTGCGCTTTCAACTGTTACCAGATATTACCAAAGCAGGTAAAAGCACAATGTTATGTACCAGAGCCATCGTCAGTTACAAGCCGGAGCATGGGTAGGTTTGGCAACGCTGAGTTGAGGCGGGCGGAGGCGAAATAAAGGCATGACGTTTGACTTTTACTGCTTTGATTTCGTTGTCACATTTCGACATGAATTTATACAAAACTAAGTGCATATGATCAAGATTCAGTGTATTGATGTACGTAATTTATTACGGAATCCGAAATGGTATTTTATTTGAATTTCAGAATACCGCGTAAGTACTTGCATACAGCCACTTATAACTTAAAAAATTAAAAGTATACGTGTTTTTTTATTGATGGTACAAGGGGAAAATAAATAAATACTTAAAGAAATGTTACTTGTACCAAAAATAAATAAAATAACGACGTACTTTCGCAGTACACTATTCCAATCAATTAACCATTATGTGGGTAGTAAATTCACAATGTTTTGCCGCTTAATGTTGTTTCATCTCTGACGTGAAAGATCTAGGATATCATATACATTTTAATTTCATGTGACTATCTGTCGTGCTTTTCTATAAATATTTCAGATGTCCAGGAAGCCAGTTTTAGT
>JAJSOF020000041.1:1423829-1756285 GCA_025594305.2 Periplaneta americana
TCGAACCTAGGGCCGCTGGGTTCGGGAGCGAAAACACTACCACAAGACCACAGCGGTGAACTTCCTCGAAATTGACTACAATTAGTCTTTTACCACTTCGTACAATTATGGACTCCTTCCATTGTTCTGGTACAATTTCATTTTCCCAAATAGCAAATACATACAAGCTCATGATTTTCGCTAGATAATGCACTTCCACACTCTCGTAAAATAAATAAATTTAGCTTCCCTTATGAAAAGGTTGCCAGATTTGACAAAGCGTATTACATATAATTTGGAAACACACCTAAAAGATAAAATGATTTACATTTGAAACGGTTAGGGAATCGAATATACAAAATATCAGAAAAATGTACACCTAAGTAGCATTTGTGCTCATTTACAGTTAAGAAAGGGGGAAAAATCATCAGATAGGTTAGAAGGATTTGAACGCCATATACCGCGAGAAAAATTAGAGTACGGATTTATTGGCATAGATATCGAAACCAATCAACAGCCATCGGTTAAGATAACTTGGAATTTCCATTATCACTCCCATACAAATGATTTCTCAATATCTGAACCGATCCTTTGAGGGCACTAATGGCTATTTCCTTCACAATGCTGTGAGTTAGGCCCAGGTTTTTACATTTGTTGGCAAAGAAGGAGGGTATGGAATTTGATCGATATCTGGAGACTTATTCTTTTTCAGATTTTCTATCGCAATTTCGACTTCAGAAAGTATAGGTTCGGGTATAAAATGGGTCAGCGGTTTATATTTGAATTTCGTCCCGATCATTTCGATTTGGCCTATAAATAAAAGAAGACAGAGGTTAAAAATCTGTTATTATTCAAATTTACTGGAGAGTATCTCACAGTATGTGTTCAGAGTGCCTTAATTATACAACTTAAATCGGTTTCAAAAGGTGGAGTACTAGTGTAAACAAATGAAAGTAGACATCTGAGTGCTTCGTTGGCTACCTAACGTCCAGGTGGATATATGGCAATTAAGCATTGCATTTGCCGAAATTATGTGTCACAGAAAATGGTGCGAATGGTACGATTCTGTTTGGATGAAGGTGAACAACACTGTGACATGGAGCTGATTCTCGTACTTCCACTATATGATTCAGAAGTGAATTCATGAGTTTGCTATTTTTTATTCGGAAGTTAAAACTGATTAAATTGATAAGGGTTTGTATATGAATGATCCTGTACAATGCTTCTGTACGAAAGCAATAAAAACTTTTTCCGGCTTTCTGTACATCGATGTGGTTCAGCGCCATATCCACAGAGGGCACTATTACTGGGGGGGCGATACTTCGAGCGATAGATGGCAGGCTTATCGTGGTAGATGATAGAATGACAGACGAGAAGCGATGGTGAAGGGTTACTGGGGGTTAAGAACAGTCAGGTCGTAAAAGAAGGAAAAGAAAAGTTTAAACATATACCGATTAACTGTAATTTCTTATGCTTGGTACAGAAAGAGTGAAAATCCAGAATTTTGTCTGCTTACAACCCGTTACATATTTTAAATGCTGGCAAAACACGAACTATTATTATCTTAAAAATTAATATATATGCAGTATTGTAGGCCTATTGGTATTTTCTAGTAATGCAAAATTTACATAATATTTTATACTATTTATTTTTAAAACATAAATAACGCAAACAGGAATTTCAAAGGCATGCATGTATGTTTAGTCTCAACAGTTCCATGACAGATTGGAACCTCATAAGTGACACCAATAAGGCATCACTCATGAGGCGACTAAACCAGGGGCTAATGAGGTACTGTGGCCAGTTCTTAAATTAATGAGCGTATTCACAATATCTCGTTGCCTTATTCTGCATTGCAGTGAATTACTGTGCATAATGGGCAGGTTCTCAAAAGAAAAGGAACGTCGATTATTAAAAACAACGTTGGAAAAATCCTTCCGTCACCTATCCTTACAATGTTGCACTCGTGTAAAATGCTCCTTAGCAAAGATTATACACATTTGCTCATTAGCCTATACTTTTTTGTGTTTGGAAACAATACATTTCTTCTAACACTTTACTAATAACTTTAGTTTAGTTAACTCCCTTAATAACAGTAATCTTTCAGTTGTTACCCTTAACAACACGCTAATCCCTTATTCATCTGTCGTAAAAAATCTTGGCTTCTTTTTTGATAATAATCTAAGTTGGAATTTTCAAGTTAAAGAAACGATAAAAAAAATCTGTTCCTCCATTCACTGTTTGAGTCGCTTGAGAAACTTCTTGCCCCAGCAACTAAAACTTACCCTAGTGCAAACCCTAGTAACGCCGCACTTCGATTATTGTGACGTTTTGTTAAGTGACCTAAGTTCTGAATTGTCAGTCAAGTTACAGCGAGCTCAGAATATGTGCGTCAGATACGTGTGCAACATCCGACGGTATGATCACATATCACCATCCTTCGCAAGTCTCTCGTGGCTCCGACTTAAAGAACGTAGAACTTTACACTCTTTGTCTTTACTCTTTCGAATTCTGCACACTTCAACACCAAATTACCTTTCGTCTCGTTTCTCTTATCTATACTCTAACCACGACGTAAATACCAGATCACTTATCTGTGGCACGCTAAGTATACCTCTTCATAGAACATCTTGTTATTCATCATCTTTTACAATATCCACCTCGCGTCAATGGAATTCCTTGTCACAAAGTATTAGGGGCTGCAAGACAATAAACACCTTTAAGAACAGCTTAAAAGATAACCTTATTAGCATTTCACTCCAATCATACTGATTTAAACTATCACTGACTACATTGTTACTTTTTTCTTTAGACATCATCCTGATTGTGCTGTATTTTAATTGTCTCGTAATAATCTCTTTCTATTACCTAATATTATTTGAAATATATTAACATTCTATGTATTTTAGTTTAATTCTGCTACACAGTTTATTTCAGTGTTTAATTAATAGTTCATAGTATTTTGTTGTTTAATTTGTAAATAACTTTTGTATACATGTAACTCTCATCTAAATCAAATTGTTGGATTCTTTGTAAGTTCATGCATATGTATATACACTTTTTGCTGGTTGAGTGGAAGAGAAGGCCTTACGGCCTTAACTCTGCCAGCTAAAATAAATCATTATTATTATTATATAATAAGAGAGGAAAAATAATAAATATTGATTTATTTTATGCTTCGGAAATGAAAAGTACTTTCCTTCTTCATTTTTAGCCGCTAACCCTAATAATAATATTGTGAACTGTTTATAATTTATGAGTAATAGAAAAATAATTGGATAGTTATTGAATATGTTTTGCGCCGTCTAAAGACATTGCTATTTTTATATCATAAACGGCGTGTCTACTTACGTATGAATTATATACGAAATCTGGAACTTTCTTTTCGATTAATCAGCCGTATTCTCAAGTTACATTTGGATCTCGTGGTAATTAAAAGGTGGCAGGAGATTTGAAGACATCCGTATGATTGCGTGTAACGTCTACCTTTTTTTTAATCACCTACCCTGGAGGATTTAGTGAAGGACTGTTTTCAGAACATGGGAGGAGTGATAAAGTCTGTGTGATGAATCTTGTCTCACTGTGAAAAGAGAGAGAAAGGAGATATGTCTTACTTCGTCTGTGTTGTTATGGCGATGGGGGAATGGAGCGATGCCGTCCATCCATCCAGTGGCGGAAGGGACTAGTTGATACATTCTGTAGCGCAAAATAAAATAACAAAATATTTCTCTTCGTACTGTGTAGTTCCGTCACTGAGCTTGTCTTTCAAGAAACTGAGTTCCGGCAGCCTGTACAATAACAAGGTTTTGAAAGGAATCCTGAAAATTTACAACCCTTCTATAATCTCCACCCTCATTTCAAGGGACTTGGTTTTATTGGTACTGAGACGAGATAAACCTTACCAGGTATAGTAGGAGTAAGAAGAATAAAGTGCATAAGATTTGCTGATGGTTTGCATTGTTAGCAGACGAACAGACAATATTAAGGGATGTGCTACTGGAGCTACATGACAGCTGTGAGCAGTATGGGATGAAGATAAATGCAAATAAGACGAAGACCATGGTCATAGGAAGAAAAAATAAAGAAGGTAAGTTTGCGAATTCTAAATGAGGCAGTAGAACAAGTGGACAGCTTCAAATACTTGGGGTGTACTATAAGCAGTAACATGAGCTGCTGCCAGGAAGTCAAAACGAGGATAGCAATGGCAAAGGAAGCTTTTAATAGAAAAAGGAGCATGTTCTGCGGACCTCAGGAAGAAGAACTAAGGAAAAGACTAGCAAAGTGCTTTGTGTGGAGTGTGGCATTATATGGGGCAGAAACATGGACATTATGACGAAGTGAAGAGAAACGACTAAAAGCACTTGAAATTGGAGAAGGATGGAGCGTGTTAAATGAACAGACAGAATAAGAAATGAAGCTGTGTTGGAAAGAGTGGGTGAAGAAAGAATGATGCTGAAACTGATCAGGAAGAGGAAAAGGAATTGGCTGGGTCACTGGCTGAGAAGAAACTGCCTACTGAAGGATGCACTGGAAGGAATGGTGAACAGGAGAAAAGTTCAGTTTAGAAGAAAATATAAAATAATAGACGACATTAAGATATGTGTATCCATATCGAGACAAAGAGGAAGGCGGAAAGTGGTAAAGATTAGAGAAAGCTGGGTTTGCAGTGAAAGACCTTGGGCAGAACACTAACGTTGGGATAGTTTTCGTTTCCGCGTCTGAAAAAAATTAAATAAGAAGTTAAATAAGTCGTCAAGCCAAGTTTGTAAAGCATCTTCATTATGAAAGGAGTTCCCTTGAAGATTGTTGAATAGATAACGGAAAAGATGAACATCTAAGAACGCAAGATTGGGAGAATATGGGGAATGTGGAATCACGTCTCAACCTGCTGGACAGCTGCTTTCGTCATATTAGCGGAGTGCGGGCGTGATTTATCGTGTTGTAGCAGCACTTGATGCAGTCTTCCCAGTCGTTTTTCTTTAATTGAGACCGCAAAACGTACAGTATAGTAATACCGGACAGCTGTATACTACTGTTGTCACGCCAGGAGAAGGCGGCTGAAGTACTTAGACGGGGCGGAGGGGAAACAGTCGCGCATGCGCACCGCGCTGTTCACTGCAATATTCCTGTTTCACAAACATCTACTACGCGTGTCTATGAATCTTTGCGACTTTGTGAAAATAATAGTGGGGTTTTTACTGTAGTGTTTTATTAGTTTCAACAAGACAATTGTTTTCAGTATACCACAAATCTTGTATTGCTTTAGTTATCCTTTGCTTTTCGTATTAATAGTGTTGATAATAATATAGTTAATAGAATTTATGTTATTGTATACTGTTATTTAGGTTTATAGCAGTTTTTTGTTTATTTTAAATATGTCGACAAAGAGGAAACAAGGATTGACAATCTATAGCGAAGAAAGGAATATTATTAGAAGTGCAAAATAATTCTGTGATGAAGAAAAAGAACAACAGTGCCTTTGCATTCTTCCTACGAAACCTACAGCAAAGGTAGAAAAGTACTCTAATCGATCCACAAGAACAATACAGCGTATAAGGAATGAAATGAAAGACTGCACAGAAGAAAGTGCGTTGTCGACACCTGAGGGAGAAAAAAAATGTAAACGTCCAGACTACCGAAACGCAAATGTAGATGACTTCGACAGGAGATTGACAAAAAAGATATAATTGAGAATTTTTATTTGAAAAAGGAAGAGGCCACCGGCGTAGCTCAAGAGGTAGCGCGTTTGCCTGCTGATCTGCAGTTGTGCTCGGGAGTGAGTTCGATTCCCGTTTGCGCTGACTACCTGGTTGGGTTTTCTCCGAGGTTTTCCCAAACGGAAGGCGAATGTCAGGTAATCTATGGCGAATCCTTGGTTTCATTTCGCCAAATACCATCTCACCATCATCAATTCAGTCGACACTGAAGAAGCTAGTAGTTATTACAGTGTCGTTAAATAACAAGTAAAAAAAATAGTATCAAGCTGCAACAAACGTCTATCCTTTTACAAGAGAAAATTGATTTGAAATGAAAGACAACATTAAGACGAATACTGAAGAAAAAGGATTTCAGGTGGAAGAAGTGTGCAGCAAAAAAAATTGAGGAAAACACTGTAAATTAGAATACGTGAAGATATCTACAGCAAATAAGAAAGCTTAGGAAAGTGGAAAAACCGATTTTGTATCTGGACGAAATGCGGATAGATAGGCCTACCAATTTAACGTTTTCCAAGTTCTGGCACGATAAAAATGTTACGGGAGTTTTGACTACCGTAAATGTGTCCAGAACACTCATTGTTGTTCATCAGGATGGGGGCGGTGGGGCTAATGGCTTTGTTGAGAGATTCGAATTAATATACACGGCTGGAACATAAACAGACGATTATCATGGACAGATCATATTCCAGAAATTTTGAAAAATGTGATAATGATAGTCATAGCGACAGCACCGAAGATGCGGAATCTTTTATGTCTGACTCCGTTCCCGTGTAGCCAAGTAAGTGGACGAAGTTTTCAGGTCAGAGTGTAGCGTGAAGTTCCCCCGTCCCGCCTATCTACTCCCCGCACCAACTCGTAGCGCGAAGACAATAGCAGCATTGACGTGAGTGCGAAATATCGCGGATTTGACATCTAGCGGAGCGGCGTGGAATTATGTCCACAAAGACAAATATTAATTGAATAGTACTGTATTTAATGTAACATTATTTTATATCAAAGCTGTATATTATGAGAAACATTGCATGTTTTATATTATTTTCCGTAATTAATTGTTGCGTATTTTTTCTTTGCTTTAGTGAGACAAAATCAATTCTGACATTAAGAATGAATTTACAATAACGCTTTATATACCCATTGCTGACAACTGCAAAGATAAAAATGGTAGTAATTTGATGCTTGTAATATTAGTAAAGGCATGTGGATAACAATAAAACTTTATCGACTATTTCGTTTATATGACGTCATTCCATTTTCGACCAATGAAGTGTAATGAAATTTTGAATTCCAACCAATCACAGTCACACTTTGCGATAATTTTTGCAGCTAGATTTATCGCTATCAATTTATCGCATGGTGGTTCTTTTGTTTAGTCATTGTCGCCAACTGTTCCCCCGTAAATCGATGATCATGAATACATTAAGATGCAACTACACGGTTAAACTTTTCTTTCAACTTTGAAGCAATGAATGCAAGATTGATATATTTACTCAGGGAAGACGACGCTCAAAACGGCGCAACATGTAGACACAAAATCTTCATGCATCTTAATTTAACGTACGTTTTAAACTTTATTCTTTCAAATTCTTCCCAGATTGTATGCATACGCGATTGGAATATTGAACTGTGTAGATGCAGCTTTAGTTCCGTTACACACTACAGCGAGAATGCGTTTGTCGAGCTATAAAAAATGTTTTCCTGTAGCACGTAGTAACGGTCGAAATAAGGCACAGCTGACACTAGTCTTACTCACACACAGGTAACCTAACCTATATTGTAGCCTATAAAATACATCTTCATCTTCTAATTCCGTGTCCATTGTAGGCTATCTGAAAAAAATTGCATTCCTTCATTCAGATTAGATAACTGCTTTTTAAACAATTGTTCATTTAATTAATGTATTAATCAGGTTACTGTAATTATATTATAAAATTTTAAATTAAATCATGATTTCAGCAGATAATGAAAATGTATTTATGTTATAATAATAAGTCAAAAGTGCAGTACATGTAATTAACATTGTTAAACCTGTATTTCGCTTTTCGCAATTGGCATTACTGAATAGTAACATCGAATTTCTTTATTGCAGTAATCGATATTCATCTATTTCAACTTCACAATGTCTGAATAGGTTAAGTATTTGTAAATATACAATTATTAACATTTTGTGTTAGAATTTTAGGGATTTATTATTTACATTTTTATTTTATTCACGAAATAGTCCTAATAAATGTCACTCGAGGTCTGAGATTTCCCAGATAAATCCACTCGCTTTGCTCGTGGATTTATCGGCAGATCTCAGACCTTTCGTGACATTACTACAGATAAAACCTTAAAATGTCCAATACATTTTAACTTCTGTTCATTTATTAGGCCAAAAGAAAAAAAGTTAACTTTTATTGTTCTATCAACACAGAGACAAAGGCATTAGGAATAATAAAGAATTTTGTTGACTCGCGTTTTACGAACTCTCGGAAATCGAAAGTGCAATTTGGAGTAGTTTGTAATGCTGTAATTGTAGCAATTATAAACAGCACATATACACCCTGACTTTTAACACAGCACTGATTAATAAAACTATTAACTAGCCCAGCAACAATATACATTGCAGTTGATTACAGCTTATTTCGCGAGTATCTCCACACCGACCGCCTAGGTAGCAGCACCAGCGTCGTTCGCGCGCAGAACTGCTAGCTGTCCGGTATTATTATAGTAAGGTATTTGATAATGTCCCACCATAATCTTGTTTTTTTTTTTTTTTTAGAAGGTTATCTTACGACGCTTTATCAACATCTTAGGTTATTTAGCGTCTGAATGAGATGAAGGTGGTAATGCCGGTGAAATGAGTCCGGGGTCCAACACCGAAAGTTACCCAGCATTTGCTCATATTGGGTTGCGGGAAAACCCCGGAAAAAACGTGAACCAGGTAACTTGCACCGACCTGGAATCGAACCCGGGCCATTTGGGTTTCGCGGCCAGACGCGCTAACCGTTACTTCACAGGTGTGGACCATAACCCTGTTATATCGGAATTCTGTAGTTTTGCTTCCCCCCCCCTCAGGAAACTGTTCTCTCTCCGTTTTAACCTCAATATTTCCTACTGAAAATGGATTTCAAAATAAACTGAAATAAACAAACGACTTTTCTCAGTTTCTGACATCTTGGAAACGTTTTTGAATTTCTTCTTATAGATTTTCAAGGCCATTGCCATATTCTTTACGTCTGTCATCTGAAATATCTGGCAAAATTTTCAGAGATAGAAAATGAAACAGTTGGTTGCAACTCATCTGTTCTCTCATCTGATGTGACACTCCGCAGGTAGACTGTGCTAGTGCTGTAGTGGTGGGGGGAAAGGTAATACGTCATGCTGTGACGTATTTGCGTATTTTAGCTCTAGGCTATCAAAGACTACATAATCTGAGCGCCTTCAAAGACAGAAGTATTGTGATTAAGGTTATGGACACGCGGGAATTGAATGCAGCAATAATAAACGCATTCAACGTACGTTAAGCGTGAGTTGCTTGGCTTTATTTACGGTTTGTTTACGGAGATCGTCTGCCGGCTATTATCGCCCTGGTCTCTTCCAACTACGTTTACCAGGATTGTTTTATTTGCCGCGATATTCGCTGGCGCAAATTGCCAGCTTGACGTTCATTGCTGTTGATTGATTCTGAAGCAATTCCAGACGATGTGTGAGTCTCGTGCCGGCCGATTAGAGAAGGTAATGCTCTCAGAACGTCACTAAAAAGACCATGCTTAACAGTTCTTCAGTAATAACGGATCATGACTTAGGTCACCAGATGAAAACAAAGTGTAAAGGAGAATATTTCATCTGAAAATCAAGTTTTTCTACAAAAAGTGGGACATGATAATGTGGCACGTAGGCTAGTGTGGCGCTAAGTTTCAATATACCTAGAGAATGAGCTGTGAGTAATGTCATTAATTTCAAGGGGTTATTCTTTGAGATATTTCAAACAAAAAAGTTTAATACAATTTTTCTCTTTTTCTGCTTCCTTTTCGAGAAAATAATTATTTTATATGAAATATTTCATAGCATGTTTTGGGAAAGCCAATGACTGAATTCCCAATATGCTCAGTCAATTTATAGTTTGTGTAAACGACTGTAATTAACAGATGTACTCTATTATTTATTATTTTGGTCCAGGGTTAATAGGTTTAGTTTCAGAACTCTAGTGCAGTGATGTCAAAGCAAGCGCATTTTTCTGACCTTGACGTCGTGAGCGGGCATCAAGCGCTAAGTATGGAAAGAAGAAGGATTATGTGTATGAATAAGCAGCCTGTTGGATTAAGAAAACAGTGGTGCACAAACTTCAAACGGAACGTGAAATTTTGTGTCGTTATTTTTATATGGCTTCTTTGTGTTTGATATTATCTATATTACCTGTAAAACAAAAGTACTAACACCAATTTCTTAATATTGCAGTTGTGTTTTAAATGTTAATAACATAATAGAGAGTTAAGAAGGAATATTCACTTAAATTCCATAGTAGTACAACTATACTGTACTAAATGGATGAAACACATCATTCATAAAGAAAATGATATCCCATGAAAATAGATTGCGTATGACATGATAAGTTGGAATTGATATTGATGGTATCTTTAGCCTTACAAAAGTAATCAATAAACTAATCAAAACAATATTACAGTACAAAGCAAAGTTACCTAGGTGCTGTAACTGTTTTAAGTGTAACTAATATTACATAGTCGCGCCGTGGCGTCGCGGTCTAAGGCATCCTGCCTGGGACTCGCGTTACGGAATGCGCGCTGGTTCGAGTGTATGGGACCGGTGCCCACCCAGCATCGTGATGCTCTTGGGGAGCTACGATAGGTAGCGAAATCCGGTTGCGAATACCAGCTATAACTACTGGGGAGATCATCGTGCTAACCACACGATACCTCCATTCTGGTTGGATGATCGTTCACCTCTGCTTCAGCATGTGGGCGTGAGACCAGCAGCCGGCTGGTCGGTCTAGGTCTTTCACGGACTGTAACGCCACGGATTATTTTAATATTCCATAACAAAACTCTTATCGCATTATGCTTTTAAGGTGATATTGGTGAGCAACTTCCTGTCATCAGAATATTAAATTATTTTCTCGAAATCTGCTGAAGCTATAGAGCTGACATTTTTACAACACATGGGCACGTATCTTTTGCTTATGATGTAACAGTAGTTGCTTTTTTTAATTTATTTCCTTACAAACAATTTCCATGCGAGTATTTTCAAAATTTTCAATACACTATCATCAGTAATACGTATATACGGTATATTAGATTTACGAAAACATTCTGTAAGGCTACTAAATAAATAGGCCTTTATCTGAAAATTTCACTTTTCTATAAAAAAAAGTTGAGAAAATATTTCTTTTGAATAAAAAAATCAAACTTGTGAAAAATGAGCATTAAAATCAAAACTTGTATACTTCTCAGACAAATATAAAAATAACATGGATACAGTTTTAATAAGTTCTCTTCCCTTTATCTATTGAATCAGTACTGTCCATCCCTGTATATAGCTCGACCAAGCGGCATATACTACCTCTTTCGTCTGTCTCTTTCCTTTCCGCTGTAAAGCGCTCAGGCTGTCCTGAGCTCTAAAGCGCGCTTGCTCCTATGGGCATCAATTGACATGACTGGAGTAGTGAATTAAAGAAATGATACTTCTGAATAGTTCATTCTCTATCTGCAGTATTCTTTAACCCTTAAAACTGAAGAAAAAAGGTATTTTACTAACAACTTCAAATTAGTGTACCTCTGAAGATATTGAGATTAGGACAAATGTTTATATGAATTTCTTTTTTCTGAGAATGTCTTCTGAGAAAAGCCCCGTAAGTGGCAGTAAATCCACGTGAATCACTCTGTAATTAATTGATAAATATTACATGTCAATTCAATATTTAGGCCTACTTGATTCGCAAAATTGTAGTTGAATACCCCATAGGCACTCGCATTTGCTGTAATCTTCAATAAACCTAATCGTACTTGACTCCATTTTCAGCTTAAAAGGGCCACCATCACCAAACAAAACAATTTTCAGTTTATTCAAGGCCACCTAGAACAATCAGCTGTTCGCTACATGCTGCTGTTGAACGAAATACGCACAAGATACCCGCCGGCAATGGGTAGCTATCAATTGCCGCATGCGCTCTCATTTTTGGTTGAAAAAGCATGCATAATTGTATGTGTTTCGTTCATTCTTGCATGCATTGCTTGAATGCGTAAAAGTTGAAAGAAAAGTTGAACCGTGTAGATGCACCTTTAGAAATGAAGACGGCCGTCCTCTGATGGTCGATTTAATTGACGTAATAAAACATATTGAAGACATACATAAACTTAAGAGTAGAGAGATGGGTATATAAAATAAGTGTGTGTTCTTTCCAGATTTTTTTTATATTTCAGTGCCTGAAAATGTGCTAAGAGTGTTACGTTTTGTGTGTTATAGTATTCACAAGTCTGGTATTTTGTACAGTATTTTGCTGTAGGCCTAGTTTGACAATTTTAAACTTCAGGTACAATTTGATTTCATAAATGGTTAGAGATTGTCTAGTTCTGTTTAGGAAAAATAATTTTAAGAACGTTATGAGCTTTCATATTCATATGAATAAGTCAGATGTATAATTATTAATAAATTGGCCTGTATATATTCAATAGAGTGAATCGTAATTTCGATTGAGCTGGAGTGGTAATTAAAAATTAAAAGTTGATATACTGCGAAAACAGCAATTTTATCTTCTATCAATTTCAAAACGTAAATGAAATAGATATTCTATATTGACAATTCACTTGCATGCAAACATAACATCTACAATTTGTATTTAGGTTATAATTATAACGATTAATAAAAACAGCTGATCTTAACAAGGTTCCTCTACGAGCCACCAGATGTCGCAAACACGCAGGGTACTTTGTATCAGTTTCTCTCCCCTCACACCGTACTCCTACCCCACAATCAAAAGTGAACGTCTTCTCCCGCAGCTCCCTTTAATACAGAGTGTCCAAGAAATTCTTACATTAAATATAAGGGATAGTGGAAGAGACCAAAACATTTTTTTTTTCAGATGACGCGCCCTTAGCCCGCTAGGCGGCGTAAGAGTTGGGAGCGTTACATCAATAAAGCTCGTCACCCTGCTGAATAGAGTTGTTGCCTGCCCACTCTGACACAGAAGAGCACCAAACAGCGACGAATCATTCCCTGGCGAACTCTCTCGCTATGAATAGCACTATCGAGTCCGCTGGGCCAAAATCTTGTTTAGTAGGTCCTCTTCATCATTTACCAGGCTGACATACACTAACATACCCACATGGCCCCCATTAGAAGAAGTTGAGATTGCGAAGTCAGGAGATCTTGGTGGCCAAAGAACAAGTTCAATCCACCTATCTGGAAAGACATTGTCCAGGAACACACAAACTTTATGTGTGAAATATGCTGGATGTCCATCATGCTGCAACGACATGCACTCCCTTACCGCCAAGGGAACCTCCTTCAGTGGCTTTCTTGAGAAGATGTAGTTAGGTTTGAACTTTGAGACTGGCTGGAAATAAAATGGGACCTGCCAGCGTACCGGATGAACAAACTGCACTCCAGATTCAAACGACATGTAGCAGGCTAACGACACAACACCGTGGGATAAAAAAGTTTATTTTGACCTCTTTTATTATATTTTAAATCTAATTGATGAACTTCTGAGACACTATACAGGGTGTTTCCGAGGTGGTGTTACAAACTTTCAGGGATGATGGCGAAGGGCACATGTATCAATTTGAGATAAGAAACCCTGGTCCGGAAATGACCGAGTCGAAAGTTACAAGCAAAAATAGTTGTGTGGAAATTAAATAATTTTATTCCTCTGTACACCTTATTTATGTGTATTTATATGTACATCTTACACATACTGCATTCATCTGACGTTGTTTACGTTGTCTACTTACAGTATTCCATTCAGTGCGCTGTCTGAGGGGTGGGGACAGGAAACTACACTAAAGCAATGCAGATAGCGTAATGTGTAACGGACATGGTCGGTCCTGATATGCACGTCTGTAGACAGCAGTGTATGTGTACAAGTTGCAGTGTCCAGTCGATCAGTTCTAGTGAAATAGAGCAGTACACGAGAGCGGAATAAGCAGAGCTGATTTTCGAATACGGATGAGCCAATGGGAACAGTAGACAAGGTCACAGATTGTATCGGGACAAGTACCCACGTAGGAGACATCCAGCCCATACCATCTTTCCACGACTGTTCCAAAGGTTAAAGGAAGGAGGGCACGTGGTGCCAAATTACAATTTCATTTCCACACAACTGTTTTTGCTTATAACCAGGCTTCGAGACTTTGGACCCGATACAATAAGTTTACTGTGCATGCACTATAGGTTGTTGACTCGCTGCAGGTAGATAGAGATGTGTTGAGGTAACAACGTTGCTATTTAGAGTAGAGTACGGTAGTATGGGGAAACACACATATGGACATTTTGAAAGTAAATATACATTACACAATGATAATGTCAAAAGAATGTGAAAAGCATTTATTCTCCTGTCTTTTATAAACATTTGTGTTTAATTATACACAGTGTTAATGGTGGAAATAAACATGTAGCAATTTTAATTTTTTTCATTTATCCTATTGGTCGTTTTTAGGAAGTGCAGTTACAGTACCGAATTGCAATGTACTACAAGATACATTCTCAGTGTCTCAAACGTAAATCTTTTTCGGTTATCTGCCAAAGTTTGTACTGTAGAAAGCTGCGCTCTACGTCGCATGACGTGATAGGAGCAAAACGAAAAAACCTAACATCATTGCAGTCTCTAAGAGACAGTTCTTTATTCTCGAGAGACTCTATGTCCACTAATTTGCTGTTTATGTTACACAATGTTCCATATCCGTTATTTTTACATAAAATTGATTTCCACTTCTGTTTTACACGTTCAGTACCCGGTGTACTTGGTGTCTCTGCATCATTTTCTAAATTAATATGAGGGCTTCCGGCACCTCTTGCTCTGACTTTTCTAACCGTGTAATAGTTTCAGACACAGTTTGTATGAAAACCAAGTTATTCGTCAGAACCTTCAAATCCAGAGCGTTTTCCTTTGCGTATTTGTTGTCATTCATTCTACAGTAGAGCTGAGACGAGATGTTATGGCACCAACCTGCGCGAAGTTTTAAATTGCCGGCCAGCAGGGTAGAGGAGTGGGGGTTGTTTGGGTTACGGTTCTCAAGCTCAGAGCGACAGGCATATCCGTTTCATCTCTTTCTAAAAACATTCGTCTTACCTTAGTATCACCACTTTCCTACTCAAGAGTCCGAAGGTACCTAATGGAATTACGCCCGCTATTCCATCTTTACATTCTTATTCTTATGGAAATGTTCTAAAAAATACTGTCCATCACGTGCTCAATTTCAATGTAATTAATCTCTACTTTCTTCACATAATCATACACTGATATTCATTCTTGGAAGAAGCGATTGCAGAGTCGGCCTCTGCTTAGAAATTATAAATGAGTCTTCTTATGACTTCCTCATCAAAACTGTCTACAGCTGCAACAATCTTCTTCTTCGGCTGTGATTTTTCCGGACTGGAGAAAGATCTGCTGTTCCTGCCTCAATATTTTTCCCTTCTTTCCTGATTCTTGCCAAGGTTCGCTTTGAAATACCAGTGGCAGCCAGTACTCTTGCACACACGCTTTTCAATGGAATTGGTATTCCGTTTACAACCTCTTCTGACATGAATTTCCATACATTGTATGCTATTTCATGTCCTTGACTATGAACTACTCTATGATTTCACACCTTAAACAATGCCATTATGAGGGCGCTCAGAAGGACAATGTTTTCAGTATTAGCAATAGCGGTAGTAGCAGAACGATCTGAACACTCGGAATGCTAGTAACCACTAACCCAACACCCCTCCAGTTGAGTGTGAGGGCGAGTCCAAGCAAACGAACTAAAATGCGTCCCTCGCGCCGGTGCCATAACTTCTCGTCCGGGCTCTACCTCAACCCACTGTACGCTTTACCATTATACTCAGTACGCCGCTATGCGGTTTTCCCACTGACCTGCTCTATTTGGTCCGAAGTCTCGAAGCCTGCTTATAACTTTCGACTCAGTCATTTCCGGCCATGGTTCCTTATCTCAAATTGATGCATGTGCCCTTCGCCATCATCCCTGAAAGTTTGTAACACCAACTCGGAAACACCCTGTATGTTAAAGTGATCTATTCTTCTACCCAGCTGTTTTAGAACAATGAAGAAACCTTGTTCAGAAGTTTCATAGCAGAAAACGATTCACAACGAGTGAGGACCGAGAAGGAGAGCGATTGAATTAACGATTCACGATGGAATCGATTCATTTCGTTTACTGAAACATGATTAGTTCGTTAAGTCCAATGATTCGTTCATAATCCCTCCATCTCTATTATGATAAAGGACACACGGCATCACGCATCTTCAAGGTCGTGGAAGCCATTAGCGTCTAACTCGCATCTTAGCGAGGTCGACGTTGTCACGCTGCACCGCTGTTGCTAAACCTGGCAACTTTAAATTTTTTCCGGCGACTTCTTTTAATTTTTTATGCTCGACCATGCCGAAATGTAGTAATTATACACCTGCTAGTAAACCTTTAATAAGACACCTCATTAAAGTACACCTATTCATTATAATTCAGTTGTTCAGCCAATCAGAAATCACCATTTTACTGATTGTACCATTATAAAACCGCAAGTATCGATTATTCTCGGATATGCAATCGAAAGATAATTAGCGAAAAGTCACGGAGGCTGGAAATCCAATACTGTCGCAGAAGGTTATGTTCTGTTACTATAATAATTAGCGTTAATTGTAAATAATATTCAATTAAATTCAATTTGTCATCTCGTTTTTCAATTCTACAGCAATTTCCAGGTTATATCAAGCCTAATATTCATGTTATTCTCTAGATTATATCAAAGTCAATGACATTCGTGTTTCGGAAAAAATCAATACTTTCGCGTCTGCGCACATCTCACAATTCAGGTCAGTTCCGCTCCTCACTTACATAACCATAACATGAATACTTACGAATAATTTCAAGTTAGAAATATGGTCGAACATAAAAAGTCGTATGAAATTTGCCTATAATGGTAATTAAGACGCTCGTATGAAAATTATGAAACTCGCTTGCGCTCGTTTCATAAACGAACATACTCGCGTCTTAATTACTACCATAATAGGCTCGTTGCATAATGTACTATTAATTGCTTAAGTAAGGATTTAGCGACTTTTTCAGCACCCTCTAGCGGAAAATATAAAACTTTCTCTATTGATTTTAAGGTAGAGGGTGGAACCGAGATATAAATAGGAAATTTATGGTTTGAAATATAAATGACACTTACTTACTTACTTACTTACTTACTTACTTACTTACTTGCAAATGGCTTTTAAGGAACCCGCAGGTTCATTGCCGCCCTCACATAAGCCCGCCATCGGTCCCTATCCTGAGCAAGATTAATCCAGTCTCTATCATCATATCCCACCTCCCTCAAATCCATTTTAATATTATCCTCCCATCTACGTCTCGGCCTCCCCAAAGGTCTTATTCCCTCCGGCCTCCCAACTAACACACTATATGCATTTCTGGATTCGCCCATACGTGCTACATGCCCTGTCCATCTGAAACGTCTGGATTTAAGTTCCTAATTATGTCAGGTGAAGAATACAATGCGTGCAGTTCTGCGTTGTGTAACTTTCTCTATTCTCCTCTAACGTCATCCCTCTTAGCATTCGGTTGAGAAGCTTTTATCATCCAGTCTGCTTTAAAAAAACTAAAAATTAGAATTTATAAAACAATTATACAACCGAGTGTTCTGTATGGTTTTGAAACTTGGACTCTGACTGAGAGAGGAACAGAGGTTAAGGGTGTTCGAGAATAAGGTGCTTAGGAAAATATTTGGAGCTGAGACGGATGAACTTACAGAAGAATGGAGAAAGTTTTACAACGCAGAACTGCACGCATTGTATTCTTCACCTGACATAATTAGGAACATTAAATCCAGACGTACTCGTGACCAGAATATTGTACGAAATGGAACTATAAAAGTTGGAGATTTATCCTTCGAAGAGGTGGAAAAATTCAAATATCTTGGAGCAACAGTAACAAATGTAAATGACACTCGGGAGGAAATTAAACGCAGAATAAATATGGGAAGTGCCAGTTATTATTCGGTTGAGAAGCTTATGTCATCCAGTCTGCTGTCAAAAAATCTGAAAGTTAGAATTTATAAAACAGTTGTATTACCGGTTGTTCTATATGGCTGTGAAACTTGGACTCTCACTTTGAGAGAGGAACAGAGATTGAGGGTTTTTGAGAATAAGGTTCTTAGGAAAATATTTGTGGCTAAGAGAGATGAAGTTACAGGAAGATGGAGAAAATTACACAACGCAGAGCTGCACGCATTGTATTCTTCACCTGACATAATTAGGAACATTAAATCCAGACGATTGAGATAGGCAGGGCATGTAGCACATATGGGCGAATCCAGAAATACATATAGAGTGTTAGTTGGGAGACCAGAGGGGAAAAGACCTTTGGGAAGGCCGAAACGTAGATGGGAAGATAATATTAAAATGGATTTGAGGGAGGTGGGATATGATGATAGAGACTGGATTAATCTTGCTCAGGATAGGGACCAGTGGCGGGCTTATGTGAGGGCGGCAATGAACCTCCGGGTTCCTTAAAAGCCAGTAAGTTAGTTAGTTAAATCCAGACGTATTTAGGTACATTACGCACACCATACTCACGTCAAAATTCCCTTTGAACTCTGTTAACACTCTCAGATTTAGCATAATAAAGAACACATTGTGCCCGCTGTTGATTTGTAGTAGCCATTTTAATCATCTACGATTTTCATTTGTCTTTTCAGATTATGAATTGTTGATTGTCATATATGGAAACTCCCATCTTTTAATCATAATATAACCAGCAAGAAATTTTCTTACTATCATAATAGCTTTATAATAACCTAAAAAATTAATATTATCCATACCCAAACGGATCAGAATGTATAATTATTATCATAAAAACAAAAAAAGATAAACAACTGTCATGGTTTGGACACGTTAAAAGTATGGATGTAGATAGGAAAGTATGCCATTTATGGAAGCAAGGCCCATAGGAAGAAATCCAGTAGGAGACCAAGGACAACTTGGGAAGAAAAAATAAAACGAATAGCATCTAACAAGGGAAGGGTTGGGCTCGAACAGGAATTTCGTATCCAAAATTTGTATACAGACCCATATTTACATCTCTGTAAAGCTCCCAAAAGCATTCGTTTGTGTAATGTGTGGTTTGTCTGTTAGAGCACTGTACAAGTTGAGGGGTGGGGAGAGCACTGCACAAGTTAAGGGGATGGGGCACCTTACCCGTAAGCCTAGCCTAGCCTAGAAGCTAGTGCGAGTGGTAAAATGTCTAGAGCCCATTTAAGAACATTTTTCTCCAACGTTCTGTCCGAAAATATTGCAGCTAATCAAAAGTGTATACTATTGTGTGATTCATTGAATGCTCACAAGGACGCAACCCTAATAAATTAATCATTCCAAGCCTAGGACATGGAATGTATGATCATTCCACCTATAAATTAGATTTATTTTAAATGTTATTTTAAGTGATCGTGCTTCATTTAATTTAGGATATTCCTTATTATTATTATTATTATTATTATTATTATTATTATTATTATTATTATTATTATTATTATTATTATTATTATTATTATAAATTATTGTTAGTATTAATTATTGGTATTATTATTAACTGTATTTTTAATTAATAAGTTTATTATTGTCATTATTGAGTGTAATTAGTTACCACTGCCACCGGTTATATACCCATTGCAATGTGAATACATACATACATACATACATACAATACATACATATAAAAACTAAATATATCCAGCCTCTGGTTATCTATTTGCTTAGACAATATAAAATGTATGCTCGGAGGATACCAGATTACATAAGGACTCTTGCTGAGAATCCAGAACTTAACTTGGGAAATCGAGTGTTTATAATGAAAATGCACTCTGTTATTCATAACCAAGTGTCTGCTCCAATATACCGGCCTATGCTTCAGTATTCCTGGCAGTCTGCTGGTTACGTGAATCCTGAACAAGTCTCGGACTTCAAAAATGTAATTCGGGTAGCATTTGATTTTTCAGCACTGGAGTGTGATTCAGAAGATTGTTCAGGTATTGCTTCTGCGTGTTGTGCTTATTGCTCTGCTCCATGCTGTTTCATGCATTTTATAGAGAATCCTCATGTACATTTTTAAAGAAGTGTATTGACCAATACCAACCAAACGGAGAGTTACACAAATGAATGCTTTTACGGTCTTCATCACCATTGTGAGGTAAGCGTCTGTACAAATTTTTAACCAAAAATTCGTGTTCGAGCCGAAACCCTTCCCTTGTAAGCGAGGAAAGACATGGAGCTAGTTATATAGATTGACAGAAGATAGAGTACTGTTATTGCAAGTTATCTTGAACCTTCTGAGCGGCGACAGAGGGGCAGAGGGAAGGAAGCGCGTAACGTGGGTGGAGCCAACTGAGTTGTTTGCGCATGCTCCGCAGCATAACCTCTTGTCAAGAAACATAGAGCTATTTCCTTCACTGCGTACCAGTAGTGTTACCATGGAGCAGCAACCACAGGGTAGTAATTATGGTGAAATCACACCACCGCGGAGAAAAAGTAACGCTGTTATCCATAGCCGAGAAAGAGAAATTATCGCAAATATAATAAAATTAAGCGTTGCGAGGAGGAAAAATTAAACAAATATTTGCTGGAACCTCTTGCTAAGGGATATGAGAGAGCAGCTAAATACTCTGGCAAAAGTATTAGTTCGTGAAGAGAATTAAAAATAATATTGAATTACAACCGAATGAACCTCACACTACTCCGGGAAAGAATAGTTATGTAATGTTTAGAAATTATTGCTATAATAGTTATGTACAATACTGTGTGTACTGTGAACGACATAATGAATTACTGTTGCAAGTTATTATTTTCTTATAGTTCTACCAAACATATTATTTCATTCCAGAATTAGACTTGTGTAAAGTTGAAGTGGACGACTTTGATCAACATGTTATTCGAGATACAATCGAAGAATTCTATCGTGTTCAGAAAGCAGTACCTACGATTAAGAAGATAATTCCGAATGGATGATGCCATTGGCGAAATAATTAATTTTGGAACAAGCGATGATGGCAGCAATGATAGGGATATGGATTGTGTATAATTGTAAATCAATGTAAATTCAAATAATAAGCCTTTAAAATATTGTTATAAGAATATGTACATATTAGCTGAAGGTGTAAGTCATGCAGGCCTATATAATGTATAGAAGTAGCTGTAGTAACTCCTCCATTGCCGGTCCCCAGCCCGGATGAGAGAGGAGTGTACACACGATTATATTTAAATACTTACTCATTACAGGGTAATTAAAGCTTGCTACGAAACTATGTTCTCCTCTCAAAACCGGAGTATCGAGAAAAGATGATGTCTGTATTGAACCAAGTTCTTTTACAGTAGAGAGCCGTTAAGTTAAAAGAACCAACGTTTTCTGAAAACAGTCACGTTACCCGAGGGAGGGGCATCCTTGCCGTGCCATTACGTTGATGAGTACATGCCGTACCGAGCAGTTCGAAAGACAGACTTAGGGGATGTAATGTTCAAGATAACTTGCAATGACAGTACAATATAGTAGATGGATCCGAGGAAATGCCCTAACACCACGACAATGGTATACTAGGGAAGAAGAAGAAGAAGAAGAAGAAGAAGAAGAAGAAGAAGAAAAATGCATTTCCTTAATTTTTCAGCATTATTTCACCATATTATCCCCTTAAGTGTATGTTTCGATTTATTGTTAGAGAATGGGCGACGCTTATATTTTTTCTCGTCAAATTTCTTCCGCATTCCTTCCTCTGCAAACTCTGTAGCCCCCAAGTGTAGTAATAGGGGATAATGATTGGGTTTCACCCTTGGGGTGAAGACTCTGACTATACGTTGACTCCAGCACAGACAGTTGAAGGAGTGGCGACTTCCAGAATCACCACACCCACAAACGAAGTTGCTTAGCAATGCAGCCCCATTGAAGACGGTGATTATGGAGGGACAAGCCCGTCACCGCTGTACCAGACTAAATGCACCTTATTACAGCGTATTCTTGTAACATGATTTACATACATCCAGCATTGTTTCGTGAATGACCCGTCTCGTGAGTCAGGGCGTGTCGTGTCTCTCTGTCACTTTATAGTGCGATAGGCGTGTCAGATTGGAGATCTGAAAACATGTCTTTTATATGGCTTACAATCAAAATCTGTAACGTTAAAATCTTCCTAAATAAATGCAATTTTATTAAATTGCTGTTTTAGTTTTTTAATATAATCTAAAAATCATAAATACGATGGCGAAATAAGTCCGAGGTCCAACGCCGAAAGTTACCCAGCAATTCTGCTTCAATTGGTTGAGGGAAAACCCCGGAGAAATCCGGGCCAGATATCTTGTCCCAGTCAGGATTTGAACCAGGGTCCGCTCATTTCATGGCAACAATTACTCCACAGCGGTGAATGAATTTAAGGTTTAGTAGAAATTAATAATTTACAATTAATATTTGAGGAGAAAAATTCGCTCCGGTGCCGAGGATCGAACCCGGGTCCTTCGTTCTACGTACCAAGCGCTCTGACCACTGAGCTACGCCGAATTCAATCCACACCACCGGACCGAATCCTCCGCCTTCAATGTTTCCTTTTGTGGCCTGACTCCAAGTTAGGCATATATGTTGACGTATATGTCCAATGTCAACTGCCATTATACTAGGAGCGCACTCAGCTGAGTGACTTGTTTGGCCGGGATCCGCAGTTAAGTGCACAGTAATCTGCACAAATATATGCACTGCGGCTATGAGAATATTATGGATTTTATTTATAATTGTCAATATCACAGATATTATTCTGTAGGACAAATTAATTAATAAATAAAATCTATAATTAATAATTGATTATCACTACTAAAGAAAATTATACTTTAAATATTAAAATATTCCACTTCTATGCTTAAGAAATAAAAGACAAACTAGACTTTTCTCAAATAAAACCAAGGCGTTACATTTTATTATATTAGTAGTTGTCTATTGTAAATAAATATATACAGGGTGTTAAAAAGTATCAAATATTTTAAGAAGTGATAATATGCATCAAAACAAGAAAAAAAGTCTAATAAACATGGGTCCTACAACACATACTTTCTGACATCAGAACACTTGTTCATAGGAGGTGCTCAATGTGACGTCCATTTATGGCAATGCATTTTTCTGCTCTAAAATACAGCAGACTACCAGATAATCATACAGTAGTTGACACCCCTGGTATGGAATAGCCTACTGATACGTCGCAAGAACTACTGAAAAGAAAAGTTTGATTACGGATATGAGCGGGGTTCAGCAGAGATGGTGTTGTGAATTTTCGTAATCAGCATGTGTGGGCTGATGAAAATCCCCATGCAGTTGAAGAAACAAGGCATCAGCACCGATTCTCAATCAACGTATGGGCAGGCGTTCTTGGCGATAGATTAAGGGCCATACGTGCTACCACAGAGATTAACTGGGGCTCGTTATCAGGACTTTTTTTATTAATGTATTGCCTACCTTGCTGGAGTATGTGCCATGTCAGCAAAGACTGCAGAAGTGGTTCATGCACAATGGCATACCAGCACATTTTCTCCGCAATGAGCGTGAACACCTGACGCTGTCATTTCAGAACCGCTGGATTGATTAGGGAGGCTCCACACCTTGGCCTGCTCGTTCTTCAAATCTAATTTTTTTTTATTTTTTTTTTAGTTGGTTATTTAACGACGCTGTATCAACTACTAGGTTATTTAGCGTCGATGAGATTGGTGATAGCGAGATGATATTTGGCGAGATGGGGCCGAGGATTCGCCATAGATTACCTTGCATTCACATTACGGTTGGGGAAAACCTCGGTAAAAACCCAACCAGGTAATCAGCCCAAGCGGGGATCGAACCCGCGCCCGAACGCAACTTCAGACCGGCAGGCAAGCGCCTTAACGACTGAGCCACGCCGGTGGCTCTCAAATCTAAATCAAGAACAACCAGATCAATTTCAAAGAGTGCGTGATTCCTTACACCGAAGGGCAGAGGAATGCATTGCCATGAATGGACGTCACATTGAACATCTCCTATGAACAAGTGTTTAGATCTCAGAAAGTATGTGTTGTAGGACCAATGCTTATTAGACATTATTTTCTTGTTTTGATGCATACTAGCACCTCCTAAAATATTGGATATTTTTTCTTAACACCCTGTGTATATATATATATATATATATATATATATATATATATATATATATATATATATACAGGGACATCACTTTATTTTTACCAACATTTTTAACATTAACCTGGCTATACTCGGAAACACTGTTGCCCCCTTCCATTACAGGAGTTTGATGTTACTAGTGCAATATGTAAACAAATCATTTTACTAGGTATAGGAGGAGAGAAAAGTAGTGTATCCATTTATGTTGTAGGGAAATACGATATTACGATTTTCAGTTTGATCATCACTTTTACGGAATTTATCAAAATACAGTAGAGTAGTAACATTTTTTTCAAAAACTCAACTTTTCAGGCGGCTATGTTCGTTATGTAATGTCTACTTTATTTAGCATATTAATTATTGATGTTAACATACAATATAGAGAGTGCATTTAAATTGAGGGGGTCATAAGTAAAGGGCTGTAAGTGCACTTAAGTTACTTTTGAGAAAATGGGATTTAAATATTTAAGCTTTCGTAAAATCGGTGAAATTTTTATTTAAATTTTAATGTGTGATGCGATTAAAATATCCCTTTGCCACTAAAATTTTAGATACTTTTGCTTACACTGGATGCACTTAACTCATGTTATTACAAATGTCACTAGCATTCCTTTGCTTCTAGCCACCTCAATTCAAAATAAGCTAATCTGAATTTTTAAACAAGTTGCTGAAAGTGGTTGCCGTTCATTACAATGCAGGCTTCAATTCTTTACGCATATTATTAAAAACATTTTGACGCATATTCTCTGAAATTGAATTTATCGTTTCTTGAATATAATTTTTTAGTACGATATTATTAATATAGGTTCTTTCTTCTATAGAAAATGCAACCATATTTCTGAAACACACTATACACTGCAGTGTTTACTTCACTGCTTGAAGACTTCGACTGCAACAGCGGCCATAAGTTTGTGTGTCTGACGGGAGCAAGGACATTAGTGAAGGGGTGGGAGTGAAGTACATTCAGAAATGCAGGTACAATAAAAATGCAAGTAAAAATAAAATGATGTCCCTGTATATATATATATATATATATATATATATATATATACACACACACACACAGAGTGGTTAAAAAAATGTATACATTGTTTAATTGTCATTAACTTGCAAATTAATTGACGGAAACGTCTCATTTTCAGTGAAAGTGTAGCTTAATGTTCAAAGTATTGAAATCAGTGTAGGTGTTCGAAGTGGTCACCATTAACATCCATACACAGGCGATACCGCCGAACTGCTGCATGAATTTCCTACTGTAATGTGTCCAGTTGGATATCTGCACAGGGACTTACGATGGTTTCTCGTAGCTCATCCAATGTGGGTGGCTTTTGTCGATAATCGACGTCCTTTAGGGTCCTCACAGGTAAAAGTTCAGAGGTGTTAAGTCTGGGGAACGTGGTGGATACACGACAGCACTTCTTCGACATATCCATCATGCGGGTAGATTTTCGTTGAGATACCCCCTGAGTAAGATTATGGTAGTGGGGTGGGGCACCATCTTGTTGAAAGTAAAACCTTTCGTCCCCATACAGCTCTCGGATGACAGATAAAATGGATGTCTCAAGCTTCTCCAGGTACACCTCACGGGTAATTGTGCCGTCAAATTTATCTCGAATACGCGCAATTGTTACACATGTCTGTGGCTGTGTTGGAAACTCATTTCGCTATTGGCGTTCAACCTCATTAATATTTTCGTACTTAATGTACCACTTCAAAACTGCCTTCCTTTCATCCACCTTGCACCAGCCATGTTTACTTACGTAACTAACAACGGCGGCGGTTGCTATCTAACCTATAACAAAACAAAACAACGCCTATGTGGCGACTGCTATCTAACAACAGAACATTAAACGTTTCCATTAATTAATTTGAAAGTTATGGGTAGTTAGACAATATATACATTTGTTGGGCTACTTTGTATATGCTGCGTGTTCAATTCAAAGTGTGTCATGGCTCGCTGTATGCCGTCATGTGGCTAGCCGATGAGCCTAGAGAATTCAATCTTCCTACACTTCCGCAGAGGCGTATTACCTAAGTACCAGAGAAGTTGCCTAGCAAGTACGGGGTTCATTCTGAAGAGTACGTGCCGATACGTACGGTAACGCCGGTAGTGGCAGGAATGTGAACTGTTTGGAAACACGTACTGAGGTGAGTTTTTTCTTACTGTCGGGATATGGGGAGAGATTTACGACGATTACTTACGTATTTGTTGACATTAACTTGGACGGTCAACATGGACACGGAGCATTTGATTTGTATTGTGGAATGTTGCCGCACGCAACCGATGATAACAAATACCCTGGGTACGACTTGGCCGCGCAAAACACAGTTCGAAAGAGGTTATGGTAGCACACAGACCGTACAGACAGCCATCTGTTGCTACGACGTTCAAGTTATACCGTACACGTTCTCAAGTTCAGATTGAAAGCCTTGAATAATAGGCAACTTCTCTGACATAAAAACTGAAACTCGCTTCAAATCACTGACAACAGTGACGTCATGACACACTTTGGAATGAACACCTAGTATACAGTGGACAAAAAAGGCACAAAATTAGAAATACTCTATTTTCGAAAATACAGAACATTAATTTATAATGAATACAATGTTGGAGAGAGTAGACTTTAAAGATGAGCAGGACTTTTTATTATGTTTTTTGAGGCTCAATTAAAATCTTATGGAGGTCAATACACAGTGATGCGAAAAATGTGGTTTTTGAAGACAATTTATTATTTCAAAATGCAGAAACTGAATGCTGGTAAAATTAATAATGATTAATGATTTTTCAAATAATCAAAATTAAAAATGATGCTCTATGTGACCGCCATTTGCCCGCACAACCATTTGTAGGCGTCTTCTCCATTGTCCAATAACACTGGATATCTGTCTTTCACCAAGCCGAGCCCAACATTCAAGAAGGCGTTGTCTTAAATGTTCAATATTACGAATTCTTGTTTTATGGTAAACTGCTTTTTGTAGTTGACTCCATACAAAATAGTTCATACGATTAAGATCTCGTTTGAAACTCCAGCGGAAACCATCAGAGAATCTGAGAAATGCGATCTTTCACGCAATAATCTCTCAGGAGGGTTAACATGTCCGTATCTTGCTAATCAATCGTTGTACACTTGAAACAGACCATTCTCGCTTAGCGTAGCTCCTTAGAATTTGACGGGCAGATAAATTAGCATATTGGTGCAAATGTTTAATGAAGATCTTGTCTTCGTTCGTTAAGCGACCCATTATTCACAAAATGAGAACCAGTGTTGCCAACTCGATTCTTGAAAACCCGCTAAGGTACAGTACAGAAACCGCTAAATTGCTATACTGTCAATGTAAAAATAAGAGTGAGTGTTGAAAAAACGCTAAATCCCTATATGAGCAATACAAATTTCATAAATTTTACCCACTAAACTAACACTGAAAAACGCTAGATCTAGCGGGAAAACCGCTGAATTGGCAACACTGATGAGAACTCAAAAAGGAAGAAAACAAATGATGATGGCACAACAAACTATTTGGCCTGCTGAACTCGTAAGACCATAATGCTTAGTTCGACATATACGATCGATTTTGCACTGCCTTACAAAGAAAAGAAAATGTTTATTAAATGGTAAAAAAAAAAATAATAAATATTACAGTACTTTCCCGGTCTACAAGGACTGTGAAATTTACCTGTGAAATAAACTTTCAAGTGAAAACATTTAAATGTTGTGCCTTTTTTTGGTCCACTGTGTATATATTTGTTAAATGAGATTATTTCTTTATTAATAAAATTGTGTGTGTTCATTTGTTCACACGTAAGTCATATTAACACAGTCTAGTATATACAGTCACGAAGCTTGAGTTGTGAGGGGCTAGGAACAATAGACTGTCCCGGTACTATTTCGCATTGTCTGTGATGAGACGATATTAGCGATCCTAGTGGTTAGCAACTATCTATGGATGTATATTTACTACGTAGGCTACTGAGCTTTGTGACTGTATGTACTAGACTGTGGTATTAACAGAAAATGCAATTAATTTACTTATGTACAGGGATCTGTTCTATCACCACTACTATTCACTATTTACATAAATGACATCCCCTCGACTCAACACTGTAAGCATCACCTTTACGCAGACGATTTACAAATCTGTATTCATACAACCCCTGACTCACTCAATGACGCAATACACAATCTTAACGAGGACCTTGAATCAGTGGCGGCTCCTGCGTATTTCTTAAGAGGAGGAAAGAAGGTAACAGGACGAAATGACACCTTCTTGAATGAAACATGCTACAAATTAGCCAACACACATACATGTAAGACCAGATACTGTTGGGGTTGGCCTTCCCTTCTGTATAGCAATAATCTGTTCTTGTAAACTGAGTTTCCTAAATTTTCCAAAATATATAATGTTTTCATTTCCATTCATTGTTGAATAATTGCACAAATTAACAATTACAAGGAAATTCACAACCTCGCAGCATTTTTCGAGCACACTACAGCATCACACGTGTTGGAAGAGACTATAGCTACTAACACGTAATCGGAACCACGGAAATGGGAATGGGAAATAATCTGAGGAAAGCGAGAACACTGCACCCACCCACGTGGTCTGTGTTGCCACATGTACATTGTACAAGTTCAGTATCACATGCTTTTGAAGAATATCAGTTCTTGTAAAGTCATACTACCATTATTGTTCAAAGTTGCCGGTGGCCAATTTTATATGTTAGAAATAATGTAGTTTGGGGTACCTACTTTCAATTTCAAATATATTTGTACAAAACTGACAACTTGGCTGTTGCCCTGTCTGGTACACAATGAATGGAAGTGAATTTCAGGGGCCAAAAAGACCTGCGATACTAACAGAACTACTTCCTCTTTATTTTATATAAATCGGACTTTAACTTTCAAATATCCTTGAAAGTTTCAAACCATGAATAGTAGCCTATATAAAGTGCAATGAATAATATTTTTGATTCATAATTAAAAAAAAAAAATATATGGTGTCTTTCATAGCGTTATTTCTTTTATTGTGCCTCCTTCTAGATGTGTGTTAGTCTGGTTGAATGCAAGATCGTTAGGTGGCAGCGGTAGCGAGCTTGCTGCACGACCAGTCGGTTTCTATTTCCCGCCCATGCGCTGATTCAGAGGAGGATCTCCTCCCTCTCCGTTCATTTACTCGCTTTAAAACTCTGCTTCTTTCTCTGGCCGCTAGTGCGCTGTTGTCTATGTGTGTTAACTGCAGTAGAGGAGGAATGGATTGACTTTCCTCCACACAATCAATCTCGCATCTTTCTCACAGTTTTCTAGCAGCACATGAGCGCGCATCGTTTAAAACTCGATCAACTGAGGTTTTCTTATAGCTGTGAACTTAAAAATGATCGAATCTTCCTTGAATTTCAAAGCACTTATTTTATTTGGTATTTACTTTCAAAAGAAGAAAAAGGTGAGGAGGACGTTCCTCCCTTCCCTCCCCCGACGAACCGCCACTGCTTTGAATCTATATCTGCATGGGCCAGAAAGTTTGGTTCAACTCTCAATGCAAGAAAATCACAAGCAATCCTAGTGGGACATCAACGTCTATTATGCAATATTACTCCTGCTCTTCCAGTCAGGTTAAACGACACAATAATCCCTTTTGCTTCCTGTGTCAAAAACCTTGGAGTTTACTTTGATACGCATTTAAACTGGAATAACCAAGTAACCCACATTACCAAAAAAGTGCTTTCCATACTACATTCCTTAAACAGCATTCGAAAATTCCTCCCGCTATCACTCAAGAAAATACTAGTGGAAACACTAGTAATGCCCCACTTCGATTATTGCGATTTTCTACTGACTGACCTCAATGTCAACCAGTCGCAAAAATTACGTGTTCATAATTCTTGTGTTCGTTTCGTCTGCGATGTCCGTCGCGCTGACCACATTACCCCATCCTTCCAAACTCTAAACTGGCTACGGCTTAACGAACGTAGAAATTTTCATTCCCTTGTTCTCCTTTTCCAAGTCCTTCACACTTCTACACCTACCTACCTTGCCTCCCGTTTCAGTTACCTGTCATCATATCATAATCTCTTCACACGCACGCAAAATAGCCGCATACTAGCCATACCAACACGTAAGACATCATCGTATTCATCATCATACTCAATCTCGCTCTCGCGCTTGTGGAATACCCTACCCAGTGACATCAGAGACTGTCGGAATTTAGTAGCAAGCTTATTAAGCATTTTCTTACTGCATGGAGTAGGTTTAATTTTTACCTAATTAATAAAAAAATGTTTCTCTCTTCTTAACTTTCACAATAAAATGTCTAGCTTTTATTAATCAGTTAATCTTTTAGTACTTCGATTTTTATTGTATTTGTAAATTTAATATTAATTGTAATTATAATTGTAATTGTATTATTAATATGCTAGTTGTAATCCCCTGGTAGAGGGGAAGAGAAGGCTTGATGGCCTTATCTCTACCAGATTAAATAAATAACTAAATAAATAAATAAATAAATAGGATAAGAAATTAAAACTAGGGCTACTATATGTGTGTAAACTGAAAATGTACTGTAAAACGGCGTAAACTTGACCATAAAAAATTAAACCATGATATCAGCCCTATTTGTGATTTACAATAATAAAAAATACTTAAGAAATGGAAAAAAATAATCAACTTTAAAAATGTTCAACGCATCTAATATGGTTTAAATTCCTCTTTTCTTAACGGTGAAGTTTACCCCAGTTTACAGGATGTAAAATAGTTAATTTCAGGCGAAATAGAAAGTCTTGTTCTCCCCCCCCCCCCGCCACAAGCAAAATCTGATATGACGCCCTTGAATGGAATGAAAGGGAGGGATGTGACATTCACGAGCGAGCCGAGCCGTCCGTTTGAAAATCGAACGAAGACGGGAACACTGATAGGATCCAGCACAGAGCGGAGCAAGCGGAACACTGGCTGCAACGACTGCTGGAGCCTTCCATTGCGCATGCGCCGATCTCCGTTGCCAGCAGAGGGATGTGAGCTCAATGAAAAGGGAGAAATGAAATGCTAAATGAATTCAGCGGACTCGTCTGTCGTCTTCGATAAGGAAGCGGTGACACAGATCTACTCTGCGTCGGAATACGAATGCGTTGAGTGACGTTAGCATCCTATATTAAACGACTCAACCGTTGCAGCTTCAGAAAACATTCAGCGTAGAAGTCTGCATGCCGATAAGAACAGGTGCAGAGGAATAAACAGCGTTATGAAGGAGAAATAAACTCTATTTGCTGAAGGATCGCTATTTTCTGTATAATTTTCCTGTAACTATACCGACTCATTTCACCGGTGTTATCACTAGGGACCGGATTTTTATGTAATATCAAGGTGTGAAATATGTACATATTTATGTAAGAAAAATAAGCTGAATATGTACCAAAATATGTAAAATCATGAAAATATTTAATATCATTATCTGACAGGTATAGAATGGGCACAGTCTAGTATATACAGTCACGAAGCTCAATACTTACTAAACATGCAAACACAGACAGTTGAAATACGCATCCATAGATAGTTGCTAACTACCAGGATCGCTACTATCGCCTCATCTCAGACCCTTTTCCCAGCAGACGATAAAATGTATTGTACTTTCGATATCGTATTTTTTTTTTAATTAACACTTTCCTTCCACTATTGAAATATGAAATACATAAGGTTTATATATTATTTTCATAAAATATATATTATATTCTATAAACTCACCTTCCTGGATCTTTCGGAAGAAGGATAACTCTGACCTCTTTTTCTTACAATATTTATAGTACCACAAACGTCTCCTTGTCCCATATTATTATTCAAATTATTGTATTTTAGCTATTCACAGTTATTACAACCGATAACGAACATTTCACAGTTTACACAACTTTTCACAACAATGCGAAATACGGCACAATCGATGCTTTTTCGATCTAGACCAGGCCGTAATGTATGTTCGGGTTTTCTGTTTCAGTGTATGGAGCTCAGTGAAATATTATATTATAACTTTATTGCGTATGATTGCTAAGCTTTATTTAGTGTAATGTGTCCATAAGTTCCGTTTACTTCTTGTTGCATAATATGTTGCAGAAATAATTACAAAACTGTGTTATTTTAATGTGAAGAGAATTTTACATGTTAACATAATCTGTTCGCGTCAACATTTCAAGTTTAGAATGGAAGATATTTTGAGGTTCAATAAAAACGAATTGATATTGCAATTTTAATTTAGCACATCTATGTTCCTTAATTGTAGACAGAAAATTTACCATACCACTCCTATGAAATTAGTGTACGTACGATTGTGTTACTTCGTCTCTTAGGTAGTAGATAAATACAATAATTCAGTACTCAATTGTAGTATTAGAATACAGACAAATAGAATGTGACGGGTGTCATGTATTATGTTTAATTATAATATATAATTGCGAATATAGGAATATAAGTTAAACATAACCTATAATTTCCATACGACATAACATACATATGTAGTGGCAGGGCATTGGAGACCACTGAAATTAGACAGAAATGGGCAACTGGGACAGTAAACATAACCTATAATATCAACATATCTAAATATTCGTGCGGTGCAATTGAACATTATTGAATCGTGCATAAATGAATGTACAAGTATTTCGCAATATTTAATCGAAATAAAGGCAGGTATTACACATACGAACAACGTAATTTTCACACCAAAAATAATATTACACCTTAACTCGCAAGGAATTATGTCTGAAGTGTCTCCTAATCATTGTTTTAAATTTTATTAATGCAATTACACTACATTTTAGAGAAATATATATTATTCTTTACGCATTCCAATTAATTTATATGGTTGAAACGCCGCCCTTCGTGATCGGGTTAAGCGAGTCACGACGGCAGTGACACAGTCTATTGTTGCTAGTCTCACAGCGCTCCAAGCGGCTAGCAACTATCGCGAGAAATGCAACTCGTTGGCAAAAAAACATCCCAAGCTTCGTGACTATATATAGTAGACTGTGGAATAGGTAAGACTCTCCAGTTGTGATTTCATAGAGCACCCGATTTTTTTACCGTACACTTGACACATTACTATTTTTCCATCTGTAGTGAAAGCTTCGTCCATCGCAATCCATGATTTTATTTTTGTCGTTAGGGTTGAAGATACAGGGGCCATTTTAGTTAATTAAAAGCAGTAGATAAACTCACTTGCACTTTATACTGTAAGTACCAAAATTAGAGAACTGAGTGAAATGAATGACACAACAGAACTGCAAGCACTGTTTCGCTTTACTGGATTAGGAGAAAATAAGAGATGTGGGACACATGCATTTTAGCTGCTCCCTGTAAGAAACAAAGTATCTATTAAAATCTCAAACTATAGGCATTTACAAACTTGTTTGAAAAGTAACATTCCTGTCTCGTTGGGTAGGATTATTCCAGCCAAGAACCATACTTAATAATTACTCGAAAAATCCCATTTCCGTATAGGTCTACTAAATTTAAAGTAAAGAGGTCAAGCAATAACCTGAAAAGCTAGTTATTTTAATCTTTCAACATATTTCCAGTTTGTTCCTTTACTCCAGCTTCTTTTCAAAAGTCGGCTACTTTATTGCGGCTCATGCCAGACTTGACACGGGTTTTCCCTGGAAGGATTAGGAAAAGGGTGGATAAGGTTGCAAATTGCATGGGAACGGCTTGTTAAGACGCGTGCAGAACAATTATTGTTCGAGACAAATCATGTCGTCCTCGTCTCACTCCACCGCATGAAGGCAACGCTACTTTCTGAGTGATCTTTACAATACAAGGTAGTTGTATGAGAAAGGTTGCCTTTTGTTCACCCATATTTACAGTGGGTGGTATGTATGTATTTATTTACACTGCAAGTGGGCAAGCACCCGGTGGAAGTGGTATACACAATATAAACAATACACAATAAAATGATAAGCAATACGCAATAAAATTTACAGTATACAATACATATACAATTTTATACACAATACAATAAGAATACACTATACAATATAACACAATAATAATAAAACATAAATAAAATACCTAATTTTACAATACAACCTACATAATTATGTATAGGTCCTACATAAGTTTCAATAGTCTTTCACTTTACTCTCATCTCATTCCCTGTAGTGGCACTATGACGCATTTCACTGACACTTTAGCACACATTTCACTGACACTCTGTAACACATTTCACTGACACTATAGAACACATTTCATTGACGCTATAAATTATCACTGATCGGAACTGTTCACTGCACTGTAAAACCATAACTTCACTGACTCACCTCGCTTCACTGATACAACAGTTCAAATAAGTCAAATAATTACATCCTTATGCATACTTATAAACAGAACTACATTTAAACTAAACATTTCTAGTCTAAGGCCCTCTTACACGCTAGTTTTAAATAATTTACAATTCAAACCAAGGAAGTAAACTCGTCAGGCTAGATAAATACATGTCACCTTAAAAAATTAAATGTTAAATGTCACCTTAATTTTAATTTGCACTTTATATACAACTTTTTAAGTTATTCTTGAATCTCCTTAAGGAAGGACAGCCCTCAAAGACCGCTGCAGGTAGGTCATTCCAATCATTTATAGTTCTATTTAAAAATGAGAATTTACCTACATCCGTTTTCTGTTTCCTACATTTGATTTTAAAATCATGATCGTTCCTACCATAGTACGTTGGCTTTTCTAACCGAGCCGTTATGTCTACCCATGCTTTCTGACCTAGATGTGCTCTATACAATGATGTTATTCTAGTTTTCCTACGTCTGTTAATGGGGTGAGTGCCTCTATTACTTCCTGGAACTAAGGACGTTATGTTTCGTCCTGAAATATATCCTTTCTTGGGAAGGTAAAAAGACTTTTTTAATCTGTGTACTCAAATTGTTAACTTCCCCAGCAGAATTTTTTTTTTCCTTTTAGCGAAGTAAAAATGAATAAAACCCGTAAATATGTAGATTTATGCAATACCAAGCCATAATATGTAATGTGGGGTAAATATGTAAAAATACGTAGTATCAAATTTTAATATATTAATGGTAATTACAAGATTCGCAAAGATTTGTTATTTATATACGGTTAGGTTGAAAGGAATATAATATGTAATTACATAAAAATCCGGGCCCTAGTTATCACCTTCATATCAGTCATACGCTATAACAGTTGATAAAGCGTTGTAAATAAACAGAAAGAAATAAATAAACACGTAATAAAATTGAATGTTTTAAGCTTCTGGGGTAGCGCCGCAGGTTATGCAAGCCTGATAGCATGCCTGGTGCATCGAAGTCCGAATACAGGCGTTTGGTGGTACAGTCACAGTCTAGTTAGCGTTTCTAAAATTATGGTCTGCGGACCATCTGTGGTCCTCGAGGTCTGCCCTTGTGGTCCTTCAAAAAAGACAGAAGAAAAAATAAAATTCAAACGAAATGGGTATTACATTATAGCTGAAAATCTCAGAGATTGAAAATTACACATGGCAACCGCTTTCACTTATTCTCCCAGTACTGACATTTTATGAAATTTATTACCCTACCCGTCTATCGACTTCCCATTCTACTCTAGCAACAAAAGAGGGATTTAAACCACTATCTTTCGCCATCTTTTCCCTGCACTTCTGGTGCTGCACCTGTAACCCACCCGAATTCATTACAGAGGACCAAAGTACCGAACCTTTTCATGTATTTATGACTTTAAATCTTTCTTATGTGGTACACGCTAGTAGTTGCCTATGTCTCTGTTAAATAGTGCCCATTGTACATACTGAAAAACTTCGATCCGGATCTTTGAAAAGAAAGGAACATGAAGATACGCTTCATTTAGGCAGTGCTAATAGTTCAGAAGCTGTGTGTGAAGAAATATATTAATATCAGTGATTCTAGTGCCATTAAAGAAATATCTCGTCATTCACATAATTATAGTTCTACAGGGACATCATTTTATTTTTACTAACATTTTTAATATTAACTTGTCTATACCTCTGGATCAACGCCGTTTGCTATCACCTTCCGCGACTGGAGTTCGATGATACTGACGTAATATACAAACAAATCACTTTACTAGGTATAGGAGGGAAGAAAAGTAGTTCATCCATTTATGTAAACTAGGAAATATTGCGCTTTTGAGTTTAATCATTTTCATTAGGTTTTTGTTTAATCAAAATACAGTACAGTATTAACAATGAGTGTTTTTACTCACGAACTGAGCTGTCCATGTGGACGTATTCATTATGCAGTGTATATTGTACTGTTACAGCACATTAGCGTACAATATAGAGAATGGAGTTAAATTGAAAAATAATCATAATATGGATATTAAACACATTTCGATACAGGCTTCAGTTCTAATGTGCATATTATTGCACTATAGACTATTGTACTTAATTCCAATTACCAGTTCTTCGTACTAGTAACTCAAGTTGAAATAATTCTGTACCTACTCTATAAAAGAGTACCTTACGTACTGTAAATTCAATCTTCACTTCTGCCCGAAAAGATAAAATTACTCAGACATACTATCTACTGTCCGTCCAAGTGGTTATGTCGTAGGGTCGTAGAAAGGAGGGAAATCACGTGACAGTTAATTACTTAACGAGGCCCTTTTATTTAAGTTATTTTAAACAGTTATATGGGTATAATATTACGTAGATGTCCAATTCCTAAAAGAAATTAATGTTCTCAGAAAAGAGCTAAGACAGCCCAGCCACTAGCTGGCGAATAAAAGCTGGTTGGGGAAATCGGGATACGACGTAGGCAAATGGACGACAGTACCTGTGCGAAAATGATTCAATATTGAAAGCTCTTTCGTCACTGGAAAATGCGAACATATTTTTGGAACGTACTGTGGCTACTATGACTGTATATGCAGTCTTGGATCTGTGTGGAAGACGGTTGAAGGGGTGGGAGTGAAGTACATTAAAAAACTCAGGTACAATAAAAATTGAAGTAAAAATAAAATGATGTCCCTGTATAACAACTGTGTAAAAATCGACAGGCTCATTCATCTCATTAATGTGAGTACCAACATTTATTTATTTATTTTTTTTCAGTTAATAAGTTAAAGATTATCCAGACTCCAATAGCCTTGAATTATTAAAAAAAACGAAAATGAATTCTCTTCTTTTAACATTAACTTAATTAGCTAATACTAATATAAAATTAATTAAATTAAATTAATTAATTCTAATTAAAAATATAAGTATACTTGTATTAAAATATCCTACAAAACTTATAAATTTACTTTCGAAGGAAATAAGAGTAAGGTGGTCCGCGGAACTGTTCTCGCTTAAAAAAGTGGTCCCCATTTCAAAAAAAGTTTGAGAAACGTTCTAATATATACAGTCACGAAGCTCAATACGTAGTAAATATTATGCATCCATAGATAGTTGCTAACCACTAGGATCGCTACTATCGCCTCATTACGGACAATGCTAAATAGTACTTGCACAGTCTATTGTTACTAGCACCCTCATAAACTCAAGCTTCGTGACTGTATATACTAGACTGTGGCACAGTGGAGAAGCGTTCATTACCAATAGTATTTCCGAGAGAAATTTATATCGTTTCCCGAGGACTTCAGGGATACAGAGGTCTTCCCGTAGGATTGATTTAAAAATCTATATACTATTGGTATGACATTTCACCATTATTTTTTTAGTTGTTCTAAAATTATTTATACATTCATTTCATGATACCACTTTCTTTCAGGAGAGCGCTAGAATTGTTGTGTATTAATAATAATAATAATAATAATAATAATAATAATAATAATAATAATAATAATTGCGGGATAAAGCAAGGAGATGCACTATCACCTTTACGTTTTAACTTCGCTCTGAAATATGCCATTAGGAAAGTTCAGGATAACAGAGAGGGTTTGGAATTGAACGTGTTACATCAGCTGCTTGTCTATGCGGATGACGTGAATATGTTAGGAGAAAATCCACAAACGATTAGGGAAAACACGGGAATTTTACTGGAAGCAAGTAAAGAGATAGGTTTGGAAGTAAACCTCGAAAAGACGAAGTATATGATTACGTCTAGTGACGAGAATATTGTACGAAATGGAAATATAAAAACTGGACATTTAGGCCATCTTTCGAAGAGGTGGAAAAATTCAAATATCTTGGAGCAACAGTAACAAATATAAATGACACTCGAGAGCAAATTAAACACAGAATAAATATGGGAAATGCCTGTTATTATTCGGTTGAGAAGCTTTTGTCATCCAGTCTGCTCTCAAAAAATCTGAAAGTTAGGATTTATAAAACAGTTATATTACCGGTTGTTCTGTATGGTTGTGAAACTTGGGCTCTCACTTTGACAGAGGAACAGAGATTACGGGTATTTGAGAATAAGGAGCTTAGGAAAATATTTGTGGCTAAGAGGGATGAAGTTACAGGAGAATGGAGAAAGTTACACAACGCATTATATTCTTCACCTGACGTAATTAGGAACATTAAATCCAGACGTTTGAGATGGACAGGGCATGTAGCACGTATGGGCGATTCCAGAAATACATATAGAGTGTTAGTTGAGAAGCCGGAGGGAAAACGGCCTTTGGGGAGGAGGAGACGTAGATGGGATGATAATATAAAAATGAATTTGAGGGAGGTGGGATATGATGGTAGGGACTGGATTAACCTTGCTTAGGATAGGGACAAATGGCGGGCTTATGTGAGGGCGGCAATGAACCTTCGTGTTCTGTAAAAGCCATTTGTGAGTAATAATAATAATAATAATAATAATAATAATAATAATAATAATAATAATAATAATAATAATAGTAATAATAAATACTTACAACCTTTTATTTTATAATATTAATAAGAATAATAAACTGAAATATTAAATTTACTTCAATTTATATGCTACACCACGGCCTTCTTTGTTATCCGTGGACGTTTTCGTTCTTACAATCAATATATAGGGCCTATAATTATACACTGTATTAACAGAAAAATATCAATTTTATAATAAATCTAGATAGAGAACAATAATCGAAATGCATTAAAACATTGAACGACACATTTGGAATTCAAATTAAATGAAATTGGTTACGCCTATTGCATGTGGGGTTATCTTGAAGGAAGCAATGTTGGTGGCTGTCACCTACCAAGTCACCAAACACACGTAAAATTGTAGGGATGTTTGTACATTCCTATAATGCGTCCATCCGTCATCTGAGACGTATAAAATACGATAATGTGTAAAATTTATTCTCAATAGATAGTTTATTCAAATCTTAGACCAGTGTTTTCAAACTTTTTGAAGGCGTTACCCACTATTGAGCGAGAAATTTTTTGCTATTTCCTACTACTACCCGGTACTTAACCCCATTTAAAAATACAATCCCCTGTAGAATCAAAACAACGATAATTTCGATGAAGAATGGGTAGAACAGAGAAAAATTCTCTCAGGCACCGAGACTCAAACCCGGGTTTTCAGCTCTACGTGCTGACGCTTTATCCACTAAGCCACACCGGAGTCTAGTTCCGATGCTGGATTGAATCCTTCTCAGTTTAAGTTCTACCTCTTTGTTTCCCTTAGGTGGCCTATCCTCATGTACTGTGTCACAGCATAGCCTATGTGCATTGGTTCTTAAGAAGAATTTAGTACAGTCGCTCTTGATGCCTCATTTTGATTACTGTGACACTCTCTACACTGACCTTAACATGAGACTGACAGACAGACTACAGCGTGTTCATAATGCATGTGTTCGATTTATTTGCAACGTCCGTAGATCTGACCGTATCACACCTTCACTAAATATGCTGCCCTGGATCCGTCTTAAAGAGCGAAGAATTATTCACTCTCTCACGTTACTTTTCAATATTCTTCAAATCTCTAACCCTAGCTACTTAGCTTCTCGTTTTCGACATTTGTCCTCATATCACGAAATAGATACTCGCTCACAACACCATATCACACTCTCCATTCCTAAACACAGAACATCCTTCTACTCTTCATCTTTCACCGTCTCTGCAGCTCATCTCTGGAACTCTCTACCACAACATGTCAGAGACTGTCGGACATTGTCTAGTACTCTAGTTTAAAAAATAAACTAAAATTGCATTTTTTCAATTCTGATTCCTTTCAGTTATAAGCCCTTTTCTCTTCGATAGTTTTGTAAAAATATATAAATTTATTTTTTTCTTCCTTTCCCCTTTTTGTTCTCTTAATCACCAGATGAATTTATTATCATACCCTTTTTATTGTGAATTTTATTTAATTTTCGTATTTCTTTTCTTTTTTATTATTTTATTACATTCCATTTTGTTATATTCTTCCTTACGTTCTTCATATTAACTATTTATACTAAATGAGTTGCTTTTACTATATTTCAATGTATTTTACTTTCTTTTTCTTCTATTATGGTATTGTTTAGTGTCGATTTATTATGCTATTATCATTATTTTTTTGTAATATGTTAGTATTGTGTTCTTTAACGTTTTTTTAATTTTTTTTTCACTGATTGTATACTTTGTGACCTGGTAGAATGTAAGAGAAGGTCCTATGGCTTTAAGTCTGCCAGTATAAATAAAGAATTATTATTATTATTATTATTATCATTATTATTATTATTATTATTATTATTATTATTATTACAAAGGTGCACTCATTATAAGTGACTAAGTGGACCCGACGGAATGAGCGCCGTCTTGAATCACTAAATAATTACTTACGCAAATCATAACACCACAGTCTAGTATATACAGTCACGAAGCTCAATACGTAGTAAATATGCATCCATAGATAGTTGCTAACCACTAGAATCGCTACAATCGCCTCATTACAGACAATGCGAAATAGTACCGGCACAGTCTATTGTTCCTAACACCCTTACAACTCAAGCTTCGTGACTGTATATACTGGACTGTGATAATATGTTCAGCCTTGTTTATGTCTCTAAATACAACATAAATTCATATTAATAAGGCGTTATATGTTTTACTTTAGAAATCATCTCACGAGCCCCCATGGGGTAGCGACCCACACTTTGGGAACCACTGGCCTAGACAAACAAGCTGAATGCTATTGTGATTACACAACAAGAGTAGGCTGTACAATGCCTTTTGTATATCCGTGTATCTTTTGTTTGCCAATCGAAGTCCTCGTAAGACGATAATATAATTCAAGTCGATAGTATTATCGACTCCGACCGGGATTACTAATGAACGCTTCTGTATTGGCTTTCAAAACACACAGAGTACAGCAGAACTAGCGTAATCCGTGTCTGGAGCTCAACTGCTACCGCGCTGGGCTAGGGTTCGATCCCCAGCCAAGTCGTGATAGAATTATTGATGGAGAAAGCATATATTGCTGAGGGTTTTTGTCGGGGATTTTTAGGCACTTAGGGGCCATATTCATAGACATTCTTAGCGCGGGCTTCCGCTGGATGATCAGCGAACTAACGTTTTTCGTATTCATAAACCAGTGTTAGCGATATGATATGATATGAATGCTGTACAAGTAATCAGTCGATAGCCGGGGCTAGTTTAGCACGCTTGTAGCGCGGGCTAGCGAAATGTCTGTGCACCCTTAAAAACTAACTTTTAGGCACCTAAAATAGACTCTGAATTTATAAAAATAGGCACTAAGGACATATAGATTCAAGCACCTAAAAATACAATTTCAAGCAGCTAAAAATACTATTTTGTGTAATTTATATCCACACAAACTACAGTAACTATAAAAATGTAATAAATTAGTGAGTAATAAGCATTATGGTATACAGTGACACAAAACAGTAATAGTACATTATGCAACGAGCCTATAATGGTAGTAATTAAGACGCGAGTATGTTTATGAAACGAGCGCAAGCGAGTTTCATAATTTTCATACGAGCGTCTTAATTACCATTATAGGCAAGTTTTATACGACTTTTTATGCTCGACCATATTTCTAACTTGAAATTATTCATAAGTATTCATGTTATTCTTATCTGACTGGGGAGCGGAACTGACCTTGTGCAGTATCTCGTAAATTGTGAGATGTGCGCAGAAAGTATTGATTTTTTCCGAGAAACAGATGTCATTGACCTTGATATAACCTAGAAAGTAAAATAAACATTAATCTTGATATAACCTTGAAATTGATTTAGACATTGAAAAACGAGATGACAAATTGAATTTATTTGAATATTATTTACAATTAACGCTAATTATTATAGTAACAGAACATAACCTTCTGCGACAGTATTGGATTTCCAGCCTCCGTGACGTTTCGCTAGTTGTCTTTCGATTGCATATCCGAGAATAATCGATACTTGCGCTTTCATATTGCTACCACAGTCTAAGACATACAGTCACGAAACTTCAACACTTTTTCTGCCAACATTCGCGACACTAGCGCCCAAGCGGCAGGCAAGGCACTGGTCATAGGGTTGATACAGCCAGCACGTGCTTTAAAGGGATGCGAGATGTTATAATAACGTTTTAATCATGCATCGGAATAAAGGCAATGTGTGCAATGACGAAAATTGCAGTAAGAACAAGTTTAAATCTCCGAATTTGTCGTTCTTCAGATTCCCTAAAGACCAAGAGAAAATCATAAATCAGTCATAACCAATAATCCACGTTGTAGGTAGCCTACGTATTGTGTTCTATAAAACATTTGTTAGTTATCAGTTACCTATTTGCACGTAAGGAAGGACAGTTTAAATAAAAACAAAGTAAATACCTGTTACAGTATATTATTTTTTTGCAGAGATCATATGTGTAAATGTGTAACCATTCCGATTTTGGATAATATATCTACAGTTTTTAATGCAAGTAATTCCATACTTTTTGTATTCGTGTTTTTTTTTCTATATATTTTTCAAAAGTTGAACGTTATATTGCATTCAAGTAGGGATCATGGTGTTAATTTTTCAAGAATTCATGGAGTATTGTAATCCTTTTGCAAAATATTCACTTCTTGAATAAATCCAGACTGTGTCGATAGATTTCTGATGTGTTGGTGTAGATTCATGTGGCAGACGTATTAAGTTCTCAAGAGCCTTTTTAAATTTAATATAAAAAACAATCTTTTCTGTAAGAATTTGTATGACTGCTATTGGTGTTGATTTTACATTCCCAGTGATTATTTGAGCTGTTCAGAGCAGAAGTGGTGTAAGTCAAAATTAGGTAATGAGATTTAAAGTAAATATTCTGTAAAATACAGCGCAAAGTAGCAATTAATATATCCTTCGTGCTATTCACTGACTACTAATAGTTTAAATAAATTCAATATTAACTGCTACTTTGCGCTGTATTTTAAAGAATGTTTACTTTAACCCTCATTACCCATTTTGACTTACACCACTTCTGCTCTGAAAATAAAATTAGGGCTACATTTTCTGAGTTAATTGAAGTCACAATTTTTTCAACAAAATTGTGTGTTCATTTATTTGTTCTCACCTACGTCATATTAACAGTAAGGGCATGTAAATTACGTATTATATAGGTAGGATAAGTTAAAATTAAGCTTATGTGTGAAAACTGGAAATGTAATGTAAAATGCGGTGAACTTGCCATAAACATTTAAACCATAATATCAGCACTATTTGTCACTCAAAATAATAAAGGAAATACCGGTTCTTAAGAAATGAAAAATAATGAACTTCATAAATCAATGTCTGTCATATTAAGGTTTAAATCTTCCCCTTTTTATTTTCAAGTTTACCTCAGCGGCCGAGTTTACCCCAATTTGCGGTATGGAAAATAGTTAATTTCTCAGGAAATAGGGAGAGGAGTTCACCACGCAATGTAACCTACAATTTTGAAGCTACTAATGTTGACTCTTCTCACAGGAAATATAGAGTTCTAATGATTCATAAATATATTCAGGAATGAATTTAATTAACCATCCAAGTACGAACAATTATATTATTTCAAACCATGATATGTGAACAGTTCCATGATTCAGTTGTAAGGAGCAGAAAGAATTACGTTTATTCTCAGCTTCTGAAACTTGTAGATTAACTGCGTGTGAAATTCTTCTAGGATTCTAAAGTAAAATTAATAAGAACATATACACTTACTGTATAGCATAAAAATATAAAACAAATTACGCAAAACCCGTTTTCTGATGTGTTATCATATGTCGTGTGCACACTTTTAACTTGCCTGCCGCTAGAGGGCTACTGTCGCGCCAGCTGTCAAATGTTGGCATATTTTATACGTATGAGTTGCGTGACTGTAAGTATTAGACTGTGTTGCTACAAAGGTGTTTTCTGATTGGTGGAACACCTGAACTTTAATGAATAGGTGTACTTTAATGAGGTCCATTAAAGGGCTGCTACCAGGTGTATAATTACTACATTTCGGCATGGTCGAGCATAAAAAATATTGCGGCTAGAAACTTTATTTTTTTAAGTCTTAAATTATGAATACCTTTACGTAATTTTTAACGAATTCATTGGCCTCATTGCTAATACATAAGTGCTCATATTACAATTTAATTAATTAATTTACCAATTAATTTACAATTAACACATTATTCATAATTTGCACTGCAATACATAACAACGTTTTTCTCTCATTTTCAATTGTGAAACTTTGCCTGTTCTTATACAGAACCATTTTATAAGCGAAAAAATTCTTCCTAATGATACCGGATGCATATTTAAATCTAGCAATATTTGCAATGCTGATTTCTTTAGGGAGATCTACATCCTCCCGAATCATCACATTCCTACTGTCTGCTCAAGCGCTCAACACAACCAGACATCTTCCAGGAATTTCTTCATTCCTACAGGGACATCATTTTATTTTTACTTCAATTTTTATTGTACCTGAGTTTTTGAATGTACTTCACTCCCACCCCTTCTACTAATGAAGTTCCAACTCCACACAGAGCCAAGACCGCAGATAGTAAGCAGTACTGAGTTACTGAGTATAGTACGTTCCAGAAATATGTTCGCGTTTTCCAGTGACGAAAGAGCTTTCAATATTGAATCATATTTTCGCACAGGTACTGTCCGTTTGCCTACGTCGCATCCCGATTTCCCCCACCTGCTTCTGCTCGCCCCTCTGTAAAAGCTGGGCTGTCTTAGCTCTTTTCTGAAAACATTAATTTCTCTTAGGAATTGGGCGTTTACGTAATATTATACAGCCGTTTAATTTAACTTAAATAAAAGGGCCTCGTTAAGTAATTAACTGTCACGTGATTTCCTCCCTTTCTACAATCCTGCGGCATAACCACTTGGACGGACAGTAGATAGCATATCTGTGTAATTTTATATTTTCGGGTCGGGCAGAAGTGAAGATTGAATTTACAGTACGTAGAGTAGGTACATAATTATTTCAACATGAGTTACTAGTACGAAGGACGAAACTGGCAATTGAATTAGATGCAATAGTCTATAGTGCGATAATATGCACTAAAGAACTGAAGTCTGTATCGAAATGAACGGCCACCATTTTCAAAATTGTGTTTAAATATTCATATTATGATTATTTTTCAATTTAACTCCTTTCTCTATATTGTACGCTAATGTGCTGTAGACAATATAATATACACCGCATAATGAATACGTTCGCATAGATAACTCACTTCGTGAGTAAAAACACTTATTATTAATACAGTACTGTACTTTGATTAAAGAAAAACCTAATGAAAATGATCAAACTCAAAATCGCTTGCGGGCTTGCAATTGTGTGGAACTGGCATGACGCTGTATCAACTGCGATGGTTTTTTTTAGCGTATGAGTGAAATGAAGATGATAATATCAGTGAAATAAGTCGAAAGTTACATAGCATTTGCTCTTAATGGGTTGAGGGAAAACCCCGGAAGGAAAAACCTCAACCAGGTAACTTGTTCCAACCGGGATTTGAACCTGGGCCCACTCGTTTCAAGGTCAGACATGCTAACCATTGCTCCAAATCGGTGGACAATAATAATAATAATAATAATAATAATAATAATAATAATAATAATAATAATAATAATAATAATGATAATAATAATAATAACAATAACTAATAATGCAATAATAATAATAATAATGACAATAATAATAATGGAAATAATAATAATAATAATAATAATAATAATAATAATAATAATAATAATAATAGGAGAAGAAATGCCTGAAGGAAGTGAAATAGGGAGAGGAATACGACAAGCATGCCTTTTATCACCTACCCTGTTAAACATCTACTTGGAGGATTTAGTGAAGAACTGTTTTGAGAACATGGGAAGAGTGATAGTAGGAGGAAGAAGAATAAAATGTATAAGATTTGCTGATGATATGGCGTTATTAGCAGAAGAGATGATACAAAGGGATATGTTGTTACTGGAGCTAAATGACAGCTGTGAGCGATATGGAATGAAGATAAATGTCAACAAGACGAAGAGCATGGTCATAGAAAGAAAAGTAAAGAACATAAACTTGCGAATTCTAAATGAGGCAGTAGACTAAGTGGACAGTTTCAAATACTTGGAATGCATGCACTTGAGCTGCTGGCAAGAAGGCAAAAGAAGGATAGCAATGGCAAAGAAAGCTTTCAATAGAAAGAGGAGCATCTTCTGCGGACCTCTGGAGAGAAGAGACTAGTGAAGTGCTTTGTGTGAAGTGTAGCATTGTATGGGGCAGAAACATGGACATTACGACGAAGTGAAGAGAAGCGACTAGAAGCATTTGAAATCTGGATATGGAGAAGGATGGAGTGTGTGAAATGGACAGACAGAATAAGAAACGAAGCTGTGTTGGAAAGAGTGGATGAAGAAAGAATGATGCCGAAAGTGATCTGAATGAGAAAAAAGGAATTGGCTGGGTCACTGGCTGAGAAGAAACTGTCTTCTGAAGGATGCACTGGAAGGAATGGTGAACGGGAGAAGAGTTCGGGGCAGAAGAAGATATCAGATGATAGACGACATTAAGATATATGGATCATATGAAGAGACAATGAGGAAGGCAAAAAATAGGAAAGATTGGAGAATGCTGGGTTTGCAGTGAAAGGCAGAACACTATGAATAATAATAATAATAATAATAATAATAATAATAATAATAATAGGAGAAGAAATGTCTGAAGAAAGTGAAATAGGGACAGAATACGACAAGGGGAGTGATAGTAGGAGAAAGAAGAATAAAGTGCATAAGATTTGCTGATGATATGGCGTTGTTAGTAGGAGAGGAGATGATGCTAAGGGATATGCTACTGGAGCTAAATGACAGCTGTGACCAGTATGGGATGAAGATAAATGCAAATAAGACGAAGGGCATGGTCCTAGGAAGAAAAGTAAAGAAGGTAAACTTGGGAATTCTACTGTAAATGAGGCAATAGAGGAAATGGACAGCTTAAAATACTTGGGGTGTACTGCTGTCAGGAAGTCAAAAGGAGGATAGCAATGGCAAAGGAAGCTTTTAATAGAAAAAGGAGCATCTTCTGCGGATCTCTGGAGAGAAGAGACTAGTGAAGTGCTTTGTGTGAAGTGTGGCATTGTATGGAGCAGAAACATGGACATTACGACGAAGTGAAGAGAAATGACTAGAAGCATTTGAAATGCGGATATGGAGAAGGATGGCGAGTGTGAAATGGATTGAATAAGAAACGAAAGAGTGGATGAAGAAAGAATGATGCTGAAACTGATCAGGAAGAGGAAAAGGAATTGGCTGGGTCCCTGTTTGATGCCTTCTGAAGGATGCACTGAAAGGAATGGTGAACGGGAGAAGATTTCGGGATAGAAGAAGATATCAGATGATAGACGACATTAAGATGTAGGGATCATGTGAAGAGATAATGAGGAAGACAGAAAATAGGAAAGACTGGAGAATGCTGGGTTTGCAGTGAAAGGCCTGCCTTTGGGCAGAACACTATGAATAATAATAATAATAATAATAATAATAATAATAATAATAATAATAATGCTAAGGAAGCCGGCCCGTCTCGGAAGGCAGGCAGGCGGCAGCACCTGGTGCAGCGTCGTGAAAGCCGCGCCTGCGCGCCGCGTCGCGCCGTATTGATCGGATGCTGCACGGCCCATCTCGGGGCTGGGTCCAGCAGAGCGCGAGCAGCGCCCGCGCGAGCGACATGGCCACTGACGAGGACGAGGGTCGAACCCGGCCCCCCACGACGTGCTGAGCCCCCACCAACATGGTGGACCTGGGCGGCTACGTCATCATCCTGGTGGAGACCAAGGACAAGAAGATCAAGCTCTATGGTGAGTGGTGTAGTGAGGCGGGACTCTAACCCTGCGCCGTGTGACAGTGGTGTGATGGCGCGCGTGTTGCAGGCTCTCCCGCGGACAAGGCGGACCTGGAGGTGGGGGACGAGATCCTGGAGGTCAACGGCAAGTCTCTGGAGGACGCCACCCACACAGAGGTCATCTCGCACATCCACCAGGTGAGCTAGGGGGCGCCGAGCGTCGTGGGGCAGGTCTCCCGGCAGGACGCTCACGGGCCGTTCTCTGTTGCAGTGCATCCGGTCCAGGACCATCTGCCTCCGGGTCAAGCGCCGGAGCGGCAACCGCCTGGGTGAGTACAAGTTGGCAGCCCTGCCAGGCGCCGCCCGCCAGACAATATTGACATTCCGCAGGTCTGCCAACTGCCTCGTTGCGTCACTTTCTCCTCGGCACGGCGATTTCCGCTGCCGCCGCGATCGATCGGAGCAACAGGTGCTACTAGTGACAGTTCTCGCCGGCAGTTGGCACTGCGCGCGGCCTCGCAGGTTGTGACGTCACGACGCTGTCGTGGCTGCCGGAGTCAGGTGGCGGGACCACGGGTAGTGCTGGAAATGCGTAGTGTAGCTTAGTGTTGTGGCAGTGTCTTCCAGTCGTGGACAAAATTGTGTTTGTGTGTGTATGTATGCGTGTGGCCGGTGGATTCTCGGAGGAGAGGAGGTGAGTTCTGGTTGTGTTGGCTCGGGGGTGCTTTGTTCACTAGGGGGTTGTCAGCTGTTGCATGTATTCGCGGAACGAGGACGGTCGTGAAAGTCGGGTTTCTGCACTGATTGACGGAAACCTACACTTTCTCATCAAGGCTGACCCTGTCCCTAAAACGCAATAACGGATTAGATACCTATTTCTTCAATATTGCCACGGGCAGAGTACACAGATAACTGCGTTCTTTGCCTTGGAGAGATCAAACAGGTGACTACTTTTTCTGTAAGTTTCCACGAGCAGTTGACCGCGTTATTTGAAAACTTCCCGTAGGTAGGATTAAACATATGACGGCGTTCTTTGTAAGTTTCCTCGAATAGAATGAACAGATGACTGCATCCTTTGTAAGTTGTCATGGGGGGAAGAAACAGACGACTGTGTTCTTTTGTAAGTTTCCATCCGTGATCACATATTTGTGATCAAGGGTTGCCATGGAATGAAGAAACAGATGACTGACTGCATTTCGTGAGACATAAACCTAAAAGGGCGCTTACTGAATCGCAACAGAAAGTGGTCGAAATCTGTTGTCCATTTCCAGCTTAACATAAAACTCATTTCCTGACGTGCTGAGTAGCTGGCACCACATTCCATCTGGACGGAACGGGCGGTGCGTAAAGTAGAAAAAAAGTTACTTCATTCTTTGCTTTCTTTATCATTTGTTTTTGTTTTTTTTTCGCTCTTGATGGCGGGTAATACGGCCGGAGCTGTGGCCTCCCAGAGGGCCCCTACGCGGCGGCTGGAACGAACGAGTCAAGGCCGGCGGGTCGGGGTGCGTTCGGATCTGCGTGCTTGTTTCTGCCGTCACTATTTGTGGAAATACTCTGCGTGAATGTTGGCGATAGTTGTTAAATTTCTGGGAACAAGTTCTGTTGTGTTGCACCTGTGATGAACCGAGTATTCAATCTGACAAATGGTAAACACGAATTACCATTCATAATATTCAATAAATTGCGAACATTATTGGCTTTCTTTCTGTGTGAGCATTGAAGTTTCTGGTATGCAGTGCAAGATCTGCCGTGCTTCTGCCATCTCATGACAGCACAAGAGGTATAAACATTTTTAGGTTCAGCAGTAGTATTATTATTAAAACATTACCTACATGTGAAGTGAAGTGTGAGTGTAATTCTAGCCAACTTTTATTCAAAATTCTGTTCATGCATATTTTGTCACACACAGATATGAACACGAACTTAAAAATAATTTTTGTTAATATTCAGAAAGGCATGCTGCTTCGAATTTTTGTCATAAAAGTTACCTTAGCGAATGATATTCATAATGCATAATTCAGTAGCGTGGAAAATTTCACTGTTTTAGACAAATGTTCGATACTTATTCAAACATAACCTCAAATTCTCGTAAAATCCTGCTTTCGAATGCCTATACAGTAATATAGGAACTTTATGATACAGCCAATGTATTGCTGTTGTTTTTAGTTTATTTTGAGACATCTTATCCAGAATGACTTAAACTGATAGGAGGTCTCAAAATTGCTAAAAACAGCAGCATTACATTGCCTACATCATACAGCCTCTTACAGTACATTTGTGTAGTCATCTGCTGTATATGAATTTATTAGATTCCGAAGGCCGTCGCTTTCTTACTTGTCACTGTTGGAAAAAGACGTCTTGGTAATAAAACTAGACAGCTCGTAGATGATTTCTCAATACCGCCTACGTGTCGAGCTTTCAGTCATGGCATTACTTCTGTATTTTAAAATCTCTGCATGCCGTGTTGAGGTTCAAAATACATACGTATGGATTTTTTAAGTTTATTTTATAATTGTAAACATTTTTTTCTCCTCTTACAAATTGTTGTACTTACTGTAAAATTTGTACCTTACTTAATGTATTTGTTTAGAATCGTCAGATAGCATTTGTTTTCTGTAACTTATCACTCTTATCTCCCATCGATAAGCTTTAGGCTCTGTTAGATGTGGGATTGTATTTCTTTTAGGAAGGCCATTCGAGGCCAGGGGGCGTAGCTGTACGTCAGCTGATCTGTCATAAAATACGATGCAGAGTAACTTCATCCAGATGTCTTATGTTCACAGCACGCTGTGAACCTGGAATTTGTTGCGATACGATGTGGTTCGTACAGATTGCAATTTTTTAAAGAAAAAAAAAATCCATAGAACCGATTTATGCAATATTGTTTTGCGAGAGTTTACAATAAAGCTTTTCAAAATTTTGATAGTACGTTATATTACACTTTTTTTTTTTGTAAATTAAGTTGTAAGCAAGCAGTTGAGGATATGTAGGCCTATAATATACGCTGATTGAACGATATGCCAGTACCTAGTTTCTTTTCTCTGTACTTATTATTCATAATGGATGAAGAAGGATGTGTTTTTAGATCTGGTAATTCTACAGAAGAATTGGATCTAAAGAGGCACATTCTTTATTTAACAATTAAATACTACAAATAGTATAGAGTACGTACTAAGCACGTGGTTTTACTTTCCAGCATCATCCAATACTTTTCACAGAATAGCCTAGAACTCTTCATCTGTTGTACATAGTAATGAATGGATGTGTCGCCGCCATATTGTCCCCATTAGATGTCACGAGCAACCGATCACCATTGAAATGTAAAACACGATTGTTAATTATGTCGAAATAAGACTTCCTTCGACAATAATCTCTATCTTCACTGGCACTAGTAATACCTTCTTGGTGGTGCAGATCAGGCCCCCAAATACCCACTGTCCAGAAATTTGTACCTGGATTTCTCGAGGAAACTGAAGTACCTACAGATCTTTTATTATATCTCTGCCTTTATGCAGTCACAGTTTGCTGTGAGGGGGAAGAGAGACAGCAAAAGGTTGTAATGCTTTTTAATATTTTGACGTTCACGACTAAGATAAGCCACTTTAAATTTAACGGTCAATCATCGGCAGACCTATAATGCAACATCTGTACTTAAATTACACGTCTTATCAGCATGTGCCATTGCGGTGGCAATACATTCATTACTACGTACAACAGGTGAACAGTTGTAGGTTATTCTGTGGAATTTGTTGCTGCCAAAAAGTAAAATCATATGCATAGTATTCTATGCTATTCGTAATATGCAATTATTAAAGAAAAAATGGTGCCTCATTTGGTTTAGTTCTTTTGTAGATTTACCCTCTAGATTTTTATGAAAGTTTGTTTATTGAGGATGATTGAACACATTTTTACTAGCCTAAGTATATTATCCAATTTGTGTGTGTGTGATTTATTTTAGTCTTGTGGTTGTTATACTTGAAACTGTAGTACACATAGGCCTAATTCTTCGAATTCGGTACCTATTTAAATCTTTAGTTGTCACATAAAATTAGTTTATTAGTCATAGAAGTCCACCACTGTGGAGTAACAGCATATCTCTTAGCTGGGCTTCGTTCTTCAAAGCTAGATATTTTTCATCTGGTATATTAATTTATACAGAGTGATCGCTTACATAATGTAGGTCGATCAGACAGCACGCGACCGGCATGAAGGCCATGCAACACATGACAAACCATCTCCCGCATACTTGGCAGTCCAGTTCAATTGCTCTATAGGAGTGGTTGTGTTGACGTTAGATTGCGTGTATTCTTGTGATTGTGTTAGTGAAATATTTAGATTTAGGGGTGGTCTTTTGCTGCTGTTGCTATGTGAAATAGTAATATTAGGAAATTTTCTTGCAAATCGAATTTTTTTAAATTTGCCGCAGTCATTCAAATAATCATTAAGACAAAAATAATTAATCTTTTTCAGATAAGTTTTTATCATGAAAGTCTCTGATGTAAATTTCTGTGACTGCCAAGTGAGCAAGCTAATCTAAACACTTCACTAACATAATCAGAAGAATAACACAATCTAACATCAGCACAACCACTTCTACAGAGAGACTGAATTGGACTGCCAAGTGTACGGGAGATGGTTTGCCACATGTTGCATGGCCTTTGTGCTGATTATATACTGCCCAGTTGACCTACATTATGTGAGCAAACTCTGTAGAATTTTGTCAGATTGAAGACTATTTACTGCATCATCACACTGCAGATCTAGCTGTTCTTATTCCAACATCACAGACAAATAGAGATGAAAACAGTAAAATTTTAGATTTAATTTTCATAAAAGTGTACACTTTTTAAATAAATTGTTCCGTAGCACCCTCAATAACTCCCACAAAAGAATCACTTTTGAGAGATATTTCAGGATATTGAATTTGAATCATTGACTGTAAGAAAATGCCTGCAGTTTTTGACAGAAATTTGTCTCTTGAATAATTTTAACATTAACTGAAATTATTTCACTGCAATGTATGTATCATTGACCAGTTTATCTTCAGTAATTCAGTGTCCAAATCATTCAAATATTTTGCTAAAACAACAACAAATGCTAAGCAGGAGAACCAATCGTGGTCGCTTTAACAATTCATATGGGCTAGCTTACCCTTTTCTTCAAGAAATCTGTGAATTGCCTCTCGTAGAGCAGAAAACCTTGCCAATGTATGACCACGTCTTGGCTACCTTATTTCTGCATTTTCACTGTCAATACACGCTGTAAGAGTCATGTTTAAGAAATAAAACTCTAAAATTGCTAGTACAGGCAACTCAGGATATAGTGTACCTCTGCGGACTTGCATATTTTGTTCACTATACCAGAGGTTCACTAAATATGAAGTGTCTCTGCCCTGACCTTAAATGACAGGAATGAATGAAATTGTAAACAAAAAATAAAATACTATACAGTAATTAAAATATTTAATTTTTTTGGAATGGATTACACTGTATACAGTTACTGTATATTGTTACTCACAGTTGATTTACTTAAACTATGCTGTCGACCCATGTCTGCTTGCGAAAGACCATGTTCAATGTCACTTATAACACAGTCTACAATATACAGTCACGAAGCTTGAGTTTTGAGGGTGCTAGAAACAATAGACTGTGACGGTACTATTTTGCATTGCCTGTAATGAGGCGATATTAGCGATCCTAGTGGTGAGCAACTATCTAATGTTTGCATATTTACTATGTATTGAGCTTCGCCTTATCTTCCAAAGAAAACACTTTACGCTTCGACAATTTTATACAGCACATTCACTGTTCGAACACTAGAAACAGACTGATCAGGTAGAAATGACAAACGCTGTTATGGTGTGACTGCATACTCAGCCTTGGAAATTCCCGGGTCACTTAATGGAAACTGAGAAGGGGTTGATGGAGTTTGAAAGTCATTGGAATCTTACCTTAATTTTTGCTCTGGACATAATGTCCGTCCACTTTTAATAAAAGAAGGCAATTTCATTTTCCTTTGTTTCGATGCTATCCATAATAATGGAAATGTTTCTGAGAACAAAAGGCAACCCTTTGACAGTGAAGGATTAGAAATAACAGAGTAGTGTGCCTGAGAACAGAATGGTAGCCCTTAGACAGTGGAGTGAGGCAAAGTCATCACACGTTTCCTGGATTTACAGTACAGCTCATTAGAATCATTAATCCTGCCTTTGTCCTTTGACTAAAAGAGTAAAAAACTTAGAATGTTGTTACTCAACACATTCTTTCAATTTATACAAGAACGTCTAACTTCAAATAAGAATTTTTCAGGATAAAATTCTTGTTCAGGTTCACTATAACTGAAGTGAGGGTTCACTATAAACGGAAATATTAATGTACTTTTTAATGCATGTGGGTCAGGACCAACGATTTAGCTTCACTATAGCTGAATGTTCACTATAACCAGAGTTGACTGTAATTTAATATACAGTACAATTTTCAGTTTTTACAGGAAAAAAGGCAGGCCACATAAAAAGCTGTGGCAAGCCGGATGTGGTCCATGGGCTATAGTTTGGGCAATCCTGATCTATGACCTGAGGTCATTGGTATCTCTTCCTCATTGAAACTGTACCAAATTTTTTCCAAAAGGAACTACATTGCCCTGAACCAGCATAACCTACTTAACAGTTCAGAGGCAGCATACCTAGGCACTAACCAATGGACTACAAAAGAGAGCGACAGTTGAAAATACAAGAATGTGATATGAAAACTGATGCTATGCCACTTATAATTGGATGTCATAGCTCTATATCACAAAGCTTGACGCCAGACGTGCCAAAACCACAGCATAGAAAAAAAATATTAAACTGTAAGACAAAACAAGGTGAAAGGGATGTAACAGCATTAATTTTAAGAACAGAATCTTTAGATTGTAAGTAACCAAAAAGTCAAATGTCATTTTGGTATTTGAATAACGTGCAGCTGAAAAAAAATAATTTGTGTCTGAAGTTTGAATCCTATTTATGCTAAAACTATTGGATATGGAGAAGTATAAGTGGTAAGATATAAATCTGAAGAACAAGCCAAAAAAATATTCCTTTGTCATTTCTTCGAAAAGCGCTTCATTTGTGTAATAACATACAAAATTAACTGATGTTAAAAAAGCTGATCCCTGAATATCGTTTACCAAAGAGCCTTTTGTATTACCATCCACGAGGATGAAGAGATTTAGGCAGATCTTACCGACGTTGGACGGCCCAATTCCATTTGTAGTTCACAGACGGGGAAACGACCCAAAACTGTGTATTGGCAGAAGAAGAAGAGAAGAAAAAATCTTTTATAGTGGGACAGAAGTTTAATCAGTTAATTTTGTATGTTATTACACAAATGAAGCATTTTTCGAAGAAATGACAGAGAATATTTTTTTTGGCTTCCGATAATGAATTTGCAAGAGCAAGAATATCGTCTAAACATACCAGATAAAATAAGGTGTCAAATTTTTCTAGCTGATGTAACAATTCAGTAGCCTCCACGGCTTCCTTCTTGCTGCCAGACAATTTTTAGGTCCAACCCAACACAGTTAAATTGGCTCTTGAAGAAATGAACGCATTTTTGACTTCTTAGCTTAATGCTATCGATTGTAACTATTGCTCTGGATCCAGGATTTGGTTTTAATGTTGAGTATTTTCCATAAAAAACGCAAAAATTCGCATATTTTTTGGGTGGGCCTGGACTACACCACTGTTTTGGGACAGATTTTGTCTCGTGTAATAGTTAAGTCAACTGCAGTTTTCAGCTCTGATTTAAATGTGTCTTGCTCATGTTTCGAACATCTGTCCAGTTATTGTTCTTGAGATGAAACGCCCTCTTTGTATGAGCATTACTACTTGGTATGCTCAGAACAAAACTAGACAGTTTTTCTAAATTTATGACATTAACACTGTTTGATTTTAAACGAGTGTGCACTAAAACCCATTTCTGGCAACCATTACTTTCTATACTAGGGCCACGTTTAGTAGTTGCTTCCAAGAGTGGAGAAGTGGGGCTAGGGCAAGCTAACCTCGCGACCTATGAGTGCGATATCCCAACCTGAGATAACATTCTGTCTCATCCATTCAAAAACATTACCGCTCCATAGTCTGTACAGATCTTTTATTAAATCTCTGCCTCTGTGCAATTCACAGTTTGCATTTAGAGGGAAGAGAAATAGCAAAATGTTTAATGTTCTTTTTAATATTAATGCTAAAAAGCATGAGGTTTCTGCAGAAGATATTACAGGATCGAAGACTCATTCGAGAACGACCGAACATTATAGATTTGGAGTTGCAGGAATATCACAAAAGTTAAACGCTTCAGAGAAGAACAAAGACAAATTATCTCTATGAGTTTTCCTTGTTGGAATTCTAATATACTTATGCTGCAGATATAGTGCAAATGTTTCTTGTACGCTAATACCAAGTACTGCAGAATGTTGTGAATACATTTCGCTTAACGTGATTACGTCATAATCAGGACTATGGAGTCCAGCTCGCTACTAAAAGTGGCCCTACAGTACAAAGACTGCATATTTTAATGCATTTTATGAACAACAAAATTCATCATATAATCTATCATCATTCACGGCAAAATCAAATGTTTAGAATAAAGATTTTTACATTATGGAAAAAGAAGAAAGAAAAATGGTCGAAGAGAAGAATATTACAGGAGCCGTTAGACTGTTAAAAATTAGGGGAAGATATGGGAGGGTTGGCAACCCTATTCAGGACTGTAACATGAAAGGAAGATGATGATGACTCTGAAGTGGCATTAATAAGATATCACAGCATTGGTTGAAGAGTTTGAATAACACTTACTTACTCAAAGCATTGTTACAAATGGAAGCAAATCATGGATACACAGAAAGTGTTCACTATGGTTGATTGCCTTCAAAGGAAAATTCTCAGAAGGATATTGGTCCAGTTTTCTCTAATGGGATGTTGCGGATTAGACACAATATGAATTCTATACCCTGTATGATGACATTGATGATATAGGACTACCAACTTGCATACATATTAGAAGATTACTTTGGGCTGAACCCATATCGATGGCCCAGAACCAGACTGTTCCAAGTCCATTTTACTATATTTTTTTTCAGGAGAGCTAGTTTAAGCGCCTGACATTCAAAGCTTCATGAAACAATTTGGAATAGCTTCACAGCAACCTTATGGAGAGGAATATTTACAATTTTGTTCGATTCATATATGCAGAGGAGAACTGGAACACAATGAAACACAGATTTCTTTCTTATAAAAAGTTGGACTTAACAGTGTAGTTCTCAGCCATTGATATGAGAATGGAAGAGGGACACATTTCCAGAATAGTACTTGAGGGACATTTTGAAGGGAAGAGACATGCTGCCAGCCAGGGGCGGACGTAGGATTTTTTTTCAGGGAGGGATTTGAGGAGATAGTAAAAATGGAGTAATGAGAAATAAGTTTATATACTCACAATTTGTTTCCGAGTCACAAACATTTACAAATTGGCCTGAGTAGTGTAGTCGGTATAGCCTTCTGTGCTCGAAGTTGCGGGTTCTACCCCAACCCAGCTCGATGGCATTTAAGTGTGTTTAAATGCGACAGGCCTCATATTGGTCGATTTACTGGCATGTAAAAGTCTGAGGGAAAAATTTCTGGCACACCGGCGACGCTGATATAACCTCGGCAATTGCGAGCGTTGTTAAATAAACTATAATTTTTTAATTTTAACATTTACAATGACTGCAATACAAAAACAATGACAGAATGACATTTACAGAAGAAGGCGACGAGGCTTCTTAGACATTTCATCCAGTACTTCATGAGCTTTTACTTCTACATTTTTATGTATATACATCAAGGCCAGTCCATTTAATCTGTCTGCTCCCATCGTGCTCCTCAAGTAAGTCTTCAAACACCGCAATGTTGAGAACGACCGTTCTGGTGTTGCTGTAGTTACAGGCAACGTGCAGAAAAGTTTCAGCGCCTTGCGAGAACAGGGAAAAATAATTTCATTGCACCTGTTCAAAGATGATATAAAGTCAGTAGGTATTAGGTGAAGATTTTTCTGATCAAGGAAATTTCTTCTCCACATCTTCAATTCATTGAAGAAAGACTCTGGTGATGCATCAACATCATTGGGCCACTGATTTACTATAGCCTCAACAGCAGTTTCTAAATCTTCATCTGATGCTCGCACTATGTTTTTAGGCAGCAAAGTTTGTATGGAATTTAGGATTCCCTTATGATTTAAAAACCTGTCCTTGAGCTGACTAATGAAATAGTCTAAGAAGAGAAGGAAAATTAAAGGCCTAAAATACTCTTCATGACTCTCTGTCTTGAAGTAAGAACGCTGTGTTTGTCTTCCTGCAGTTCTTGGAATTTAACATTTTAGCAAAGAGAATTTATGTGGAGAACTTTCTTAATTCCTATGTACATCCACGAATTAAAATTAATATTATTTTTGTTTCTTGTTTCGTATTTTTCTCAATTTCGGGAGGGGAAATATCCCCTTAATCCCCCCCTTTGCATCCGCCCCTGCTGCCAGCTCCCTTAGTACCTAGATGGGAAGATATGTTTTGAGATGATACTTTCGCCCTGGTCTCTTTTTGAAACGGAAAGATAGCTACAGGAAATAGAAAGGCGTGGAGGAGAATCGGGAGGCCATAGCCCAAAAACAGGACAAAGCATCATAGATAGCTAAACATTTACTCTTGTGAAAGCATAATGTAACCTGAAGTAGATCTGTAATGTACTGCTGACAAATTATACTTGTCGATAATAAAAAGAGAATAATAGACCTAATGGGTAGTAAGAATAAAGCTTAAGTACTTTCTCAAGGTTTATACTTATGAGTATGAGCACTTCCTGTGATTATATACTCGTAACCACTAGAACATACTCATTTTCGTAAGAATAAAAACATTCTACCTAACGCGAATATATAGGCCTACTCATCTCTACAGCCTTCTTGATCGTTTAAAAATTGGTAAATACTCGTGTTACCTATCCTCTTTGACCACATTGCACCATGATGCTCAGTTTTTTTTTATAGACTTTCACATGCTGTTGGCATGCTGTAGTGGTTTGTGTTTTGCTTTTTGTAAATTTTGATAATGGATAAATAAATAAACATGAAAGAGAGAGCGAATCAGATAAGTGACGTTAATAAAACAGGAAACAAGAAAATAGTACTGGGAAATCGTCATTGCGGGATGTTGGGTAGAGATTACAATCCATTTCTAGAATTCCAGTTATGCTAATTGTATTTTTTATTAGGGAGAGTTTTATATATATATAATTTTAAAGTTACAAGTAGTTGCATTTTGCAATTCAAATTTTACAAACTAAACTATAATTGTTAATGATATTTAACAACAGGCCTACAATCTAACCTTATAATTTAATAGTCTTTCATATTTTTATAGGTTATGTTTTTTATGAATAACAAATACTTGTTTAACCTTTTTCACATTCACTTTTGTGAAGCGTTAAAGGCTTCTGAAGTTCACGTCTTTTTCTATATTTTTCCATGAGGTACTACATCATTCATAAATTATACCATTTTTTTTATTTAACTTTAAACTGAACACAAATCAACAAATACTCAGAACTGAGCTTGCTACAAACCATACTCAGAATAACATGAGAACGAACTTACAAATATGAGAATATACTAGCTTTTATTCTTATCAAGCATGAGTATATATTCTGTACAAGATGGACACTTGAGTATATTCTGTTATGCTTCCATGTTATGAGTATGTAATAAACATGACTAGGTACTCAAATGTTTTTATTCTTACTAACAAGAGTATTTACTAAAAAAACTCCAGAATATTATATACTCACGTTTATTCTTACCACCCAATAATAATAATAATAATAATAATAATAATAATAATCTTCTTCTTCTTTCAATCACATATTAATCCTGGTGGCCTGTTACAGTCTCACTCCATCGTTTCAGCGGACATCCCAAAGATCTTGTTTCTTAAGGGCGGTAATTTAGTGCTTGGCGTGGTATCCTTGTTCTAGGAATTCTGATTGTATGAGATTTCCATTTCTGTCTATTAAATTTTTAATTTTCTCTAAAATTGGGTCAGTATTTAATTCTTTCAAAATATCCAAATTTTTCTTCTTGTCTAATCTAATATAGCCAGCAGTTCTTCTTAAGAACGCCATTTCATTGGCAGTGATTCAGTGTTCATCACATTTACGTATGGTCCAAGCTTCACTTCCATACATGAGAATTGATCTCGCTGGTGTTTTGTAGGCTTTAATTCTTGTGTGTTTTTGGTCAAGAGAAGGTTTGAAAATGTTATTAATGGTATTAATTGCATAGTTAAAGTAATTCCAGTTTTGTAGAAATATCTTTCTCGACCCAAATATTCAAAACTTGAGACCTGTTCTACAGGTTTATTATAAAGGCAAATTTTGCTGCGAAGATGATTTTTTCTGATGGATCCCATTACTTTGCTTTCATTAATTGAAATTTCCATCCCATATTGCTCAGAAATGAGTTGTAGTTGGAAAACAGAACATTGGAAGTCATCTTCAGAATCTGCTAATAATATTACATCATCTGCAAACAGTAATATAGGCCTATCTAACTTTAAATTTCTATTGGTGTTCAAATTACCATGTTTTGTTCTTTTCCAGTTTCTAGTATATGATCCATATGTATATAGTAAATAGTAATGGGATAGGCTACAGCCTTGTTGAACACCTTGATTAATTGATTTCCACTCAGTTTGGTTGTTTCCAGTACATACTGAAATATAATTTTCACAATATAAATTATAGATTGCATTTATTAATTGGTTTGGAATATGATCTTCTTTCAGAATTTCAAATAACTTTTTTCTATTAACATCATCAAAAGCCTTCTTAAAATCGATAAAAGGCAAAAATGTCTCTTTATTAAACTCTTTGTTTTTCTATTATCATTTTTATAGTAAAGTGCCCATCAGCACATGATCTACCTTTCTGAATCCATTTTGTTCTTCCATTAATTTGGTTTCATAAAATCTATATAATTTTTGTTTTAGAAGTTTTGTGTAAATTTTATATCCTGAATTTAGAAGACTAATACCTCTGTAATTTTCACTGTCATTCCTATCACTTTTTTAAAAATTGGTATTACTAGACCCTTATGCCAAATATAATAATAATAATAATAATAATAATAATAATAATAATAATAATAATAATAATAATCAGTATTTGTAAGTGTGGTTTCAGGTGTAATAGATTGACTATTGATCAGATTTTTTGTATTCGACAGATATTGGAGAAAAATGGGGATATAAGGGTACAGTACATCTGTTATTCATAGATTTCAAAAAGGCATATGACTCGGTTAAGAGAGAAGTTTTATATAATATTCTTATTGAATTTGGTATTCTCAAGAAACTAGTTCGATTAATTAAAATGTGTCTTAGTGAAACTTACAGCAGAGTCCGTATAGGCCAGTTTCTATCTGATGCTTTTCCAATTCACTGCGGGCTAAAGCTGGGAGATGCACCATCACCTTTACTTTTTAACTTCGCTCTAGAATATGCTATTAGGAAAGTTCAGGATAACATAGAGGGTTTAGAATTGAACGGGTTACATCAGCTTCTTGTCTATGCGGATGACGTGAATATGTTGGGAGAAAATCCTCAAATGATTAGGGAAAACGCGGAAATTCTACTTGAAGCAAGTAAAGAGGTAGGGTTGGAAGTAAATCCAGAAAAGACTAAGTATATGATTATGTCTTGTGATCAGAATATTGTACGAAATGGAACTATACAAGTTGGAGATTTATCCTTCGAAGAGGTGGAAAAATTCAAATATCTTGGAGCAACAGTAACAAATATAAATGACACTCGGGAGGAATTTAAACGCAGAATAAATATGGGAAATGCCTGTTATTATTCGGTTGAGAAGCTTTTGTCATCTAATCTGCTGTCAAAAAATCTGAAAGTTAGAATTTATAAAACAATTATATTACCGGTTGTTCTGTATAGCTGTGAAACTTGGACTCTCACTTTGAGAGGAACAGAGATTGAGGGTTTTTGAGGATAAGGTTCTTAGGAAAATATTTGGGGCTAAGCGGGATGAAGTTACAGGAGAATGGAGAAAGTTACACAACGCAGAGCTGCACGCATTGTATCCTTCACCTGACATAATTAAGAACATTAAATCCAGACGTTTGAGATGGGCAGGGCATGTAGCATGTATGGGCGAATCCAGAAATGCATATAGAGTGTTCATTGGGAGGCCAGAGGGGAAAAGACCTTTAGGGAGGCCGAGACTTAGATGGGAAGATAATATTGAAGTGGATTTGAGGGAGGTGGGATACGATGATAGGGACTGGATTAATCTTACTCAGGATAGGGACCAACGGCGTGCTTATGTGAGGGTGGCAAAGAACCTTCGGGTTCCTTAAAAGCCAGTAAGTAAGTATTTGTAAGTAACACTATCTAAACAAGCCTAAAATTGGCGAAACGACTCAAATATTGAAGGTATCTTAGCTGAAAGGCATAAATTTAGGAGTTAGGTAGAACATCAGGGTTAACTTAGCATAATTTGAACTTTGCTACTTTAGTGAATCAATTTCAGTTTTAAAACTCTTGTACAGAATGAATTTGTCTATATATCAATTAAGACAGTCAGACTGGAGCGTTTTGCTGAGACAGTTACTAGATAGATATTTCTGTGGCCAAGACCACAGACAAAAAAATCGAAGCCATCTGAATTGTAGATGTGGGCAAATGAAAGTGGAATTGGCAACCATCATCAAAAGTTTTGTATATACTTATAACATGGTAATAGCTTTCATTTTCCAGTGACTTCTCTTCTCTTAAGATGACACTTTCAGTGCATTTGTATTAATATTACCAAATGGGTGCACCCAGGGATTTGATTTTGGGGTGGGGGGGTTCAGATAATAAACTCGTGATGTTAGTGACCTTTAGAGCACATAACAAAATGAAAATTGTTCGGATGATGACACTACACTAGTCTCATCTGCAATATATTTTTTTTTTATTTTACTGTGTTATTTTACGATGCTGTATCAATATCTAGGTTATTTAGCTTCTGAATGAAATGAAGGTGATAATGCTGGTGAAATGAGTCCGGAGTCCAGCACCGAAAGTTACCCAGCATTTGCTCAAATTGGGTTGAAGGAAAACCCCGGAAAAAACCTCAACCAGGTAACTTGCCCCGGCCGAGATTCGAACCTGGGCCACCTGGTTTCGCGGCCAGATGTGCTGACCGTTACTCCACAGGTGTGGACTCTAATCTGCAGTAACTGAGAAGCATTTTGCACCATTCACATCTGAAACTATTTTTCTTTTAATTACAGAATCACATGATTCTGTGATTTGATTTCAGAAATTTCATCTTGCATAAGTAGCATTTCTACCACAACTCGAAAAGTGGTTCTTTAACACACTGTCTCCCGCATTTACGCGAGCTCTTAGAAAAGCTCGAAAATTTCCTTCATTCTCTAGTGAGAGTTTAGTCATATCAAACTCACCATGGTCCCTATGACCAGTTGACCACATAACGACAGACCCTGTCGTTCACACAATATGACTGTTTCGATCATTGGCTTGAATTTTTTCCTGTTTTTCAAAGCCTGAGTTCTCTTTCCATCATTAATACTTAAATCAATAGATACCTAATTTCCTTTCAGACATTATATCTACAAAATTGCTTATTTTAATATGGTATTGATGTGATACTGTCATTCCTCATGTTTTTTTTTTTGTAGGTTATTTTACGACTCTTTATCAACATCTTAGGTTATTTAGCGTATGAATGAGATGAAGGTGATAATGCTGGTGAAATAAGTCCGGGGTCCAGCACTGAAAGTTACCCTCATTTGCTCATATTGGGTTGAGTTCTCAAGCTTTCGAAAGAAGCATTGCAAGTGCTTTCAGTCAGAATATACAGGGCTGCCAACACTGAAAGATTGCTAGATTTAGAATATCACTAAGACATAGAATATACAGGGCTGCCAACACTGAAAGATTGCTAGATTTAGAATATCACTAAGACATAGAATATACAGGGCTGCCAACACTGAAAGATTGCTAGATTTAGAATATCACTAAGACATCACTAAAATCGCCTGCAGAAGAGAAAATACGGGAACTTAGTTTGAGAATGAAAAAATCTTTCCATTTTATTGGAAATACACAATAAAAATCTGGTTCTGGGAGGGTTTTTGAGCCCCCATACCCCCTTCCCTCGTGGGTGTGCCACTGTTACTAAATACACTTGAGTGAAGTAGTGTATCAGTTTGCAATTGGTGCTAAAACAGCAACAGCGAACATAACCGAAGTCAACCTATTTTCCTCCCCTCCCTCTCAAGATAAACTTCAGTTTATGGTTTTCAGCAGTGTCTTTTTTCCCAAAATTCCTATAGATCTTGTGCACACAAAATAAATTGTTTGCGCATTTGACAAAGACAGACAAATCTGCTCTTTCAGTCTAAGATAAATTTATTGTTGGCATTGAGGAAACATTACATTGAAGTTTTTCCCTTTTTCTTCACAGTCCACACTTCCATAACAGCAATGTGTTACCCTCATGAGAGCTGCATGGCTTTGGCAAGAACCATGACTGGCTCTAAAATAGACTATATCTATCGATCAAACTCCTGTATCTCCTCATGAGGAGCATAGGGCATTCACGAAGTGCCTCCATCGGACCCTATTTGTAGCCAACTTCTTCACTTCGCTCCATGTTTTCCCCTCCCTAGCAATTTCCTCCAAAACTGTTCTCTTCCATGTATTTTTTGGCCTTCCTCTTGTTCTACTACCCTGGGGGTTCCAATCCAAAGCCATTCTTTCTACTGCTCCATCTTCTTTCCTGACTGTGTGCCCTATCCAATTCCACTTTCGTCTTTTGATTTCTTTCTGATTTGTTATCTTCCATAGTTCTGAGCTTGTGATTATATCTGGCCATCTAATTTTTAAAATTCTTCGTAAACATCTATTAACAAATATTTGCAGTTTATTTTGTATAATTTTACTTGTTTTCCATGTCTCACAGCCATATAATAAGACTGATTTCACATTACTGTTAAAGATTTTAATTTTTGTAGATCTAGATATAATATAAGATTTCCATATTGGGTACAACTGGACAAATGCACAATTTGCATTTTTTATTCGGTTCTTTACATCCTCAAAAGCTCCACCATCCTTGTCAATTATACTACCCAAATATTTAAATTCTTGAACAGTATCAATGTTATTATAATTTATTATAATTTTATCTGTATTTTTACTATTTAATCTCATTTCTTTAGTTTTCTTTATTTTTATTCTGCACAAATAGATCATGTGTTATCAAATTAATACTTTAAGAATAATCTGTGAACAATGCAATGAATGGAAAAGTACCTTATATTTACTATTTATCGATTTTGAGAAAGTGTTTGACTCGCTTAATAGAGAATATATATGAAGAACAATAACAAAATTTGGTATACCTAAAATAGACTAATGTCTGTGAATTAGATGATATAAATGATGACTTGGGAGTGTCTGTGTCTAGGGTGCTGAAAACTTTATTAGAATATCTCTTCAAAGTTTAGTTTTTTACACTAGTTAGCAGCTTTATTTTACATATTGACAGAGTTGTCAGTATTTTCACTTTAGTTTTTTAAACAGTTGCTTTTAGGTGAGCTGTAAGTACAGTAAAAATTGACTGGATTCTGTGTTAGGTAGTGTGTAATGGGTGTACACCTGGAAACAGGTTTTGCTTAGTACTGTGCCATGTGAAATGCAACATCTGCAAATAACATTACTGCTTTTCTAATGAATACTGTATTGTCACAGACTAAACAAACTGCAGCTGTATATCAATGCTCTAACCTTGATGTTCCTTCAGCATGTATTATCTGTCCATACTATGCAATACAAAATCTTTCCACACTCAATTCAGGGGAAATGTACAGACTATTTCTTTGGCAGTAATTTTCCATCTACAATAGTAAAAGACCGATGGAATTTACCCGAGTAAAGTCTATTTCATGGCAAACACTTTGTACTAAGGTGTTGCTCATATAAAATTTTTCTGGTGACATGACTAATACAAGAGGGAGGGATCACCATTGTGAGTTGTCTACTATAGAGATTGCGCACAATAGAGTTCTCTGTAAAAAGTGTAGTACGATATTCATGCTTCTGCTTCAATACCGATGGTTGTTGATAGAACAATGACGTTGAATATTTTAATATTGAGCACAGCATGTTTAGTAAATTCAACTTCATCACGAACCATTACAACAGATTTGTAATTTTTATTACACTAGTCAACAAATTTAAAGTTTTTTTTCTTTTTAACACAAATGAAATAAGTTAATCTCATCTAATTTTTAAGTGCTGAACTTGAAAATGGAGAAAAGTTCTTAAAGCTCTTAATACATTTCATTTTTGTGTTATAGATATGTGGTCTCTGATTTGAAAACCCAGGCTTTTTTTTTTACCTATTAAAAATTGTATTGTCTCATTTCTTGTGTGCTTGTAATGCCCAGAACCACATATTCCTAGAACAGTCTTGAATTATAAACCTCGAGACAGTAGCAAGGATGTTCTGTGAAGAGATGGGTCAAATACTTTTGTAGATTGTAACAGTTCTTGTAGGACGATGATGATAATGATGATAGAAACCTTGTTAACCAGTGTTATTAGCATATGTTTGAAAAATCAAATGTATGGCAGTTAATGTTACTGGTGATGTGAAACCATTAATTCTGCATACTATCCTGTGGAAAATCTTCTCCTACAGCAGTGCCACCATAATTTTCTTAATTGAGGTTAAGGTCCATCCTCTCAAATTAACAGTTCTGTTGTTGGTATTATGCCGCAAACAGAAAATTGTTTTGCAGTAGAGAAGTTTCTGCAAGGTCTTCAATTTTCATGTTATCTTATTTGTCAGTAGTTCACAGCTGAGCTCTGAGGAACTTCATACATGAGATACACGTCAGCAGTCTCTCGATTTGTATTTGTCTCTATCATCATTGCATTAGTGCAATGATGGAGCTTGGTTTCGTTGCACTCCCCTGCTGCTTAAAACATTATGCTTCCTCCTCCACTTAGCCTTCAGGTTATCATGACACTTCATTGTTAAGAAACTTACACCTCGTATTTCATACATAAGAATTGTTTTAATACAAACGACTAAATGGCTAATGCATCTAAGTAAAATAGTATATATAAAATATAAATCTCTTACAGTGATTCGGTTCAGATCCCTTTTGTGCAGGAGGCTTTAGTTCGATGGGGTGAGGTTTCCAATAACTCTGATTCTCCGTCTTTTCCAGCGGCTCAAAAGGATTGGAATGAAATACTAATCTCTCTTGTTAAGGAGCCCCTTCAGTCATCTTTTTCTTCAGATACAGATCGTGCTTGTTTTTTGGCTCTCCAACAAAATGTTTCAGGATCTTGGCTTCATGCAATTCCTTCCCCTAACATCGGTACACTTATGGATCCCAGATCCTTTAAAGTTTCCGTGGCTTTACGCCTCGGCTGCAAAATCTGTCACATTCATAAATGTATCTGTGGCAATATTGTAGATTCTTACGGCCACCATGCCTTAAGTTGTGTCATGAGTAAGGGGCGTCTCTCTCGTCATTCATCGCTCAATGACATCATTAAAAGAGCATTAACATTCTCAGGGGTTCCATCCATCTTAGAACCTTCCGGGATCAGCCGTTCAGAAGGCAAGAGACCCGATGGTGTGACTCTAGTCCCGTGGCGTGTAGGCAAATCCTTAATTTGGGATTCCACATGTGTGGATACACTGGCCCCTTCTCATCTGTCTTCAACCTCTAAGACACCAGGATCTGCAGCAGAAAGTGTCGCTGTCAGTAAACACCATAAATATAAACATCTTGCAGATAATTTAAAAATCATGTTGAGTTCAGATAAGTTTGTGAAATAATATCATACAAATTAGTTTTTTATTTTTCAGTCAATTACTTATCATGTTAAGATGGCAGAAATGGATTCTGTTACATCAAAATACAATGTTAAAATACGTCACGAATATTTTCGACTTACTTTCAAGTCATCTTCAGGTGATAGTTTTCTAACAAACAAATATTTGAACTAGGTGAAAATATTATTTAAGCACATTTAAGCAGATAATTATATTTTTATCTCTTTTTTGCGGTTGAAACGTTTCGATCATGGTGTAGTGAAGCCAAAGCTCTCATCTCCACCATAGGCAGAAGTTTAGTGCAGCTTTCTGGGGACCCTCGAAGCAGTCAATATCTACGTCAGCGCATTGGTATCACCATTCAGCACGGTAATGCTACAAGTATTCTTGCACCCTTCCCAGAGTCCTCTTATTTAGGTGAAATTTTCTTCCTTTAATTCAATTTACTTGTATTTTATTATAGTATACATGTCAATGTGAATGGAATTTCCTTGGAAACAAAATAATTTGTACGACATACAATAGTACCTATAACATATTACACAACTTTTGTAAAAAGTCAAAGAAATGTTTAAAAAAATGTATTGTTCTAAAACTTCTTCACTTGGAACTTCGGAACTTTGATGCTGCAAATGAATCAATTATCAGATTAAAATCTGTCTCCTGAGCTGTGTCGCTTTCAATGCTCAAAATAGAAAGTTCATTGAGTTGCTCCTGTCACATTGTACTTCTAAGGTAGCTCTTAATTAGCTTCAGTTTTGAGAATGATTTCTCAGCTGTCGCACTTGTCACAGGCAATGTGGTAAATAAAATGTAAGCTATACAAATGTCGGGGAAGCTGGTAGACAAAGTTGAATTTTGACATATAATGGCTTTAGCCAGTTGTCTGATATTTATGACGGGTTTTTTTTATTTCCCTTCTTAGAATTGAGTGGAAGCTAACCATTTGTTGATGGAAAGAATTCATCAGATCCCTATTATGTTGATTTACAATTTATGTTTTATTTCCAGATAAGTCGGTTATTAAATACAATAAATAATGTTAAAATGTTCAGTCTTATGACTTATCAATTTAATATTAAAATTATTAATATTAATATTATATATTACAAACACAATATCATATATTTAAACACAAAGTTTGAAAATGTATTTGAATTTAAAATTGTGACAATTTAAAATACACATGTAACTGAAACCATTGTAACATGAGTTTTATTTAGATAAGGATGCAAATAGCCATAGTAGCTGATGCGCCCTTCTTAAACCCTACTACTACTACAACATGAGTTTTAGACTTATTTATAACCTAAAAATTTTTCCAACAAGTAATATACATAAAACTCGTGAGTCATTATATTAAATATTATTACTTATTATTATAATACTCAATTTGGTGGTTTACTAGAAGAGAAAACAAACATTCCACTATGTAATTTAGATATCAGAGAAGTGAATTGTGTCTGATGATGCCGTAAAAGGCAAGAACGTTTATACATTATTTATATTTAATATGTATTAACAAATGTTAATATTAAATTGATGTCATAAGATTGAACATTTTAATTATTTGGTATACCTATTATATTGGTTATTAGGAGAAAATCAACAAACGATTAGGGAAAACATGGGAATTTTACTTGAAGCAAGTAAAGACATAGGTTTGGAAGTAGCCTAAATCCCGAAAAGACAAAGTATATGATTATGTCTCGTGACGAGAATATTGTACGAAATGGAAATATAAAAATTGGAAATTTATCTTTTGAAGAGGTGGAAAAATTCAAATACCTGAGAGTAGCAGTAACAAATATAAATGATACTCGGGAGGAAATTAAACACAGAATAAATATGCCTGGGAAATGCCTGTTATTATTCGGTTGAGAAGCTTTTATCATCCATTCTGCTATAAAAAAATCTGAAAGTTAGAATTTATAAAACAGTTATATTACTGGTTGTTCTTTATGGTTGTGAAACTTGGACTCTCGCTTTGAGAGAGGAACATAGGTTAAGGGTGTTTGAGAATAAGGTGCTTAGGAAAAATTTGGGGCTAAGAGGGCTGAAGTTACAGGAGAATGGAGAAAGTTACACAACACAGAACTGCACGCATTGTATTCTTCACCTGACATAATTAGGAACATTAAATCCAGGCGTTTGAGATGGGCAGGGCATGTAGCACGTATGGGTGAATCCAGAAATGCATATAGAGTGTTAGTTGGGAGGCCGGAGGGTAAAAGACTTTTGGGGAGGCTGAGACGTAGATGGGAAGATAATATTAAAATGGATTTGAGGGAGGTGGGATATGATGATAGAGAATGGATTAATCTTGCTCAGGATAGGGATCAATGGCGGGCTTATGTGAGGGCGGCAATGATCCTCCGGGTTCCTTAAAAGCCAGTAAGTAAGTAGGAATATTAAGAATTTAGACAAGTAATTAAACTAAATTCTAGTAGCTACCAACATTCAAGTTTATTTAATTTTTCTTAATTTTTCTAGTAGTACACTTTAATTAATTATTTCACCTGATGTAGTTCCATGTAGTCCACCACAAGGCCACTCTTATCCGGAACTAGCAGGTATACTGTATATTGATGGGGTAGTTGGACTGATCCATTACCTGGGGTATACTACGTTAAAATGACAATATTTGTGTAGAAAAAGGATTAAAATAATATACAAAATAATGGGTATTAATTGAAAAAATATGTAGGGAAAATATCAAAGGAAGTAAATAATATTTTACATTAATAATAGGGATTTATGGCCAAAATTAAATGAAAATACCCCAAAAATGACCGAATAACACAAAAGATCTGAAGTACAATTGACAAATCTGAAATACATTTGATACCATCTGAAATACAATTGACAAATCTGAAATACATTTGATACCATCTGAAATACAATTGACAAATCTGAAATACATTTGATACCATCTGAAATACAATTGACAAATCTGAAATACATTTGATACCATCTGAAATACAATTGACAAATCTGAAATACAATTGATACCATCTGAAATACATTTGATACCATCTGAAATACAATTGATACTATCTGAAATACAATTGACAAATCTGAAATACATTTGATACCATCTGAAATACAATTGACAAATCTGAAATACAATTGACAAATCTGAAATGCAATTGACAAATCTGAAATGTAATTGACAAATCTGAAATGCAATTGACAAATCTGAAATGCAATTGATACCATCTGAAATACATTTGATACCATCTGAAATACAATTGACAAATCTGAAATACAATTGATACCATCTGAAATACATTTGATACCATCTGAAATACAATTGATACTATCTGAAATACAATTGACAAATCTGAAATACATTTGATACCATCTGAAATACAATTGACAAATCTGAAATACAATTGACAAATCTGAAATGCAATTGACAAATCTGAAATGTAATTGACAAATCTGAAATACAATTGACAAATCTGAAATACAATTGATACCATCTGAAATACATTTGATACCATCTGAAATACAATTGACAAATCTGAAATACTATTGACAAATCTGAAATACTATTGATACTATCTGCAATAAAATTGATAATTTCTGAAATTAAATTGATTAATATGAAATACAATTGATATTTTCTGAAATATAACTAGAAAAGTGTAGTGTCACATTTTTATATCCTGCTTTTTGTAGAAAATCCTGCTTTTCACTTTTTACATCTGGTTACCCTAGTCGAGTGTCCGAATTTATAGGGCAGGAGGTGGGGCATGGTTTACTGTTGTCTTTGCGGTCCGTGCTTGGTGATCCATTGTTCTCGTTCAGGGTAATAGTGTTACACAGGAGGAACTGTCAGTTGGGACAGATAGATAAATCAGCAGTGGCAGAACATGTGTTCCAACAAGGTGAATACCACAGTATAGATATTCATACAGTAAGGAAACTGTGTTAATAGTGCCATGACAACGTGTTAGCTGAGCATCACTAGCGCAATTGGTGGGGAATAACTATAACTACATGCTCACCAGTCCACACCTGTGGAGTAACGGTCAGCGCGTCTGGCCGCGAAACCAGGTGGCCCGGGTTCAAACCCCGGTTGGGGCAAGTTACCTGGTTGAGGTTTTTTTCCAGGGTTTTCCCTCAACCCAATACGAGCAAATGCTGGGTAACTTTCGGTGCTGGACCCCGGACTCATTTCACCAGCATTATCACCTTCATTTCATTCAGACGCTAAATAATCTAGATGTTGATACAGCGTCGTAAAATAACCCAATAAAATAAAAATAAAATAAAAACATGCTCACCATATCTGTTAACTTGGAAAAATAAAAATACACATTACAAAATATATAATATTACATAAAAAGATGCACGTTATTGGATGACTGACATTTTAAATTTAAATGAATATAAACAGAGGTACAAAAATGGATAGCTCAGGATTTTACTTGAAAACTGGCACTAATTTGAAATGCCACTTAACCTGTAATTAAATGTACTTCAGATCCTGTTATTAAAAGTTTAATGACTCCAAAATGATTCATTGGAAGGTTAATATCACTGATTTCATAAAAAAAATATATATATACATCTATAGAATATAAGTATCATTATTATAAAATAAATTCAATTCAACAATCGTCAACCAACAATAGGTAAATACCTATACCGTGCTAATACTGATATAGAGGATTTCACATTAAGAAAAAAGCATTGGGCATATGGGGCTGTTCCATCAAATGAGCAGTTGCCATAGAAACGCATATCTACCACGTAGTTTTTACAATGTATTAGGCAAGACCCATAAAAACCAATGCTTTTTTCTTAGTATGGAATGCGCTATAATTGACAAAAACTGTAATTCACACTTTTATCAACACCTGAGAGCTTTGTAATTTCAGATAAACAAAAGTGTAGGAATTTTAAGAACTCGTAAAGTCAGTGCTTCAATTGAGGTGCCCCAAGTTCAAAATGGGCTGTGTTATCCAAAGTAAATTTTAAGAAAAGTGCAAAAATTTCACACCTGATCTATATACTGATTTTTTTGTATGCATTTTACACGTCTAAAATAAACCATTTTCAAAATAAACCTTCTAAACCAGCGTTCCTCAAACTATAGTCCAGAGACCACCAGTGGTCCTCGAGATCTGCCCTTGTGGTCCTTCAAAAAAGACAGAAGAAAAAGTAAAATTCGAACGAATTGCATATCACACTGTAGCTTAAAATCTCAGAGTTTGGAAATGACACATGGCAATCGAATTTCACTTTTTCTCCCAGTACTGACGTTTTATGAAATTTATTACCCTACCCGTCTATCAACTTCCCACTCTCAGTGACAAAAGCGGGATTTAAAGTACTATATACGTGGTGTCTCTCGACATCTTTTCCCTGCACATCTGGCGCCGCGCCTGTAACCCAGCCAGGGACCACCCAAATTCATAACAGAGGACCAAAGTACCGAATATTAATTCAATTTTAAAATATAAGTATACTGTATTAAAATATGCTACAAAAATGATAAATTTGTTTTCGAAGGGAACAAGAGTAAGGTGGTCTCCGGAACTGTTCTGACTTAAAAAAAGTGCTCCCCACTTCAAAAAAGTTTGAGAAACGCTGCAATCTAAACCTTCCACTGTGTAAAGTTTTCAATCCAAACTTGCCAATGACGTCACTAACTCATGTTCAAAAAAAAAAAGTCTCGCATAGCCTATTTTGATCTGAGGTACCTCAATTGGGAAATGTAAATATAGTACAGAGTACAGTGATAGGAAAGATCTTGTTAAATAGAAAAAGTCGGTACAACAGTTTATTTCTTTTTATAAGCACTGATTGATACAAGCTTCAACATCAATGTAATATTACATGCGAATGATCTTTAGGTATATCAGTAGCTCATTGAGTATTGTTGAGGTTACATTTCTATTGTGTGTTATAGAGCGCTTGTGTTCTTGTACCTAACTGTTTAGGATTTTGTTTTAATATGTATATTGATGAAAGAGAGTGATAAATCATGATACGCAAATTTACAATTCGATATTTGGCTTAGAGACTGAGGGAAACCATGAAAAAAAATCTAGTCAGATTGGTCGACTAGGGATTTCGAAGCTGGGACCTCCAGAATGCGAGTCTCAAATGTTACCGTCTGACAAGCAAACGTTCTGATGGGGGCAGATAAAAAAGTTAAATTTTTTTCTTCCACCGTGTTAATAATGTCAAAAGAAGTGCTTATACAAATTTTCGCCACTCGACCGCAATTACAAGGCCGCCCAGAAAGTGATTTTCCCTGGGGCCGTTTATAGAAAAAAGCACAATTGCATGGAAATATTTATTGAAACAGATACAGCAATTGTTGCGCTATTTGTCAACATATCCCCCACTGGAATTGAGACATTTATGCGTCTGTAATATGGTCACCTCAGTTCCAGTCCCATCAGATGCAAATAGAAAGGATACAGAAAAGATTTTTACGTTATTTATATTTTAGAAAATATCACGTATCGTCTTATGACAAGCAAATTTCATATAATCAGTTACTTTTTTAATTTAATTATAAAACTTTAAAATCTCGACGATTAATAAATAGCCAAATTTTACTCTATAAGACTGTTAATGGTATATTGAATAACTGTGATTTTCTTAAATTCCTTCAGTTCAATGTAAAAAGAACAGAATTACGTCATAGGCAACCTTTTATTATTCCTATTCCTAGAACTGTTTTCTTCAAGAACTCTCCATTGTTTGTTATGTGTAATACTTACAACTCTCTGTCTTTAAACTGTGATTCTCAGTTGGATTTCAGTTTAACAATTGAAAAAATTTCATACAATAATAAAAAGCATTGTATTTCCTTAGATATTTAAATTATGAAGAAGTGTATTGTAATGTTTTTACTCAAGTTTTAAAATAATTTTGCATCATTATATTGACATTTGGCACTATGTTAACTGTAATATTATAATATTCTAGCATCTATTACCATTATGTATTTTCTTTCTTTTGTTTGTGTTGTTTGTTTTGTTGTTTTTTTCTCTCTTATTATGTATTTTGTTTATACATCTGTGTAAGCCACCTGTAATTGGAAGCCTGCTTCTGTTGTTGGTGGATTTAAAATAAAATAAAATAAAATACCATGGGATCAACTTTTTGTGTGTTAGAAGTCAGCCGCCTCAGATCGGAACCAGCGTTTGACTGCGTCTGCACCTCTCTGTCGATCCCATGATATGAGAAATGTCTTAATTCCGATGGAAAATATGTTAAAAAATAGCTCAATTGCTGTGTCCGTTCCAATAAATTTGTCCAATGAAATTGTGTTTTTTTTTTCTGTTAGCGGCCCCTGGCGAACTTACTTTTTTACGGCCCTCGTAATTGCGGTCGAGTGGCCAATATTTGTATACGCACTTCTTTTGACATATTAACATGGTGGAAGAAAAAAAATTTAACTTTTTTATCTGCCCCCATCAGAACGTTTGCTTGTGAGCCATTTTGCTCGGTTGTAGCAGTTTTAATCAATAAGTGCTTATTGAAATTCATAAACTGGCTGTTCCCGAAGTGTTCAGTGCATGAACTGCAATTTTCACTCAAATATTTTGTGTTTTATTTTAACAAGTTTCTCGTCTAATATTTATAACCTTGTTTACATCTGAAATCAGTATAGCTGAATTTAACTTCACAATCAAACAAAATAAAAAGATAAAAACACGAAACATATCCACATTAAGAAGCATAAACTAGTAGGCCTACTTAAAATATATATATGGATTTTTTTTTTCTATAAATCTTTGGAGAAAGTGAAAAAAATGCAATTCTGGGTTTTGTCCTTTGTTGTTGCTGCAATTTAAAGCCTGAACGATACAATCCCTTTGAAACCCTCATTCTTCTAATAAATGTTCCACTTCTGTATCATTACCATAACATACAAACAGCTGAGTTTCCCAGTAGTATTAGTTATTTGTCGCTTGGATCGCTAGCTGTATGCGCGCACATGTCTGTCTGGCAGAAAAAGTGGCGAAGTTTCCTAACTGTATGAATACCTGTATTGTGGTAACATTTCACATTTTTCTCCTGGCTAAATCGGGAAGCTGTTGAAATCCACAAACACCAGAACAACTTCAACCACAAGGAAGAAGGCCTGAAACTTTATAAACCTTGGCACCCAGCCTTAAGACGTACAGACACAAAACCTAATGTCATTACCCCAAACCAGAACATTATACTACCAAGCTAAGGTTGCCAACTTTTTTTTAATAAAATACGGGAGAATAAGGAATCAACAAACTTTCACATATAAAATAGACAAATTATTCGGTTCAGTTACTAAAAAAAAAACTTTATTCTACACTTCGGCAGCTAGGCTTAAATTAAGAGTATTTTGAGACAGATTTTGTCTCGTGTAATAGTTGAAGTCGACTGCAGTTTGCAGCTCAGATTTGGTTAAATGTGTCATAGTCCTGTTTCGAACATCTGTCCAATTATTGTTCATGAGATGAAACATCCTCTTTGTATGAACATTACTGCTTGGTATGCTTAGAACAAAACTAGACAGTTTTTTTCCAAATTTGTAACATTAACACGGTTTGATTTTAGGCGGGTGAGCACTAAAACCCATTTCTAGGAAGCATTACGTTCTATAAAGATGGCACATTTTAATGCATCTCTTGAACAACAAAATTCATCATATAATCAATCACCATTCACGGCAAAATCAAATGTGTAGAATAAAGAATTTTACATTATGGAAAAAGAAAGGAGAAAAATGCTCGAAGAGAAGAATAATATGGGAGCCGGGAGACTGTTAAAAATTAGGGCCAAATATGGGAGATCCTGAGAAATACGGGAGAGTTGGCAACCCTACATCAAGCACAGACTGCATAGACAACAGTAAACCACGCCCCGCCACCTGCCCTATAAGTTCGGACACACGACAGGTCACAGTAACATTTGCCCCTGGTATGCTGAGGAGATCACTTTGTCCTCATGTACCTCGTCAATGAAGATATCTGCCACAGCAGTAGACAAAATGTTTGGTAGCAATACCACCAGTAGACCACAGTCTCATTCCTATATTACGATGTACCGAAGTACATATGATATTTCAGTGCAGAAATTCTGCGTCATCATGTGATGATGGAAGAGTGGAACAGAGAAAAATTCTCTCTGGCACTGGGATTTGAACCCGGGTTTTCGGCTCTACGTGCTGACGCTCTATCCACTAAGCCACACCAGATTCCCATCCCGATGCCAGATAGAATCCTCTCAGTTTTAGTTCCACCGCTTGGGTTCCCTCTAGTGGCCTACCTCATGCACTGCGTCATAGATGTATGACAGTTGGCAGAATGTCCACAGAGGTGCACTCGTTAAGAGTGACTAGTGGCCAGGATCCAATGGAATAAGCGCCGTTTTAAATCCGGTGTGGCTTAGTAGATAGAGCATCAGCATGTAGAGCTGAAAACCCGGGTGCAAATCCTGGTGCCGGAGAGAATTTTTCTCTGTTCCACTTTTCCATAATCATATGATGACGCAGAATTTCTGCACTGAAATATCATATGTGCATCCGTACATCATAATATATCGATCGTCCAGTTCAAAAGTGCGACAACTAAAAAATTGCCATTTTTTTTTTTTTTTAGTTATTTATACTACTGAAAGCCCCTTTCGGAGCTCTTTCCGATTCAGTATTGAGATAAGTCATATTTACAACCAAAAAGAAAAAAAACGAAATAAACTGCTTTAGAAATAATTATAACTGTGGACTCTATTAATTCATTATTAGTACATTTCGAAATGTATTAATAATGAACTGGAAGACTGTGATAAACTGGTCCTGAATACTGACTCATTTCTAATTGTCGTGGTTATGAACCAGAACTCTGCTCCTTTCTAAGTGATTTATTTTAAACTTTCAACTGAAGATATCTCAAAACTTGTTTTTTTGAGTCATCGCACTTTTGAACTAGATGATCGATATGATATACGGAAAATGACCACTTTGTGATTTAAGATGGTGCTTATTCCATCGGATCCCGGCCATTAGTCACTCATAACGAGTGCACCTCTGCACATGTATGGACATTGTGCCACTGTCATACATCTGTGACGCAGTGCATGAGGATAGGCCACTAGAGGGAACCCAAGTGGTGGAACTAAAACTGAGAGGATTTGAGCTGGCATCAGGATGGGAATCCGGTGTGGCTTAGTGGATAGAGCATCAGCACGTAGAACTGAAAACCCTGGTTCAAATGCTGGTGCCGGAGAGAATTTTTCTCTGTTCCACTCTTCCATGCTCATTCCTATAGTTAGACCTAGTTACAGATTTTACATTAACTTATTTGTAGCCAATACTTTGCCTTTGAGGAGGATGCTGGTATAATGGCTTTTCCTTGTTAATAGCTTGTATTGTTTGGTCAGTTTTGTGCACATAACATTGGTTGGTTTCTAATGAGAGCATTAAAAGACGAGCTTCCCAGTGTTTGTGAAATTATGTAACTTTCTGAAGCAACAGCGAAGAAGGATGGCAGGTGTTCTTTGTCAATTTCATCTTCACTATTGCACAGAGTGATGGGGGTAGAATATTTAGTCTGTTGGAATATTTGGCACGACATTCGTTACCAGTGGTTATCCTGAAATTAGCTTTTTTTTGACATTGTATTAGTGTTGATGATTTTGTTTGGGTATTCGTGTAGAATTTTTCCATTTTTTAGTTTGTGTATCCTGCCCAATTCTCTCTTCATTTAAAATGTTGATTCTTCTCTCAAAAAAGCTGAAAGTTAGAATTTATAAAACTGATTGTTCTGTTGGTTGTGAAACTTGGACTCTCACTTTGAGAGAGGAACAAAGATTAAGGGTGTTTGAGAATAAGGTGCTTAGAAAAACATTTGGGGCTAAGAGGGATGAAGTTACAGAATGCAGAAGTGCACACATTACATTCTTCACCTGACATAATTAGGAATGTTAAACCCAGACGTTTGAGATGGGCAGGGCATGTAGCACGTATGGGTGAATCCAGAAATGCATATAGAGTGTTAGTTGGGAGGCCGGAGGGAAAAAAGACTGAGATGTAGACGGGAGGATAATATTAAAATGGATTTGAAGGAGGTGGAATATGATGGTAGACACTGGATTAATCTTGCTCAGGATAGGGACCGATGGCGGGCTTATGTGAGGGCGGCAATGAACCTCCGGGTTCTCTAAAAGCCATAAGTAAGTAAGTAATGAATTCAGGTACATGTCCAATGACAACTGACTTGCTACAGCCACCAGGTTGTCTTTTGACATCCTGGTCTCTCCTGACAGGGGCTTGCATGTAACTTCTGACGTTCATGTACCTGGAAGATATGATGGTGATTACATAATATGATTATATGGTGCCAAAACAGGTCTTAAATCTAAACTTGACCTAAATTCTAGACCATGGACGAACACAGGAACAATATCATTTAAGGAAAAATTGCAATGCTGTGACTGGAAATCGAACCCAGGACCTCAAGAACTGTAGTCAGAAGCTCTGACCACAAGACCTTAAAAACTGAGTGTACATAGAACAAGTCAGTGTATTACCTTGGTAGATGGTAAATATTATATACGTACAGCCTGCAAATTATATATATATATATATATATATATATATATATATATATATATATAAACATAGCTTGCCTGCTTGCTTACTTACAAATGGCCTTTAAGGAACCCGGAGGTTCATTACCACCCCAGATAAGCCCGCCATCGGTCCCTATCCTGGACAAGATTAATCCAGTCCATAGCATCATATTTCATCTCCCTCAAATCCATTTTAATATTATCTTCCCATCTATGTCTCGGCCTTCCCAAAAGTCTTTCTCCTTCAGGTCTTCCATTGAACACTATATGCATTTCTGGATTCACCCAGACCTGCTACATGCCCTGCCCAACTCAAACGTCTGAATTTAATATTCCGAATTACGTTCAGTAAAGAATACAATGCGTGCAGTTCTGCGTTGTGTATCTTTCTCCATTCTCCTGTAACTTCATCCTTCTTAGCTCCAAATATTTTCCAAGCACCTTATTCTTGATGTCTGTTCCTCTCTCAAAGTGAGAGTCCAAGTTTCACAACCATGCAGTACAACTGGTAATGTAAATATAAATTCTAACTTTCAGCTCGTTTGAGAGCAGACTGGCGAAAGCTTCTAGAAAAAAAAAAAAACTACTGCCTTAATGGAAAAAATTAACTTGTATATTAAAGAGCATGTGAATGTAGATACTTCCATACTTTTCGAGAGCAGTTTTAAATTTATTTATTTATTGCAGGTCTGTCACTGCAAACCCAGCATTCTCCAATCTTCCCTCTTTCACTTCTTTCTCTTCATCTCTGCATAAGATCCATATATCTTAATGTTCTTTATGAGCTGGTATGTTCTTCTGTACAGAACTTTTCTCCCATCTTAATCATTTTATTTCTGACAGAACAGAATTAAAAACTCATACGCAGATATACAGTACTTTCTGTAAACATGGTAAGGAAGCTGATGACTTGCTAATAATCACGAAGTTACTTACTCAGAATTTGGGAACATTAAAGTAGGCATCAATTTTATTGGAGATAATACAAGTGTGATTAATGTAATCTCTACATACAATCTTCAAACACAATGGGTCCACCTAAGTGAAGAGGTGGAGTAATGAGGGGTATGCTATGACATCTTACTTATGCTGGTCTGGGATCAAGCCTGTTCGGGGGTATGCCTTGTGAAACCACATTTTGCAATTATTGCTGTAAATGGATGCATAAGGTCTCATTTCACAGTCTGCGTGTGATATATATATATACGCTTTTTTTTATTTGCTTCTTCCTGTACAGTTTTATGCAACTCTGCATTTTAAAACATGCCCTCGAAATTGAAATGCCTTTTTCTAGTAGGAGATTTTAATGCAAGGATAGGTGTGAAACTTCTGTACCTGCAGGGTGAATCATTTGGACCTTTTTCTTACTAAAATAGAAAATCCTACATGTAATTGAGTAACCAAGGAACATCAGTACCAGTTGATATCAGACACCAATTTAATATTTGTTTAAAAATGGCAGTGAAAGAGGAATAGAGTCACCATGTTTTGAAATTGAAAATAAGGGAGATTTTGGAAATAATTTCCAAAATAGTCCCATGATCTCGTTTTACTTTTCTGAAGATGTTATACATGAAACTGTATACAAAAGTAATTTAAAATAATTCTCATAGTACTATTAATACTTAACATGACCTTTGTATTCATTCAGAAACTTTTACTATTAAACACCCATTTACAAAACAGCTTGAAAATTAATTAGAATCTTTCCTTGTACAGTGTACATAGAAAATGTTGAAATAGACAGAAATAGCATTTATTCATATCAATCATTTTCACCAGTACAAACCTCTACTGATTATTTTAGCTGTCAGAGATGTCCTTTCATTCATTGAAATTTCTAGTGCAGTGTGTTACACTGTCCTTGGTGGAAATAAGCTGTAACCTTATTTATTCAATCAGGAAACAAAAGAATGGGTCCAGTGATTCAGTTTTATGTCTATGCTGCACTTCCTGTGTCATCATAAAATGTAAACTCAACAATTATTTCGCTTACTGGTGATGCATTCCCCCATTTTACTGTCATGTTAAGGTACTACATCGTTTTTTGCTTTTCTGAACACTTTTCTCTGGAATTTTACGCATAGTTTTTATTAACAAGGGAAATACCTGGGTTCGGACATTGAGATCACGATGAAAACTTACACAAATTAACCTGTTTTTGTTAATGATGGTACAGATATCTTCCATATAAAATCAAAGGTCTACCAACAGCCAGTGCCGAATTACACCAGTAGCAAAAATAGCATATGCTATAGGCCCTGACATTTGGGAGGAAATTAAACGCAGAATAAATATGGGAAATGACTGTTATTATTCGGTTGAGAAGCTTTTGTCATCTAGTCTTGTGTCAAAAAATCTGAAAGTTAGAATTTATAAAACAGTTATATTACCGGTTGTTCTGTATGGTTGTGAAATTTGGACTCTCACTTTGAGAGAGGAACAAAGATTAAGGGTGTTTGAGAATAAGGTTCTTAGGAAAATATTTGGGGCTAAGAGGGATGAAGTTACAGGAGAATGGAGAAAGTTACACAACGCAGAGCTGCACGCATTGTATTCTTCACCTGACATAATTAGGAACATTAAATCCAGACGTTTGAGATGGGCAGGACATGTAGAATGTATGGGCGAATCCAGAAATGCATATAGTGTGTTAGTTGGGAGGCTGGAGGGAAAAATACCTTTGGGGAGGCCGAGACGTAGATGGGAAGATAATATTAAAATGAATTTGAGGGAGGTGGGATATGATGATAGAGACTGGATTAATCTTGTTCAGGATAGGGACCAAAGGCGGGCTTATGTGAGGGCAGCAATGAACCTCCGGGTTCCTTAAAAGCCAGTAAGTAAGTATAGGCCCTGCGTTTTCTGGGGCCCTTATTAAAAAATAAAAATAAACAAATTGGGAATTAAAAAAAAAATGAATGCTTTGCAAGATGCCTGGTAAAAATGGCATCCCAGCAAATTCAGACAATCTGACAGTGTTGTTTACATGTCGAGAGAACAGCACGCTGAATGGTACTACTATGTTGAGTGCTCTGTTTATTTGTTGACTCCTTGCTGTTTTGTGTCCTCATTGGTTTGCAGATTGCAAGGTGAGGAACATAAAAGTTTTGAAATAGTCTGTGAGGTTTCATCTGTATATTGCAGTTGAAATGAATTTCAACGAGCATTAAAAAGACAATTTCCAGAGCACTAACCCCAGTTTGTTGTTGTTTCATATGCTCTCATTGTTCCAACAATTACATCAATTTGCGACTGTTGAGTAGTCTTCGTTGATACAACTTTAATTTTTGTACCATAAAAACTGTTAATATGATCTTGGCTTCCTGTTCGGAAAATTATAGCTCCTATCTTCCTATTTCCTGAAGCTCACATATTTATGTTTGAAAAATGAGTGTAGTAGCAACATCTGACATTTGTTACGGAGCTGTAGTACTAACTTTAAAGCTACAGTAGAACTTGGTTATAACGACATCCAAGGGACCTTAAAAATTATGTTGTTATAAACGAGTGTCGCAGTAACCGAGATTCACATTATCAATCTAATGAGGTGGAAAATGAAAAATAACAAACTTAATTAAACTTATTTAGGATTTATGTATTGACTTCTAAGCCTACAATGAACATAATAAAATACACGTAGGCCTACAATTATAAATACAGTATTCTGTATTAAAACAATTTGTTCAGTACTCACCAAACTACTTCACATAGAAGTGAAGTAATCAGTCATTTTACTCTGTTGTCTTCTACTTGCCCAATACACACTTTCTAGGGCTAAATTACGTTGTATGTTCATAATTTCAGTTGCAATTTCACTGCTCCCTCCCCTAGCCTCATAGAACATGTTCATAATTCTAATGACTTCTAAAGCATCTTTTAATGGCCATACCGCGTTAAAATGCGTGTACTTAGTGAAAACTTCCTGTCGAAACTGATCTAATACTGCATGAATTCGGGCAGGTTACAATGGGGTGGGGAATCCGCCTGCATTCCAGAGGTCTATGACAGAAGGAGACTGTAAAGAATTTGTCAGGGTCAGATTTCAACAAAATATTTCTTAAAATACTTTGGTTCTTAGAAAATCTTATTCCAAACTGAGGTTGAAAATGACGTTATATGCGAGGTAGACGCATATGCGTTTGTCGTATTAACCAAGGTAGGAAAGCATATGTCTTACTGGGAATTAGTTGGGACCACAAAATATTTGACGTTATAGGCGAGATGTCGCACAAAACGAGGTCGCTATAACCAAGTTCTACTGTATTTTGTAGTCTTTAATCTTTTTCTATTCTCTCAAACCTTTGAAAGTGGTTGTAGGCATGGAAAATGATAAAACTCATTTTCTGTCACTTGGAAATTAATTTTCTTCAATTTGTATATTAAGTTACTGTCAAATTTAGTTGACCACTGTGGAGTAAGGCTGTGGTCACATTGGAGGCAAGCTTGGGCAAGTAAAATGGAAGCACCTGCATGCCTAAGCGTGCCTAGAAGCTTGCTCTGGAAGTGTGGTCAGATTGGATGCAAGTAACCGCTTCCACTTCCAATGCAGTTGTTGAAATGGATTCCTCGGATGAAGAGCATTTAGTGTTAGGAAATGGAGCGTTGAAGTTTTAAATGATAAATAAGAATGCATTAAGGCAGCGGTCCTCAGCGCAGAGCACCCTGTGGCTAGCATCTCTTACCTGCAGAAAACACAGTGCACCATGGTGCACTCGTAACTGCTAGCGGATTTGCTCTCTACATCTTCCTGCTGCACGATGGTGCACATGGGACAGCACCGCTTACCCATTGCACATTTCAGCGAGTGCTGAGGACCACTGCATTCAGGGATGAATGGGTGAACGAATATTTTAAGGACAGGGAGGAATATGGAGAATATAAACGAATTTTTCCTGATCTTCTTAAACAGCCAGAGTTATTCTTTAATTATTTTAGAATATCCTTACAAGATGCATACCAGGTTGCCCTTCTTTCTTGAATACATGCTATTAGTATTTCAACGTCCATTGTGGAAAAAATCACTCACAAAAACAGCTACAAATATCACGTCACACAGACAAGCGTGCTAGAAGAAACAAATTTATTTGATTGGTGGAGACAGATGAACAAGCTTGCGCTTGTAACTTGCTTCCAATAGTTTCAAACGGACATTCACTAATTTTGTTTCTTCAGACACGCTTGGGCACGCAGGCGCTTCCATTTTACTTGCCCAAGTGTGCCTTCAGTGTGACCATGGCTTAACGGTTAGCATATCTGTGAAACTAGCTGGTCTGAGTTCAAACACTGGTTGGGACAAGTTACCTAGGTGGGGTTTTTCCTCAACCAATTGAGCAGAATTGCTGAGTAATTTTCGGTGTTGACTTATTTCGCCATCATTAATTCACATCCATACTACAGCCCAGGTTAAGTTCACTGTGCTGCATGGTGTACTTGTACAAGAGCATCTGTTATTAATTCATGACCTTTGTGACAGGGCACGTAATGTGGTTGCATATTACTGCTGTGGGCCCCATCGATATTTTAGATTACAGTAGACATTTCACATTCTCGTTATGACAATAGAAAAATATGTTGTTGTTGTTTTCTAATGCCAGGCGTTTGACAATAAAGTCTTTGACCTCTTGCACTCCAATATTTTTCAAAGATATTATCATGACTAGCCACTGAAGCACAGATTTTGAGATGTTCTGAATCCATTTCTTGGTTTGAGTTGCACAATGGGCAGTTAGGGGACTGATATATTCCAATTCTATGTAGGTGTTTGGCCAAACAATCATGGCTTGTTGCCAATCTAAATGCAGCTACAGACGATTTTCGTGGTAAATTGGGAATTAACTGTGGATTTTGATGCAGAGAGTTCCATTTTTTCCCTTGGGATTGAGTTATCTAATTTTGTTTGTTGAAGTCTAAGTATGTAGATTTAATAAATCTCTTCACAGAGTAATACGTAGATTTAGTAACAGGTCTGTAAGTAGCAGTGCTGCCCTTCTTTGCTAAGGCATCCGCATTCTCGTTTCCCAGGAGTCTACAATAGGGTGGTATGCATTGGAATACAATTCTTTTATTGAGTGATATTAATTGAGAGAGCATTTTAGTTATTTCTGCTGTTTGAGATGAAGGTGTGTGTTTAGAGACTATTGATAGAATAGCTGCTTTGGAGTCTGACAATATAACTGCTTTCCTAAATTTATTGATGTGGCATAGAAGATTCCTAAGACATTCACATATTGCAATGATTTCACCATCAAAACTTGTTGTTCCATATCCAAGAGATCTATAAAGTGAGAAAAGACAGCACGTAACACCTGCACCGGCACCTTGTTCTCTGGAGATCAAGGATCCGTCGGTGTATAAATGAAGCCAGTTTTGTGGAGGGTATCGAATATTAATTGTCTCTAAAGACAATTGTTTTAGTATTTCAATGTTTACTTCTGATTTCAGTATTTCTTCTGTTAAATTTAGATTATATTCTATATTTAATAGAGTTAAAGGGTTTGGTTTAATTTGTAAGTTTTCTTTTAAATTTGGGATATTGATTATCTGTTTTAATTCTCAATAGAAAAATATTTATCCTCCTATTCAGCCCTCAATAAAAGTTTTCGTGGATGTTGTTGTGGTTTTGAAACTGATATTTCAGTAGATAGTGAGATCTCTACACAGCACATAGCCTACAATCTTCAAACAGCTCTGAATAACAGAATGAAGAGGTGGAGCAAGAAGGTGTATGCTGTGACATTTTACTTAGAGTGGTCTGGGATCAGGCCTGTTCAGGAGTATGCCATGCCTTATGAAACCACATTTTGCAATTATTGCTGTAAATAGATGCATGAGGTCTTATTTCACAGTCTGTGTGTGATACACACACTTTTTTTACTTGCTTCTTCCTGTACAGTATTATGCAACTCTGCATTTTGTAACATCCATTTTTCTACTAGGAGATTTTAATGCAAGGATAGGTGTGAAACTTCTGTACCTGCAGGGTGAGTCATTTGGACCTTTTTCTTACTAAAATAGGAAATCCTACATGTAATTGAGTAACCAAGGAACATCAGTACCAGTTGATATCAGACACCAATTTAATATTTGTTTAAAAATGGCAGTGAATAGAGTTACCAGGTTTTGAAATTGAAAATAAGGGAGATTTTGGAAATAATTGCCAAAATCGTCCCATAATGTCGTTTTACTTTTCTGAAGATGTTATACATGTAACTGTATACAAAAGTAATTAAAAATAATTCTCATAGTACTATTAATACTTACCACGTACTTTGTATTCATTCAGAAACTTTTATGTATTGAAAACCCATTTACAAAACAGCTTGAGAATCTTTCCTTGTACAGCGTACATACAAATATTTGATTAGAATAACCTTCATAGCATCTGGGTATTTCCGCAATTGCAGTATGATTAAATACATCATACCACTACAATAGACTCATGCTAATCTAGCCATTCCTTGCACAGATGGGTGCCATATTACTGAGAATGCTGAAAAACATTAAATGTAATATTACAATCTGTGCCAATCATTCCACTTGCATTTCTAAATTGAAACTAGAACGTTTCACACGTGACTGGTGCATGAATACATAGAGTGTCTGGGTAGGGAAGAAAATAACAAAACCCACACTTTGATATAAAGTTTAAATATTGTTGTGGTTGGAAAATATGAAAAAGTATGAGCTTAAATATTTCAATTTCCTTTAATATATAATACATAGAAACAATGATTTATGGACGTATTTAAGAAAATAAAACACTCTTTGTTTTTCAATATGTAGAGGAAAACAATAACAATGTTTTTCTTTAAAAATCTTATTTGGAAATGTATGCTGATGAAACAAATTAAATTATAAATTTATAGACCCCCCTCTACAATCATACAATCAATGAAAGAGCCAAGAACTAGCAATTCAATGATCACAATGAAACACAGACGTTAGGTCCTTTTCATATTGTCCACAATTTCAATGTCCATTTTATTATGTCCATTACATAAAAGTCCATTATGCTATGTCCATAAATATATGTCCTATGAAGTATATGTCCACTTTATTTTAGTCCAATTGCACAAATTTTATGTCCACATTTTTACGTCCAGTACATGATTGTACAATACATTATGTCCATCTACAAATTTGCTTCAATTCCCTACTCAATCTCTTCTGCCTGTTCATCTTCATACAGCTTCAGATGATAACTAATAGCTTTGAGGTAAGTTCTGATGTGTCCTTCTTTGTTGTAGTGGTTGTAATTCCAAACAATCTCTTCTACTCTACTTAAATTTTGTAGGTACGATCTTTTAATAGGGTGTCGCACATTCAAATGCTCGCCAAGCAATTTGATTATTATTATTATTATATTATTATTCCTTTGGTTTTTCTTGATAAATTCCATGAATTTCCAGACCAACGCGTGATGTGTGACGATGTGTTTCTGAAAGCGGTTGTGCCAACTCTCGACTATGTTAGTTGTTAAATGTTGTCCTGCCAGAACCTGATTATAAGTGTTCCATATTTCAGGTGCAAATCTAGATGGCATTGCCCTTCTTCTTCCTCGAGCAGGTGTTCATCGGATGTAAGTTCTTTCCATGTACAATGCTAAATCCATTATGTCAGGCTCAATATTATCTATAAGGCTATCAAAAACAACCTGAACATCTTCCAGTGGTACAGAAGGTATTGACTTAGGCCTAAATAAAAGAGAACATACATAAAAGTGGACATATAGTAATGGACCCAAAAAAATGGACACACATAAAATGTGGACATAAATGAAAGTGGACAAAAATATTAGAGGACATAAATCATATGGACATGGTTTCAATGGACTTAACGTCTTGGAAGCATCACAATACATCTGTTATTTTTTCCCCCACTTTCTGCGAGTTATTTTCTTCCCCATCAAGGCCCTATAGGTATATGGAATGAACCGTAAGTAATGCCATTAGTGTCAGGGGGTTATTCTTTGAGATATTTCAAACAAAAACGTTTACTACAATTTTGCTCGTTTTTGCTTCCTTTTCGAGATAAAAATTGTTTTATATGAAACACTTCATAGCATGTTTTGGGAAATTCGTTGAGCTAATTTCCCATATTTTCAGTCAATTTAAGAGTATTATAATTATGGCTAGGATTTTGATGAAATTGCATCTTTTTTCTAGTAAGCCAGAAACATAGCTGCTTTAGTATTTATATGTTATGTGATAAACTGAGTGTTTTAAGACATATTTGTTAGGGCATTCTTTTGCATTTTTTGCCTGTTTCGGCTCATAAGAGCATCTTTTGTCTTATTCAGTCATTTTTTAGGCATTTTCATTTAATTTTGGTCATAAATCCCCATTATTAATGTAAAATAATGTATATATTCTTTGATATTTTCTCTGCATATTTTGTCCATTAATACCCATTATTTTGTATAATATTTTAGTCGTTTTTCTACACAATTATTGCCATTTTAACGTAGTACACCCCATGTAATGGATCAGTCCAATCACCCCTTCAATATAGACTCCTCTATACCTGCTAGTTTCAGATAAAAGTGGTCTTGTGGTGGACTACATAGAAACTACATCAGGTAAAATAATTAATTAAAGTGTACCACTTAGAAAAAATTATGTAAAATTAAATAAACTTAAAATGTTGATACTAGGATTTAATTTAATTACTAGTCTAAATATTAAGTAGTACAAACCTCTTTTCCTACTAAGCCAATGACATGAGATCAATTTTAGGGCATTTTTAAGGGTATTTTTGAAAGATTTTTAGGTCATAAATGCATTGCTTTTAGGACATTTTTTCATGATTAATAAGTCATCAAAATCCTAGCCCTGATTATAATATTAAATGGAAAGAATTTTAGTTTTTTTCTTTAATTATGCAGAAATTTGATCTGAACAAATGTAAGTTTTCATTTTGCAAAGAAATTTTTCAGTGTTACATTTGTTCGAACTAAGATCAAGCAGTCATCCAATGTTGTCTCCTCGCGACTGTCTCGCCGCATCTGATTCTGTGTGCTGCACCCCATCATAAGAAATCAATGAGAGACGAGTACCATCAAAATGTTGTGTCGCATCGTGCTGCATCTGATTCTGTGTGTATCCGGCCTAAGAGTCAAACAGTTATAACATTGTGAATCGCAGGAACTATTGAAATAATAGGGAAAATTTATATATTAAAAGTGATTGTATAGTAGAAAATTATATTTTAAGAAAGATCATAGTCCAAGCAGTCTATTTAACAACCGTCTTTTGAAAGTATTCAATGTCTGACAGTCCTTAAGGTATGAGGTAGGGAGTTCCTTCTTCTTCTTCGCAGTAGATGCAACAGCCCGCTTCAGACCATGACCGCCTTCACCACATTTTTCCACTGGTCCCTATCTTCTGCTTTCTTCCTCCAAGCACTGATTCCTAGCTCATGCTGGTCCCTTCCACATTATCCAACCATCTCATCTCTCTTTCTCTCCTTTTGATGCCCTCTGGGTTACTAAAAGTCAGTTTCCTCACCGGATTACTCTCCTCTGTCCGCCACAGGTGACCAAGCCATCTGATTCTTGTTGGCTTAATGATTTTAATTATATCTGATTCACTGGCATAATTCAAAATTGTACTTAATTCGCCATATACCATTATAATTATTGGGGCCATAGTTTCTTTTCAGGATTTTCCTTTCAAAGATCCTTAAATTCTCTTCATCCTTCTTAGTAAGTGTCCAGCACTCATTACCATAAGTCAGAATTGGTCTAATTAATGTCTTATATAATTTGATCTTTGTCTTAGTACTAAGCAGATGAGATTTCATCTGTCTTTTAAGTGCTGAATAGCTTCTATTTGCAATAATTATTCTATATGGTATCTCTTTTTGTATTTTATTATCATTTGAAGAGTCCACTGCAAGAATGATGGATGTCATCTGGAATACATTTTGCAGGAGAAGCAATTGAAAGTTTGAAATGCTTATCGCTCAAAGTTTAACTGTGATTTTCCGATCATTACTGGACAATGACTATCAGTGTTAATGCCATATAACTCTTTATGTACATTCTACAGGGTGCGGCATTTAACGTTTTCCATTTTAAGTTGGCGATTCTGTTCACATTGTTGGTAAAACATGTTTGCAAACACAGGGATTCGGTGTAGCAAAGCCTTGGATTTAGTTAGCCACATCCCAACACAGGGATTCGGTGTAGCAAAGCCTTTAGTTAACCATGGAACGTTGGCCGGTGCAACAGCGCATTTTCTGTGTTGAACAGTTTGTTTCAACCAAGTCAAATGTTGCTGTCCAGCGCGAGTTTAGGCGGATTTTTGGTGATAATCAACGTGGAGTTGCACCATCACGAAAAATAATCAGTGTGTGGGTGCGTCAGTGGCGTGAAACGGGATCGGTTCAAAACAAAGCTCGAGTTCGTCAGAAAACGGCGTGGACTCCTGATAATGTCGAACGTGTGAGAACGGCTCTGCAGAGAAGTCCGTATCGTTCCGTGCGGCGTAACTGGAACGTTCAGCGCCTGTGGTTTCAACAGGATGGAGCCACATCCCATACAGCACGTGTTTCAATGAACACACTTCGTGCTGCTTTCCCTGGGCGACTCATCTCCAGATTAGGTGACATTCAGTGGCCCTCTGTTTCCCCTGATCTCACTGCACCAGACTTCTTTTTGTGGGGGTATCTTAAGAGTATCCTTCATGACATCGAGGACCTTAAAACCGCGATTCGTGAAGAAATTGCTGATGTTACACCTGAAACATTGCGGCGAGTAATGGCCGGTGTGCAGGGAAGATTGCAACAATGCATTGACGCCAATGGAGGACATCTTGAAGAGATTATTTTCAAAACATAAAATATACTGTAATTCCAAGATTATAATCGTTGTAAACTGATTAATTTCTTGTAATTTACTTGTAAACTAAATAAGTTATGGGGGTTTGAAAATAGGAAACGTTAAATGCCGCACCCTGTATATGTCTTAAGATATGCATTGACAGTCTTGGTTCATTTTCGACAAGAAAGTGACATCCATCATTCTTGCAGTGAACTCTTAATTTGTAATTAAAGTTCCAAGATATTTAAATTGATTCACATTTTCAAATTTATACTCATTTATCTCAAAATATGGTGTACTTCCATGCTTTATATTAACCTCCATATATTTTGTCGTGTCTTGGTTAATTTGTGCTAGGGAGTTCCATTGACAAGAAATTGAAATGGTGAATGATGAAGAGTATCGGGAAATGTTATGATGAGGTTAACTCAATGTGCCGGTGATCTGAGATCGAGTATTTAGGTTATGGTTGGAGCATAAATACACAAGACGAGACGACAGATAACTTGGGGTTGAGGTGCGCAAAATTTGAATAGAAGAGAAAGACAGTGTGAAGTTCTGCGATCGTTGAGTGGGAGCCAAGATAAGAATTCAAAATATGGTGAAATATGGTCGTCATAATTTGTCCGAGATTTCGGTGCTGAAGTCGGTGAACAACACGTCACAATAGTCAAAGTGCGGCATTACGATTGTTTGAACTAACGTGTTTCAGTGGTGCGGGAAAGAAATGCTTGAGCCGGCTTAGTGAGTAAATAGATCTGCAGATTTGGTTTACTTGATAATTCCACCTTAATTCGTTATCAAAGTATATTCGTAAATTTTTCAGGATAGGTGAGTTCGGAATTTCAATATTATTAAGCTTAATGGCCGGAATTTGACTATCAGACTGTTCGGCAGTCTTTTGGTTCCGATTATGGTTTTTTCTCTAAGTCAGCAGCTTCAAATATCATTGTTGGATCTGTGATGAATCCTCTTCTACTCATCTTGTTATTTGCGATTATTTGCTAAACAAGATGTAGAAGAATTGTCTGAAAATGTCTATTAATATCTGAGTTCCAAGGAGTTACCATCAACTTCCTAGTCAGATCTGAGTTTTGAATTTCTTTTCTGTAAGTGGGTTACCTTCTTTATGCCACTATGCTACCCCGAGAAGCCCTTACAGATTGCAGCCTGAACCTGTTGACCTGCAGGTTTGTCAATACCCATACAGGCTAGACTTCTCATCCACTTGGCCAGTGAAACATGTAGTTTACAAGAAGACAAATTGCTTCTTGGAATAGGCTTAAAAACACAATTTCCTTGCCTTTTACTTAATTTTTGTAACTTTTCATCAATAACTATATAAATTGCAATAGTTTTTCTTTCTGTTTTGAAGATTAGGATGTGGTAATACCATCGTCTGTTTTGTAAAAATTTAACAGAATTGTATTTGAAATATGACTGTGTCTTGTCAAAGCAGTTTATTACCAGAGAGTTTTATGATATTAAGAATGTTTTTTGGCAAAATAATCATGCCAGTTCAGTTATTATCTGTTATTACTGTCATCATTACCACCACCACCACCACTACCACCATTGGAAATGTTCCTTAGACGAACATGTCAGCAAAACTCTTTAATATGATGGCCCTGAATTGATCTGATGATATAACTTCCGCAGTACTGTTGGTTTAAACATGTTGGGTGACAATAAAATTATCGTGCTTGAAGGGCATCCAAATGGTATGATGACATATTTTCCAAAGGTTTATGAATTCTTGTGCTAGATGTTTGATGTTCTCTGATTTTATTGTGTGCATTTTGGATTACTGCCACTGCAGTGCATTATCCACTAACCTTCTTTCTTTTGACGAGAATGGATATGTCAGCTCTGATAGAGGGCATTAAGATATTATATGAAGATTTGTATATTTAGAAATATTATATGAAGATTTGTATATTTGGAAATATTATATGAAGATTTGTATATTATGAAGATATTGATATCGAGATTTGATGATCTTGTTCTAATGTTGGAAATCACAATCACTGCCTTTTAAACGAAGTAAATTAATAGATAGTTGAAATAGAGTAGGCATTGCCGCAATCAAAGCCATCTTTTGAGTCACAAATCAATGAAACAATTGAACATGGGTACATGTTAAGCGTTTGTTAGCTGTTCTTGCTTTATATAAGATTAATTATTTCATTGTAAAATAATTTTATTTTGAAGATACGGAAGATAAGAAGATATCACCAATAACAGAATGTGAAAGAGACGTATTATTCTCCTGACAATTGGCATAGTTACTCCCTGCATGTTTGCAGAAATCAATTGAAAATTGCCTGATATCAATATTCAGGAAACATTATGACGACTGCACGATTATTAATTAACTGCATATCCAACTGTATAACCTATCCTCTACGGGATTAAATATCAAAATCAGTATTAAGCCATCAGTTCTTACCTGTAGCATAAAATGGCGATGAAATAAGTTGTATTATTGGTGGAAAAGATAATCCTCTTCGATTATTATTCATCAGTGAATGTTAAACTTGACCAGGATATCTAATACAGTCTGTTTATCAAATCTGTACCTTGATATTAATTTATTATCTATGCGGGGTGAGTAAAAAGTATGGAACAATGCTTGTAACGTTCTTATTTCTAATTTTATGAAGAAACTATTTATACAAAAGTTGTAGGGTATCAGAGAAGGAATATTGTGAACATGTTTTCAAGTACTATGCTTTTCATTTATAAATGGTGTGCCAATGAGTCTGTTTTTTAAACAGCACCATGTACTTATTTCCCCATTTTTGGATTCTTCAGGCCTCAGTACGTACAAAATCAGATTTTTTTGTCATTTATAAACTATTCTTTTGTAAAAAAAATTACCTCTGTTGATGGCGATGTATATGTACTGAATAAAGGGAAATTTTAATGTTTCAGTACATCAATTTAAGGAGGCTTTGGATTAAACAATTGCAGACAAAAGCTAATAGAAACAAGTGAATGAAGCTAATAAAAAGAAATGAATAACAATGGTTAAAAATTAAACAATTTCAAAGACATATTTATGCATTTTTGGCAGTAAATGGAGGCCATTTTGAGCACCTTTTATGGACTCAAATCAACACGTGATACAAAACAACATTGCTAATTTTGGTTTTAATGGATTTTCTTGCTTTAAAATCCATGTATTGCATTATTATTGCAGTTAAATTTTAATTGTCCATATCCTGTAATGTCTTTTTTTTAAATTATAAGTTTAAATAATAATAATTTATTCAATTATTTTTATTAGTTTTTTTCACTTGTTTCTATTATTTTTTCACTTGTTTCTATTAGCTTTTGTCTGGAATTGTTTAATCCAAAGCCTCCTCAAATTGATGTACTGAAACATTAAAATTTTCCTTTATTCAGTATACATACATTGCCATGAAAAGAGGTAATTTTTTACAAAAGAATATTTTATAAATGGTAAAAAAAAAAATATATGATTTTGTACGTACTGAGACCTGTAGAATCCAAAAATGGAGAAATAAGTGCATTATGCATTTGAAAAACCAGACTCCTTGGCACACCTTTTATAAATGAAAAGCATAGTATTTGAAAACATTTTAAAAATTCCTTCTTTGATACCCTACAGCTTTTGTACAAATAGTTTCTTCATAAAATTAGAAATAAGAAAGTTGCAAGCATTGTTCCACACTTTTTATTCATATATAATAATACGCTAAGGAACAATATTCTCGAAAAATTGAACAATTTCCCAAATATCAGCAATTTTCCTTATGTCCACGAACGAAAGTCAAAGTCTAGATTTTCGTCGACTTTGAAGTAAAGTCACGATTGAAGTTTACTTTCGTCGAAGTGTCGACTGTGAATAGGAAAATGGCGACTTTTTACTTTCCAAAGTCAACTTTGGTCCAAAGCAGTAGCGGCCGGTGATCCAAATCCTCGGTGAGGCCAGATGCAACTAGTTTAAGTGCCTCCGATAGAAAATGTTTATGTATGATATTAATTATTATTGTTGTTATATTATTAATATAATTATTACTGTATTATTATTATTATTATTAGTCTATTATTATTACTAGTAATGAAAAATAATAATTTCACTCACCAAATAAGCTGTTATGCTGCGAGTTTCAGTGATTGTTTCAGTGTGATGAAGCAACCCATATTATGTGTTGAAATTCCCCTTTCTTTCTTTTCTTTTTATTTTTTTCCTTTGACAGCAACAACAAGGCCAACAGAGAAGTTTATTCTGCACCACATTACCACTTAACCATCTATGTTGCCCATACCAGGATGCAATAGAAACTCGCGTTTTAAGATTATCTGTCAGAAAAATTGTCAGCAATGTCGTAGGTATCTCGGTAGTCTCTCTCTTTATTTAAAACTTCCTTTATTTCAGTATTATTTCTTCTCTAAAAAAAGGACACTCTAACAATGAATTAACTGCACCAGCATTATTTCTGACATTTGTTTCTGTTTATATTTTCCCGAAATACATAACAACATTGGCCCAGATTCACTACACGAAGTACAATAGCACAACACCATCGCTTACGTCATAAACTAAGACATAAGAGGAGAGAATAGTGTGGGTCTCTGCCTGCCAAAGAGCTGGAATGTTTGTTATATATGGCATATTTAGGAAGACAAGTCACCATTGCTATTCCCACCCCACTCTACCCTTGAGGCCGGCCCATGGTTGGGAGGAGTGAAACCTGACCAGGCCAGACGAATTGTGCCTCAGCTACAACGTTTTAAGCGCAACCTCAAAAGCCCGCGAAGACAAACGAAAATCCAGAAGCAGACCCGGCACGAGCGATCCTGGCCTCAGGAACAAATTTTACTGCAAAACAGGTCTATCTACATCACAAAGTTTTCAAATGCTTCTACAGCGATATATGCTTCATTCAAATAACTAATACATTACATAAAAACAAAATTTGATTTCAGTTAAGCCAAGTGACTGAGGACCGGCCTCACTTGCCTCAGTCAATCAGCCGCCACTGGTCCAAAGTCTCGTCTATGAATACCAACCTAAGTAAAAGTCTACATAAGAATCCAAGCGTCAGTGTTACAGTGGCTTGGACAGGGAAGAGGAGCAGAACTCTGAAAGTAGACCTAGCTTTCCATGAAAGCATGCACGCTACATTGCATATAACAAGCACACGAATAAATAGGCGTGTACACATCGAAATGCGGTGGCATAGTCATAATGTCTTTTGAGTCACCACAAGTAATAATAAGATAATGTAAACATTAACTGTCCATATAATCGTCTTATCTTCACCTCCGCCACCAGCCAGATATTTTACACAATGCTGAGTTACCTAATCGAAACTTCCTGTACGAATAAAAGAAGTCGTCACACTTCCCACAGCCTTGGTTTCCACTCTCGCTTTTTATGCGAATACGATTGTGAGAAAATTTACAGATTTCAGTGAAAATGAATTTTTTTATCATTTATTCAGGGTGTCTTCGAGTGTAAGTATTTTGTCATAGACAACCCAGAAATACTTCCAACTCAATTTACTGTATGTTTTCGTCAGACTATCGAAGCGACTGGTGGCAAAAATCGGAACTAAATTCCATGTTATACAGCTGATCGGCATTACAGGCCTTCATTATGCAAACACGATTATCAGTAGCATTTTTCATTTTACTCCCCAAAGGACCATAGAGGTTTATCAACAGTAACCTCACTAGAGGTTTTGATTTATCTAGAGAAAATCAAAACTCGAGTGGGATTTAATTGACTATTACACGATTAGAAGAAAATATATATAAAGATTAGAAGAAATGAAGTACTTTAATACAATAAAATATTAATTGACTTAGTACCCTCTTTTTTTATCTTCTCAGGGAGCCTACCGTAAAGAATTTGCAGTTTGAAATGTGGCAAACAAACAAATGGTAGGGAGATGATAAACATAGAAGAAACTATATAAGATCAGAAGAAATAAAGTACTCTAATACAATAAAATAGATATTAACTTACTAAAATTCTATTTTACTAATGTTATCTTAACCAAAATGTTTGAACGGAGCCGCCATTTTCAGTCAACTATCTCTGCGGGAAACAAATTACGATCGCAAAGCATGTTTTATAGTACTGTGAAGAATTTTCAGTTTGAAATTTTGACAAACAAACAAATGCTAGGGTAGTGATAAAAACAAACAAATGATAGAAGCGATAAAATTAAACAAATTATAGTGAAGCGATAAAATTGAGGAAGAAAGGTCTCACTGTGCACGAAGAAGTCCATGGCATCTCTCAAGAGGGATCCTGTCGGCGAATTGACATGCTTGCCATTCCACCAGGCTCTACATCCGCCTACATTATCGACCCGGCAGTCAGGTTCGAGGCACAGGAACAACAGCCCGCTGATGTCCACGCAGAAAAGGAAAAATGCAGAATTTATGGGCCCACAGTTCCATTCTATTTGGAGAAATATCACCTCACCTCCACTGAAGTAGTTGGGCTAATGGTTGGTGCTAGGGGCACAATACCTCGCCTCTTTGTCAGTTTCTGCAAGAAGTTCCAACTGAACAACGACTTCATTCGTGATGTTTCCCTTGCCGCTATCAGAGGATCACTTGCCATTTTAAAATACCACCTGTACTTTGTTTCTTAAAAAGGGAGAATTTTGCTCGAATGTCTAATCTGTTTGTTTACTATGTTTAGGCCTGTTATGCATGCTATTATCTTTCCTGTACTTACTTTTCCCTTTTGTTCGTTCCAACGAGCACAGAATACAATAGAGTAGACACTAGCATCTTAATACCATTGGACGGAGTGAAGCCGGTTTGATGGACCTGACGCCATCTTGTTGCTACCAAAACATTGCAAAATAGCTATTACGTTATAGAAGATCTTATGATAATAAGAATTCCATATGTCCCTAATTTCTTGTAGGACTCACACTTTCTTGTTTGTTTCGTAATACAGAATCGCTATGCACGTATTTTTTAGCAAAAATTACGAAACTGTCATCGATAAATCACATATATACAGGTTATTTAAATTGGCAGCTCTTCAAATTGCAGTATGGTATTTAATAGATAATCTGGAAGGTTAAACAAACAATAATGATAAAAAAGGAAAATAACAGTTTGACCTTATTTTGCTACTAGTCCAATAAAAATGCTACCCTATAATAATTACTTTTATAGGTTGATCCATTTGCTTCGATTTAATAATGAAACTTGCTTCTTAACGCAAATTATCATTCTCTTCCTTTTGCCAGTATTTCGTATAGATGTCCCGATTTTGTTTAGAGAAAAAATGGAATGCTCTTAACCATATAATATTTGATAGGCTCTTCGTTTATAGTATATAATTAGATTAAAACGGCGAACAAAAGTGAAGTTTTATTACCAAGTGGGTCAAGTCAGTTCACGACCGAGTTAATGAAACTACTAAGTCTGTAAAGCATAAGTCTGATTTCGTGCTTATAAAAATTAATTACAATAATATTAATACACTATTTCCTTTTCTTCATCAAACGAATACGTGCATTCGGTTTAAGAGAAACCTCGGTACACCAGTTTTCTATAGCACGCGACACAAACTTCCAACATGGGTTGTTAGGTTAGCTTCGCTCGTAAATGCTAAGTCTGCAAAGCATGTCTGATTTCGTGATTATAAAAATTAATTACAATAATATCAATACACTAATCCTTTCTCTTAATCAAACAAATACGTGAACAATACGAATCTAACCGACTAACTTAGGCTAAATCATTCATTACCGTATCTAGCCTACCGGTAATAAGTACATGTCACACATGCATATTTACCCGTGAAAAGTTATTCCAGGAATTTTTTTTTAAACCTGTTTGTGCAGCCATACGCAGAACATGTAGGCATATTGAAATTAGTTAATTTATTAATTAAAACAACGATGCAACATCACAATCAACTGCCCATGTGCTAACCGGGAGCGCAATGTTTTGGTAACATCATAATGGCGACTGTCCACAAAAGCGGCTTCACCTCCAAGCTGTTTATATCTACTCTATGCATTCTGTGCTCGTTGGTTCGTTCCCCTCCTTTCTCTTTTATGCTCTTTTTTTTTTTTTTTTTTTTGTTTTCACTCGATATGTTTATTATGCTTTGTCCAATGAGGCAGTCCCGTCATTGGGAAAGCTGTTTATAAAATTTATATACTGCACTAGCGCTAATATTGGGCTAATATGATGCCACTTAACTTCTCTGTGGATAAACTTAAAAAAAACGAGCAAAAATTGAAAATCAACATCCGAGCGAGTTACATGATAATCCTCTGCACCCCTTGAAGTCGGCCATTACTGTAGTTCATTGTAATTTTTATCTCTGTATCCTTGTTTTTTGTTTTAATATCGTTATTAATTTAGTTGACAATACAAAAAAAACGTTTATTTCCGAATTTTCAAATTGCGCTTCGCAAATGTGCCCTGGAATGTTCGAAATGAAAGGTGGCAACCGTGTTACAGTGTTGTTGATTTTGTGTCATCGCATAGCAGTTCGTCATCAAGGCCACTCTGGTGTCGTACATCGTATGGAAGGGCGAAATCATCCATAGTGTATGAGAATAATAATCGCACAAATCAGCGACCTTGTCTTTGTGTGTGAGCTGGCCACGCCCCCCAATACCAGCAACGCCCGCAGTGCACTCTGTCGAGCTCCTGGCCCTGTCCGAAATGTCCAGATGTGGTCTGGGAACGCTCTGATGTCACGAGCTCGCGGGAAATCGAGTACAAGTACAGCCTAGACGTCCAAGAAAAAACAAAAACAATATGTACACTGGGCTGGAAAAGAAATGTCGATTCGAAGTCGCTATCGATTTGAAATATCGTGTTACGAGGACTTCGCTTAGTAAACAATAGGAGAGATATACAGAAGGCATTGCATCCGGGAATTCTTTTGTTAATACAATGTGAAATGTAACTGGCCGTATATATCGATTGTAACAATCCATGTATAATTAGGAATGCTATGGAATACCATATGGGCTATTCCATCTCAAATCGACCGAAATATAGAGAAAATTGACCTTGCAATTTTTAAATACAAAGAAACTTTTTCTGTCCGTAGACAACTGTGATACAATGCTTTGTGCAAAGTTTGAGGCTTCAGAACTTCATAGTGTTTAAATTAAAAATAGTTTAATTTATCGTATTTTCATAAAATTAGCAACTTTAAACTGTTGTAGCTCCGAAACCCTTTCACCCAGTGATCAAAATCATGGTTTATTTTGATGCTGAAAAGTTAAACTTTATATTGACATGTAAACAGTTTTTCTTACTTTTTATGGAAATGGAGAAATTTAGGTTTTTCTTCATTAAGACGCCTTTGCCCACGAAAAATATTTTTAAATAAATATATATATATATATATATATATATATATATATATGGTTAGATTCCGCATTGAAAGTACAAATAAACACGTATTTTTTACTGGTGCAACGTTAATAAGAAAGTATTGAAAATATCAAATAAAGAAAATAAATAGTACGCGCGTGAGCTAACCAGCTGACTGTGAGGCGGGAGCTAGCCTAGGCAAGCAAGGCCAGGAGACAAACACGTGATGTTTCGTCTAGTAGCGCATAGCTGGGCTAGCTTTATCACAGGTTTTCATAAACACAGGAGTAAAATGACTCCCAATGCTCGCTTATCTTCATCTCTCGGCCAGTGTGTGCTGTGTTGCGCCTTTCAAGTCTAGACGTGTGAAAATAATTTATTTAATACCCCCGAAACCTATTGCCGTGAGACTAAGCAAACAATGCCGAACCCCTCTTAATAATGCAAGGTTTTTTATCAATATTTTTGTACATTTTTACAAATTGGCAAAAAGCCTAAAAGTACAAGTAAAATCAGATTATCTGCCTGTCTGTATACAATGAAAATAAGGATTACTTCTTATCATAACCTACCAAATGTCAGCTTCAAAATGAGCTCTGGAGTAAATTGTTTCAGAGTTTTGAGCGCTGAAAGAGGCTTATTTTTCTAAAATACGCTAAATTTGTCGCTCAACAACACGAAAACCGTTTTACTTTCGATAGTATATTTTTGCAAATGCACTCTCTTCAGCACCTTGTATAAATAGGGAAAAAATTAGAGTATAAAAAATGCGAGGTTTTTTACTGATCGATTTCATATGGAATAGCCCATATGAACTGTAGTTTCACTATTTTCGTGTAGTATTATTATTATTAATGTTGTAAAATAAAAGTAAATGGATAAATTAAAATCAGTTCATATTAAATAATAACGTGAGCATGTTATAAAAGTTATATTTACATGTTTTTAAAAAACTAATCCCGGGAAAATAGCTTTCCACCTCGCCATGTTTACTAAAGTCCTTGCAAAACGAAATAATTTTGTATCGGCATTTGTTTTACAGCGCAGTCAATGTACGTACAAATATTGTTTTAATACGCTATGAAACGCAATTACAACAATTAATATAACATTGCTGATGATTGCCCGTTTTTAATTCAGCGCTAAATCCATTCGAATTTTTTTATCGGTGAATTATCGTGGCATCACAGATTAACTGCGGAGTTTTTAAGAATAACTTGATGAAATAACAGATGTGCATATACGGTATCTTACCCAAACTGCATTGTCGTGCGATTTTGTTGTCTTTGTTGATGGGTGAAAAGAGTTTGGACATGCGGAATATTGTACACAATTTTGGAAGAAATATTTTAAGGGGGATATAAAAGTTTGAGCACTAAAAAAAAATAGGGAAATACAATATTTTTTTTCCTCGGCTATTAATGACTCTTTCACCTTGCAATTTGACATGCTCAGTCACTCACCGTTATGAGTAATTATCATAAGAAAAAAGTGACCCTTTTTGTGCACTGATGTGCCATTTTTATGATAATGTCCACAAATTAATATGAATATTTCTGAGCCATTGTTTTTTTCTATTTATTCCTGAATGTCAAATGGACAATAAGAACTACAACCTTTGACACGTTTACAATAGAAGTATATATATTTTTTTAATTTCTTATGAGAAGTTAATTTTTATATTTTGTTTAGGCATTTTTAAAATAAACTATAAATGTTACAGCAATAATTGAATCGGTCATTGCAGAAAGGGGATAAGTCATAAAATCTTACTTTTGAGATAATCAATAAAAACTGTTTTCTTCTTCCAATACTGGAGTAATCATTATAAATATTTTTTCTTACTTTGTTTATGAATAGCGAAGTAAAATACATCATGTTAGACATCTGACATCTCAAACACTTTTGTTTAAAGTTGTTTAATCGAACCATGACTTATCCCCTTTCTGCAAGGAATTGTTAAATACAAAAGAAAAAATATATAAATTACAATTTTGGGCTAATGTAATATTTGAAATAAAACTAAATGTTAATAATTACAATGATAACGATGTTTTTGTGTGTAATTACTACATTACTGTCACCATTTACATAATTATTTTTGCATTTTAATCATTATTCCTACTACAGAAATGTACCAATATGTGATTTTATATCACAGTTTTAAATCAAAACTCTACTTTTAAACTAATACTTAAAAACTGCATATAGGATAGCACAATAAGAATACACTAAAGTACTACACAAAATTATTTGTTTCAATTGTTATAGAGTGTATTGTTAGACGTTGGAAACCACGTCATTTGTAGATTCCTTGTCACAAGGTGGCCAGTTCAGGATCTCTTCGTAAAAGAAAGTGTGTTCCAATGGAATATATTGCCTCACTTTCGATATGTCTCCAAGGTTTTTTCGTATTAATGGGAATTTTCCCATTGTATGCTTTTGTGTAGGCATTACTATGCGTCCAGAACCTAGTTTTTTCATACATAATCTGTGTTTCCTCATTTCACTACCAAAGAACAAACTGGCAGGCACACATTCTGGATCATCTTTAGAGTAAACAAATTCACTGAATTGTGCTGAAGAAAACATATTCATATCTTTCCCTTTTTCCCTCAGTGTGTCTAATGAGCAGGTGGTTTTCTTGTAATACTCTGGCCACCAGTATTTAAAATTCAAAATATCATCAGTAGTAACTGATTTTACAGAAAATCTCTTGTGTTTGCCTGGTGGATCAAGGTATTGTATTGGTCTGGCACATATACCCTGTCTGTCTTCCTTAGTTTGTGCTTCACTACACCAAAGTTGTGGTCACAGGGAAGAAATGAATGGCCTCATTGTGAAAAATAATGAACGATTTTGTTAAATCTCCCCATTTGGGTCAGTGTAAGCAACAATCGAATTAAGGTACGATTTTTATTTTGCCTTCCACAGTTATCAGAGAAAAGATGCAATTCCTTGACTGAAGAAGGGACATTATTTTCAATGTAGTTCAGAAGGAGCACACTTCATTTGAAGATTTGTGGCCTATGCCTTCATGATAGGATAGAAGTGCGCCGTATGGTCTTTGAATTTTTGAATGTTGAAAATTGATGACCCAAAGTTGCGTCTAAACAAACAATGAGTAGTTTCTTATCCACATTTTTCTCCTGTCGTACGGGCTGCTACAGCCTTCCCAATGGAATTAACGTTCCAATGCCTCCATTTATTTTTCTTATTTACATTTCTGCGGTAGTTAATTTCTTTGCGTTTACGTTTACCACTAATAACACAGTTTTCTTCCCCTGGATCACTTACTACTTCTAGCTTATCTGTCATTTTCCTTATCAGCTGATGGGCGCGTAACGTATTAGATCCGGGGCATTCATTTGCGTCACATCGTCAGTCAGTGCAGAAAGAAGGTAAGTCTCTGACTTGTCCCCTTTCTGCAATGACTGCGCTGCTTATGGTACTCTGGTTTGAGTTGAGAATGAGCAAATTTGTCCCATTTCTGTATGGAAATGTGTGTCTAGGTCTGGAGAAAGCAATGGCACTCTTAACTCATTTTCGCGTTTTTCATGACTTATCACCTTTCTGCAATGACCGATTCAATTGTAGTTCATCTTGTTCACAAGTATGCAAGACAGTTGCACGCAAAATTTTACTGCGGTATCTTAAAAACTTAACCAAGCTATCAGAAAAAAGTTTTTCTGCCGCTGTGTTTCTGGATATTGCCCAAGCATTTGATACTGTTTGGCATGATGGTTTAATGCTAAAATTATATAGAATTGGTTTTCCTGACTATCTCACATGCATCGTGAAAAGTTTTTTTTTTTATCTGAGCGTCAATTCTCAGTACGTTACAACTAGCAACACAAATACATGAGAAGTCTACATCAATCATAAAAGCAAGCGCTTAATTATAGAAAATACATAAAAAATGATATCTGTAAATACAAAACATAATTAAATAACAATAACATAGAATTTGGCATGAAATAATACATATAACGTCCATAAGTCAACAAATATTATTATACAGTAGCGTGCAAATTAATCCGAACAACCTTATTACTTATGCAAAAACACTCAAACGGGATAAAAAAAAAAAGGATCTAAGACATACCTCAGTAATCTATGTGGCCTCTCTTGTTCCTAATAACAGCTCTGAGACGATTTGGCATGGATTCCACTAATTTCCCACAAATATTCTTCATTTCTTCATCGCGAAACGATACACCAATGAGGGCAGAAATCTTCTTCTCCTTTGTAGAACAATCCATTTTTTGCATTATTCTTTTGCAAATTGACCACAAGTTCTCAATGGGGTTGATGTCGGGTGAGTTGCCTGGCCAGGGGAGTACCTGAATATTCTTCTTGTTGAAGAATTTTGTAGTTTTTCGAGACGTATGGCATGGTGCCAGGTCTTGTTGGAACACACCTCTGCCATCCGGAAGTGATTTTTGCAGCTGGGGTACGATTCTGGTTTCCAATAAGTGAATATATTTGTCAGAATTCATCATCCCCTTGATAGGTATTAATGCTCCAGGCCCTTCATGTGTAAAACAACCCCAAAACATTACTTTAGGGGGGTATTTGGGTGCTTGTTGGAGATGAGCTGATGTTACTTTTTCGGATCCTTTCCGTACGTAAGAAACACGGTGGCCGTGGACCTCGAAATGAGACTCATCGGAAAAAAGTACATTCTTCCAGTCATTCACTGTCCAGTGTTGATGTAATTTTGCCCACATTAAGCGTTTTTGCACATAACACGGGTTAGCAGTTGCTTCTTAGTAGGCTTACGAGCCCTTCGTCCAGCTTCCAAAAGCCTACGCCGCACTGTTGTGACATGAATATTCGCCCCAGTGGTAGCCATTAACTTGCGGGTTAAGTCGACAGCAGTTAGTCTAGGATTTAATTTACTTTTCCTGACAATTAAACGATCATCTGCAGGTGAAGTCTTCCTTTTCTGGCCACAGTTTCCTTTTTTCTGGGGTGTAATAGATCCATTCTCCCTGTATCGTTTTATGATCGAATTAACAGTAGCCAAACCGATGTGATATTCTGCAGCAATTTGCCTCTGTGTTATAGAAGAATGCTCTGCTAATTTTATAATTTTAGACCGTTTTCGTGGAGTTGTATCCATTTGTGAAGACGACAATGTACACAGGATTGCAGTATTAAGTCTTCAACACAACTGAAATGCTTATAAGTACAAAACGACAGGCAAAATGTCACATATTATAAAAAAAATGACAGACCTTCAACAATGGAATTACACGTACTACAGATGTCAATTAAAGCGGTATGAGGAGCTGTGAGGCCAACAATGATAGAAAATGTAAAAATATGTCGTGTTCGGATTAATTTGCACGCTACTGTACATACTAGAGCAATGTGGAATGTACAGACATAATCATACAAACAAATATTTCATACCCAAGTAAATTTGTAATTTACACACACCCTTTTATAGCATAGCATAGATGGACAATTCTTATTAGTTTAGGGTTAAAATGTTTAAATAATACACACAATGCAAGAACAACATTGACACTTAAAATTTTCTATTGATGTGGTTAATAAAATTAATGAATATTTTGCGACAACAATTTCTACTGAAAATGTTGTACAATGGCTTATTGTAGCTCATATTACAATTATTTAAGTGCATTTCAATGCTGTATCTTCTATATCCATAAAGTGGGCAATCAAATCACAAATGTTTTACTGTTTGTTCACTTCCACAAACGCATTCATTTCCGTTCTCTACATTAATATGAAATCTTCTGAAATATGAAAGAAATTTACCATGGCCGGATACAAATTGTGTGAGTATGAAATCCGGTATAAATAAAGTGCACTTTAAGCGGCTATGTACATCGGGGAAGAATAGATCTCTTGTGGTTGAGCCATTATTACTATTCATCCACTGTGAATTCCACATATTTATTATTTGTTTTTTATACTCAGCCTTTGCACGAGATAAAGGACACTTTTTGCATGCAAAATCACCTTCGCTGGATGCTGCTAATTTCGCCAGTTCATCAGCTCTTAAGTTTACATTTCTCTTATTCATAGCATCGACAGAAAAAAAAAATGTATTGATATTATATTATCTCAAGTTGATTGAAAACTTTAACCCTAATATACTCATGTGAAATAGGGTTTTTATGTGGGGGAAAAAAAATCTCAGTACGTATAGATGGCATTAAATCAACGCTTCGTCCAATTTTAGCGGGAGTACCACAAGGATCCATACTGTCACCACTTCTCTTCAATCTCTTCACATTTGACATCCCATGTTTACAACCGTTACACATAGCTATGTATGCTGACGATACAGTTCTCTTTTATTCTCATAGTAACCTAAATACTGCAATCAGCACTTTTCAGACATCCTTACAGGAGCTGTCTAAATGGTTCTCTGACTGGAGATTACTACTCAATATAGGCACAGTAACTGCTATGAGGTATTGTGATTGTAATCATATGTAAAGATGAATGTCTGATGAAAATTGTCATTGTTTTTAAAGCTTTCAAATCAAACATGAAAGCCAAAATTACTATAGACAAGTCCCATTTGAGTCATGATTAACTACGTTCTTCATACTAGTAACTCATGTTGAAATAATTCTTTACCTACTCTATAAAAGAGTACCTTACGTACTGTAAATTCAATCTTCACTTCTGCCCGATCCGAAAAGATAAAATTACTCAGACATACTATCTATTGTCCGTCCAAGTGGTTATGTCGTAGGGTCGTAGAAAGGGAGGAAATCACGTGAAAGTTAATTACTTAACGAGACTTCTCTTTAAGTCCTGTTTATATTCCGCCTCCTTTGGTTCTTCTAAATGAACAAGTTACCTAGCTCTCTAGTCAAGAATATTTGGGAATATTATTAGATACGAAACTTACATGGAATGTCCATATAACTCGCATTGTTACATTAGCCTCTTCCAGAGTTCACAAATTGGATTGGATTGTTCAATGCTACTCTACACCTCGCTTGTACGACCTCTTTTAACTTATGCAGCGCCAGTGCGGGGGACAGCAAATACGACTCACATGCATCGCCTACAAGTTCTCCAGAACAGCAACAAATGCCCCCTGGTTTGTAAGAAATCAGGAACTGTATAAAGAATTGGGAACTATTCCACTAGAACAGTACATCCATTCAATGTCAAAATCTTTCTTCAACAAACTTCCTGGCGTTCCTGGAGCTGTGACATACAACATTGGAGCAAGATCTTGTCAGCCATCTAGACTTAAAAGGAAACTTCCTCAAGACATCTTTCTTAGCGGTACTGACAACTCTTCATAAATTTAATACAGAAAATCATCATCATATTTTTATTCTCATAGTTCACAAAAATGATTAATTAATTAATTTAAAAATAAATTTAATTAGAGAAGCCTTTACAGCCAACCTCATCATGATATTCTGTATGGGATATTCCATAATTTAACAGTGGTCTGTATAGCAAGTTTGCTGGTCGACCAATAAATAAATAAATAATAAAAAAAAAGGTTTTGAAAAATACAAGGTACGGGAAATGAGCGTTAAATATACCTTATGTGTGGAGATCTAAATAGCACACGCTCGCACATTTATGGTCATATCTACCAAACATATATTCAGAAATGGAAATTTCCCAGTTGGAAATGAACACAGTAATGAAGTTGGAAGGGGGGAGGGAATCCAGAAGGGGAAAATTCCCCACCTTTCCCACCCCCTTAAATTCGAACACTGATGGTAAAAAAATTTTTATGTTATTACAGGTTATCAAATTCGTTTCAGTAACAATATAATTGGAGATGTTGAATGTATTTACATTGGAAAAATAAATTTTAGTTTTTTTTTAATCTGTTTCGGAAATGAAATCGCTTGAATTCGATATATTTTTTTGTGACAAACATGAAAGTAGCAGCAAAATTTTCCAACTGTGATCTTATTTTCTCATAATTTTAAATAACAATCAAGATAATATGAGCCGTTGAGAGCAAAAGTGGTGTAAGTCAAAATTGGGTAGCGAGGTTTGAAGGAAAAATTCTGTAAAATACAGTGAAAAATAGCAGTTAATATGTCCTTCGTGCTATCCACTGACTACTAATAGTTCAAATAAATTGAATATTAATTGCTACTTTGCGCTGTATTTTACAAAATGTTTACTTTAACCCTCATTACCCATTTTAGACTTACACCACTTCTGCACTGAACAGCTCATATATGTATTTTCCTAAACTTCTGTATATATTTTTATGCTCGACCATGCCGAAATGTAGTAATTATACACCTGGTAGCAGTCCTTTAATGCATGTCATTAAAGTACACCTATTTATTAAAGTTCAGGTTTTCGATTATTCTCGGATATGCAATCGAAAGACAACTAGCAAAACGTCACGCAGGCTGGAAATCCAATACTGTCGCAGAAGGTTATGTTCTGTTACTATAATAATTAGCGTTAATTGTAAATAATATTCATCTCATTTTTCAATGTCGAATTCAATTTCAAGGTTATATCAAGTTTAACGTTTATCTTACTAGATTATATCGAGGTCGTCGACATTCTTGCCCGGAAAAAATCACTATTTTCGCGTCTGCGCACATGTCACAATTTAAGAGATTGCACAAGGCCAGTTCGCTCCCCAGTCACATAACCATAACATGAATACTTTCAAATTTCATAAACAAACATACTCGCGTCTTAATTACTATCATTATAGGCTCGTTGCATAATGTACTATTTTTCTCTACTTGCCTCTATTAAAGATACTTTATATAATAGTTGCAACTTAAAATATTTGTCTTTGTCTTACGACACAAATTCTTTATGTAATGTTGGTTCTTAATATATCCGTTTCTCCTTTCCATTCATTAATTCAGGGTTGCCCAAATTATGGCCCGCGGGCGCCATGGCCTTCTTTGTGGCCCGGCGTTATTCTTGTAAAAACTGTTGCATGATATTATTTGGGGCATTTGCCAAACTAATATCAAAAATTTCTTTGCTATTGTTATCCTGTTTTGGCTACTTCGGTACACCTGACAAGAACGCCGCTGCACTTGAATCAAATGTTGAAATGTTCTGTTATTGTGTTTAGTTTCAATGGACATCTGCTGTTTTGTTAGGAGTTAACTTGCTTGTCTTGCGAAACGTAACCAAATACCATCGCCATTGTGGATGGTATTTCCTGATCATTGCTATTCATAAACAATGCATCCGGCATGGAAACCGATCGAGCGTATAGCCTGTCACATTTTACAACACAGTGTTCTGTGTGAAGTTTCTGGCTTCACTAGTGTTAGAATGCTGTGAAGAGAGGCTGTGTCACTACTCCAGCTGTTAACTGGTATAGAAATGGATATACGGAGGAAATATTCTAGACGATATAGAAAAACCAGGAAGAAGAAAGAATGTGCAATTCGTAAGTAAAATATAATAATAATAATAATAATAATAATAATAATAATAATAATAATAATAATATTATTATTATTATTATTATTATTATTATTATTATTTATTTAACCTGGCAGAGTTAAGGCCTATTGCCTTCTCTAACATTCAACCAGGAGTAAAACTGCGTTACAAAAACACTACAAATTTACAAAGTACACTACAATTTTACACACAAAACTGAATAAGATGATGATGATGATAATAATAATAATAATAATAATAATAATAATAATAATAATAATAATAAAATGTAAACAACAAGTAAGTAGAAATCAGACATAATATATAACATACAGAAAGAAAGAAAAAGCATAATAAAATGTGAACAGCAGGTCAAAATAAATGAGAAATACAAAGTATAAAAAAATAAGACAACTAATAATAATAATAATAATAATAATAATAATAATAATTTTATTTAACCTCGCAGAGTTAAGGCCATACGGCCTTCTCTAACACTCAACCAGGAGTAAAACTGCGTTACAAAAACACTACAAATTTACAAAGTACACTACAATTTTACACACAAAACTGAATAAGATGATGATGATAATAATAATAATAATAATAATAATAATAATAATAATAATAATAATAAAATGTAAACAACAAGTAAGTAGAAATCAGACATAATATATAACATACAGAAAGAAAGAAAAAGCATAATAAAATGTGAACAGCAGGTCAAAATAAATGAGAAATACAAAGTATAAAAAATAAGACAACTAATAATAATAATAATAATAATAATAATAATAATAATTTATTTAACCTGGCAGAGTTAAGGCCTATTGCCTTCTCTAACACTCAACCAGGAGTAAAACTGCGTTACAAAAACACTACAAATTTACAAAGTACACTACAATTTTACACACAAAACTGAATAAGATAATAATAATAATAATAATAATAATAATAATAATAATAATAATAATAATAATAATAATTTATTTAACCTGGCAGAGTTAAGGCCTATTGCCTTCTCTAACACTCAACCAGGAGTAAAACTGCGTTACAAAAAACACTACAAATTTACAAAGTACACTACAATTTTACACACAAAACTGAATAAGATAATAATAATAATAATAATAATAATAATAATAATTTATTTAACCTGGCAGAGTTAAGGCCTATTGCCTTCTCTAACACTCAACCAGGAGTAAAACTGCGTTACAAAAACACTACAAATTTACAAAGTACACTACAATTTTACACACAAAACTGAATAAGATAATAATAATAATAATAATAATAATAATAATAATAATTTATTTAACCTGGCAGAGTTAAGGCCTATTGCCTTCTCTAACACTCAACCAGGAGTAAAACTGCGTTACAAAAACACTACAAATTTACAAAGTACACTACAATTTTACACACAAAACTGAATAAGATAATAATAATAATAATAATAATAATAATAATAATAATAATAATAATAAAATGTAAACAACAAGTAAGTAGAAATCAGACATAATATATAACATACAGAAAGAAAGAAAAAAGCATAATAAAATGTGAACAGCAGGTCAAAATAAATGAGACATACAAAGTACAGGGTGCGTAAGAAAGAACGGATGGATTTCACATGGCAAGAAAATTGTAAGGATTCGTCAAATCAAAAATGTATTGTTAACAACATATTCACCAATACATGCAGTTTATTTATGGAAAACAACATAATCCATATGATGTCCTTGGCTTTCAATACAGGCATCAAGGCGTTTTCTGATGTTCGCCATCACTTTCACAGTCATAGCAGGTGCAATTGCCACGATTTCTTCACGAATCGCTGTCTTCAGTTCACCCAGTATATGTGATCGATGTTTACAAACTTACGGCTTCAAATGGTCCCAAAGAAAGAAGTCGCAGGGCGCGAGATCTTACCGTAGCCTCGGACAATCTCAGTGCAATAGCATGTTTGCGGGCTGATCTTTGAGGTGGCTGGAAAACCTAATGTCTGTCTCCACATTTGCAGGTGTACACGCGCTCCGTGTTCATTCAGGTGATTTTTTCTTTAATGTTGAACCTGTGATACGAAATGAAGCCACCCACCGCAAAATTGTATTCCGAGTTGGAATCCTAGCATGACGTCCGATGTCGAAATGAGTCCTGAGTGGCGATCACAGACTCTTCATTTTTCAAAAATGTCTCTACGATGAAAGCACGTTGTACACCAGACCAACACCATATTCTCAACTGAAACTGCATTCTCTGGCTGACCCAACAGTCGTGGTCCCCCTCACTATATCCCTCCCCTCGCTGCGTATCGATAGTTTGAAATCCATCCGTTCTTTCTGACGCACCTTTTATAAAAAAATAAGACAATTAATAATAATAATAATAATAATAATAATAATAATAATAATAATGCAGAGTTAAGGTCATACGGCCTTCTCTAACACTCAGCCAGTAGTAAAATTGCGTTACAAAAACACTACAAATTTACAAAGTACACTACAATTTTACACTCAAAACTGAATAAGATAATAATAATAAAATGTAAACAACAAGTAAGTAGAAATCAGACATAATATATAACATACAGAAAGAAAGAAAAAAGCATAATAAAATGTGAACAGCAGGTCAAAATAAATGAGACATACAAAGTATAAAAAAATAAGACGATTATTGATGATGATAATAATAATAATGATAAAAAGTAAGAATAGTAGTAATAATAATAATAATAATAATAATAATAGTAATAAAATAGTGCAGTACAAAGCATACAATGAATACAATATTTTTAAGTACACACAGTAAGGACAATTATGATTATATATAGCTCAACTTATCACATTATAGATATACCATTATCGGAAAATATGAAAACAAAAATATAAAATAAGTTAAATATCACTAGAACATAAAAAAAATGTGAATACATTGAAACATGCAATACAACACTTGTTATAAGTAAGTTAGTTTGGCGACTCGTCATAAGATAATTTTCTAACTTGGATTTGAAAGATTTCAATGTTCGGCAGCCCTTGACTTCAAGCGGCAGAGAGTTCCAGTGACGAGAGGTAGCAACAGTGAAAGATGAGGAATACAGATGATGTGTGAAGTGGAATTTCTAGCGTGTTATCGCGTTGTGATCGAGTATTAATATTGTGATAGCGAGAGAGAGTATGAAAACGAGCGAATAAATAATATCGTATTTAATATGAAAAATTTGGATATGATTTGTATTTAGGGATATGATTTTGTTTGCAATTTTTTACCTCTGTTTCGGCACCTATTTTATCATGATTTCGGTAAATATTTCGTTGAAATATGAAGACTTGGGTTAATATTTCTTGAAACAGTTCGGATACGGCATACAAAATTACTATTATCGCATTAACTCGCGTATAACTCGCCCTCGTGTATATCTCGCATCCTATTTTCTCAATGTTAAATTACAGAAAAGAAATCCCCGCATATAACTCGCTAACAGCTGCCAGTGTTCAAAATTTAAAATTTAGCGATGAATATAGACTAATAATACACAGTGAAAATTGTTTAGATCCCAAAAGTTGTAAATGTCCACCATTGAAAGAAGCCACGTATGTCAAATATCTGGGTATCATTATTGATCAGAATTTAAAATGGCCTCATCACATTACTTATCTTTGTAAGAGACTTCGTAAAACAATTTATAAATTCGTTAATCTTCGATGCTACGTACCCATTAGAGTTCTACAAAATGTTTATTTGGCCATTATTCAGTCTATCATTCAATATGGTATAATTGTTTGGGGTGGAAGTACAAAAATTAATCTTAGTCCGTTAAATTTACTACAAAAACGAATAATTAAAATTTGGTTGAAGAAACGTTTCGATTATCCAACTAAATTAATTTATTCTGAATTTAATATATTTAATATTGAACAAATTTATTTTATTTGATATTCTCTTATAGTCCTATTAATATTATATCTGAACTGCGACCGAACACGAGCGCTGCTCATTCGGTCTCAAATTTTGTTAATACTACTGTATCTTCCTTTTATATTGTTTGTATTATTTTATTTCTATTTCTCTTGTTCGTTTGTAATTATATTCTTTATTCTGTATATTTAAATTTAAATAAATAAATGAATAAGTAAATTTAAATAAATAAATAAATAAATAATCAATTTCTTCGCAGGCGATCGTAATTTTAAGTTTCAAATTCCCTCGTGAGTTTTATTTTTAAATAGGCATCGCAAATTAGTCAAGATGTGGCAGTGTGGGCTTACGATAACAGCGAACGTGATACACGCGAATTTTCCCACCCGTTTTTTTTTCTCCATAAAACAAGTGCGAGTTATACGCCCAGTAAATACGGCATGTACAACAATTTGTAGAAATCCAGTTACTAATTTTAATTATCACAAATTTCCTGATACTTTCAATATTATGAATATTAGATTAGCTATATATGTATTTTTTTTCTTGAAAAAATAAGCCAATCAATGCTTAACGTAGTGTTGGCAACATTTCTGTACTGAAAAACCGGACACACAATAATATTTGCAGAAAGTGGGAGATGTGGATCAGTATTTCCAGTGCTTGATTAACATTAGTAGTAAGTGCAGTATATGCCATAGGCCCGAAGACATAAAAAAATTAAATAGACAAATTGAAAATTTGAAAATGCTTGTAAACTGCTGAATCCAAATTTTACCGAAGGGAAAAGACAAGTAGAATTTGTCATTTTCAAATAAATTAACTCATATCTCTCAAATCTTGTATAACGGAAAAATTACAATATTTTGTTGAAAAAAAAAAAAAGGACAAATCTCCTTCGACGAACTATTCAACCGGACAACAGAGTAAAACTAAACTGTCCGTGCGAAAACTGATCGCTTGGCAACACTAGCTTAACACCAGTTTACACATATTTAGAAATAGTATTGAAAATCACTTTGACCAATCCACAAACCTGGATAAGTTCAGTCAGATCCCAAGCAGCAAATATTATACTGGTTTACACTACTTAACTATCCTGCTCATGAATATAAAGGCTGAGAATTTGAACATGACAAACACTCGTTGATCAGACAAAATATTTTATATCGAAAATCGTCTTTCACTCTCAATCTTTGATACAGAAAACCACAGCACTCAAAGACATATTGAAGCAAAACTGTTGGGATTCTCGTGTGATTCAAAGATATTGTAAATTAGAGCTAGTATGCAAACTCTTCGGTCTTTGCAAAGACGTTAGATTCTCTGTTTACAGCTGACGCAAAACTTCAGAAAACAGGCAAATATAATTTATTTTATTTGAAAGGTATATCTGTTTTTGCGAGTAATTCGTAGAAGAAAAAACATGTTTTTAAATACTGATTTCGTGACTATAAGGCTGTTTCGATGAAATCGTTAGATTTCACAACATTCCGCTCTTAAATGTCATTCATTTTCTACATTACTTTCAAGAGATTTATGTTTTTACTGACTATAATTACGTTTTAAAACATTTCGCTTGTTTTGTTGATACCACAAAACCATATCTTTGTTTGTATCTTTGTGTAGTAGACAAGATAGTATTTTTTAAATTCCAAATCTTATATTAAGGACTGAGTACAGGCAGAAGCAAAGAAGACGATCTTATTGTTTCGCTCGGATGTAAAACACGGAAGGCCAGGGCTAACAATCCGAAGCAAGATCTTGAAAGCTTTGTCCTGAGTCTTGTAATAAATCGTTACATTATGGTGTATAGCTTTGCATCAATGCATGCTTTGAATCTTCGAACGGAAATGTTTACACATTTATAAATGAAAATACTTTTATGATAATTACAACATTCACTTTCTGAGAAGGCTTTGATTGTATTACAACACTTCGTCAGTCGTTTAATGCGTATTGAATGACATTGAAATCTTGTTCCTAGCAAGTAGGTAAGTTAACATTTAAATCAGTTGCTTCATGTTTTACTGACATTGCACAATGAAACACTAACAGGGGCCTCTAAAGGTTAATTGTCTGTCTGGAATTAAAATCACTTGTTGACAGGTTGTTACGTGATTGTGAAGTTAATAAAACACAAAATTAGAAGTGAAATCACTGAAAGGAAAATTTAAGGGGACTTTTATGTGGACGCATAGAAAAGTCCTTGTACAGTATAAATCTGCTTTTATTTAAATTGTAGATGCACAAAAAATTTGCATCCATTATTTTACACAATTTTTAGAACCTTATTGAGGAGTATTAAGAGTCGAGATAGAACTTTCAGGGGTTAGTTTTTTTTTCTTTACAGACTTTTACACTGGAAGGAGTCCATAATCGTACCTATCTTTAAGAAGGGGGACAAGACTAACTGTAGTAACTTTTGAGGAAAATCACTTTTATTGACGTCGTACAAAATTTTGTCCAATATTCTTTTGAGAAGATTAACTCCATATATAGATGCAATTATTGGGGATCATCAGTGTGGTTTTAGGCGTAATAGATCAGCTATTGACCAGATATTTTGTATTCGACAGATAATGGAGAAAAAATGGGAATATAAGGGTACAGTGCATCAGTTATTCATAGGTTTCAAAAAGGCATATGACTCGTTAAGAGAGAAGTTTTATATGATATTCTTATTGAATTTGGTATTCCCAAGAAACTAGTTCGATTAATTAAAATGTGTCTCAGTGAAACATACAGCAGAGTTCGTATATGTCAGTTTCTGTCAGATGCGTTTCCAATTCACTGTGGGCTAAAGCAAGGAGATGCATTATCACCTTTACTTTTTAACTTCGCTTTAGAATATGCCATTAGGAAAGTTCAGGATAACAGAGAGGGTTTGGAATTGAACGGGTTACATCAGCTGCTTGTCTATGCGGATGACGTGAATATGTTAGGAGAAAATCCACAAACGAGTAGGGAAAACACGGGAATTTTACTGGAAGCAAGTAAAGAGATAGGTTTGGAAGTAAACCCCGAAAAGACAAAGTATATGATTATGTCTCGTGACGAGAATATTGTACGAAATGGAAATATAAAAATTGGAAATTTATCTTTTGAAGAGGTGGAGAAGTTCAAATATCTTGGAGCAACAATAACAAATATAAATGATACTCGGGAGGAAATTAAACACAGAATAATTATGGGAAATGCCTGTTATTATTCGGTTGAGAAACTTTTATCATCCAGTCTGCTGTCAAAAAATCTGAAAGTTAGAATTTATAAAACAGTTATATTACCGGTTGTTCTTTATGGTTGTGAAACTTGCACTCTCACTTTGAGAGAGGAACAGAGATTAAGGGTGTTTGAGAATAAGGTTCTTAGGAAAATAATTGGGGCTAAGAGGGATGAAGTTACAGGAGAATGGAGAAAGTTACACAACACAGAACTGCACGCATTGTATTCTTCACCTGACATAAATAAGAACATTCAATCCAGACGTTTGAGATGGGCAGGGCTTGTAGCACGTATGGGCGAATCGAGAAATGCATATATAGAGTGTTAGTTGGGAGGCCGGAGGTAAAAAGACTTTAGGGAGGCGAGACATAGATGGGAAGATAATATTAAAATGGATTTGAGGGAGGTGGGATATGATGATAGAGAATGGATTAATTTTGCTCAGGATAGGGACCAATGGCGGGCTTATGTGAGGGCGGCAATGAACCTCCGGGTTCCTTAAAAGCCAACTAGTACAGAGCTCACTGTCATATTACTACTGAAAACTTCTGCAAATAAAAGTAACTATAAATAACTAAAAAAAAATCACTAACAAAATACTAGTGGAGACATCTATGGACAACAAGAGATACTGGACTTGAAGTTATCTCAGGTGTTAGTTACAAGCGCTGATAAATCTACATTTAACTTTTCGGAAACTCATGAAAGTTATCAGTGCAATTAAATTTATAAGTGCAGTTAAGTAACTGACAGTTAACTGAGGTGTACTAGAAACCGGGCATACATTCGGATAGGTTACCTGTGAGAGCGGGAAATACAGCTGGTGGGATAGCTATGTTTTCAAAAAAAATCTGTGCCTTATTTGGAGCTTTACTCCGTGCTAAAGGAAAGCATTTTCCATAACTCGACAAACGCATTACATATTTCTCGCTTTAGCGTGCTACGGGTGTGAAGTGTTTTCTCTCAATGACAACCATTAAACGTTCATGCATTCAGGTTTTTTTTTCCCCCCGCGAAATAAGTACCGTATTATTCAAGGTTAAAATATCAGATATTTGCACTGCGTAAATATACGAGATAATACCACAGTGCATAAGGAATTCTTTGATCCATTACTGCGCTGTATTATTAAGAAATGGATTTACGTTTTTGTAACGTCCTGTTCAAGATTGTTGGCTGCAGTGTTATCGTTTAGTCTGTTGGCAGTACGGAATAGGATATGTCCTGTTACATCTATTCCGTTTCAGGTTTTTTGTAGAGCGGAAAACATTTTATGAGGTGTCTCGTTTCCAGTCTTGTTATAGCTGTTTGATTACTACCTTTCTATGTTTATTTTTAAACGTGTGGTATTCTCTCTGTGTTGGCTTGTGTATCATAATTTACTATACGAATGTGATCACAAAATTGTGTTAAGTCGCAGATGTATCACAGGCAACAGCGTGTATGCCGTTTCGTAGTTCCGTTCTGGCGTGGTTCGATTCCCGTTTGAACTGTTGTCTGGTGGGTTTTTTCCGAGGTTTCCTTCGACTGTAAGTAGAGTTGTCAGATTTGAAGATTGGGAATAATGAACATTTTTATCGATATTATTCAACGTTCAACTCACTGGCGTCATATTGTTTAGGCCAGCATTTCTCAAACTTTCTTCAAGTGGGGACCACTTTTTTAAGTCAGAACAGTTCCGGCTGGTTCACACTAAACCGGAAACGGAAACGACAAGGAAAACGGGAACGGAAATAATGTTAAAATAAATGTATTTAAATGTGAGCATTCACAATAGTTAATTGTGAATTCTCACATTTAAATACATTTATTTTAACAATATTTTCGTTCTCGCTCTCGTTGCTGTTTTCGTTCCCGGCTTATTGTGGACCATCCTTTACTCTTGTTCCCTTCGAAAGCAAATTAATCAGTTTTGTAGTGAGCCCATATTTTAATACCAGTATACTTATATTTTAAAATGGAATTAATTAATTATAATACTTTTGTAATTATATTTCTTGTAGCCTATCACAAGTAACATATAACAAATTCTGTGCATTATTGATTCATCGCTTGCCCGTTAGCAGTTAGTTGTTTGAAATCCTTCTTATGTGGTACATGCTAGTAGTTGTCCATGTCTCTGTTAAATAGTGCCCATTATAAATAATGGAAAACTGGCTTCGATCCGGATCTTTGAAAAGAAAGGAACATGAAGATACGCTTCATTTAGGCAGTGCCAATAGTTCAGAAGCTGTGTGTGAAGAAATATATTAATTATAGTGCCGTTAAAGAAATATCTAGTCCTAGTGGTAGCTGTTCAAAGAAAAAAATACTTTCGTAAATATGACAAGAGTTGTTTGGAACTTGGATTTGCTTGGTGTGGCAATGAGAGTGAACCAAAACCTCGGTGCGTTGTTTGTTACGAAGTGCTTTCAAACGAGTGTATGAAACCCGCGAAATTGAAACGGCACTTAGAGACGAAACACGCAAGTGTAAAAAGTAAACCTGTCTGATTTTAAAATAGGCGGAGTCTAAAATTTCTTATATCGTCATCTGGAAAACCAAATAAAAATATTAATGCAGAAACATGCCCGATTTTCAACAAGTAAAGATGAAATTTGCCACGTTCTATTATTGGTGTACGACGTACAGTACGTGACCATTTCAATGTGCAGACTGGGTGTCGGCAAAACTATCAAGAAAGTAATCAATACATGAAAAGGTTCGGTACTTTGGTCCTCTGTTATGAATTCGGGTGTTCCCTGGCTGGGTTACAGGCGCGGCGCCAGATATGCAGGGAAAAGATGGCGAGAAACTCCACGTTCATAGTGCTTTAAATTCCTCTTTTGTTGTCGAGAGTAGAGTGGGAAGTGGGTAGACGGGTAGGGTAAGAAATTTCATAAAATATTAGTACTGGGAGAAAAAGTGAAAGGCGATTGTCATGTGTGATTTCCAAAGTCTGAGATTTTCAGCTATTGTGTGATACGCAATTCGTTTGAATTTTATTTTTTCTTCTGTCTTTTTTGAAGGACCACAAGGACAGAACTCGAGGACCATGGGTGGTCCGCGGACCATAGTTTGAGAAACGCTGGTTTAGGCTATGTTGAGTATTTATTGTTTATATTGTATATCATTGTTTATATTCTGTATACCACTGCCACGGGTGCTTGCCCACTTGCAGTGTAAATAAATACATACATACAGGTACATATTGATGTGTGAATCGTTTTGACTATAGATTTTTTAAATAAAAGTATTTGTTTAATTTACTCGAAGTTAAATTTACAAAGTACTTAACATACTTCTGATTGAGGTTCTGACTGATATGTAGGCCTACATGTATTATCACTAGGGCTCGAATTTTTAGGTACTAAAAATCGGAAAAATATGTTACAAAAAAGGAAAAATGTTTGTTTAAATTATTTCATTTGAATATGAACAATAAGCAGAACTCGCCAGTATATACAGTACACCTCTATTATCCGTGGTAATGAAGGAGATGGGCTGAACGGTTAATCTAAAAAATCGGATAATCCGTACCATAAAATCATCATCATCATCATCCTTCACGAATTAGGCCTCTGTAGACCTGTTTCGGCCCCATCTAGCAGTCTTCTTAAAGGTCTTCCTGGTCGACGATGTCCTCTAGGTTTATATTGCATCATAATTTTTGGGATTCTTGAATTTTCCATTCTTCTTACATGATCTAGCCAATTGAATTTGTATCTGGTGATTTTTTCTTCTACTGACTCTACTTCTAATTGTTCTAAAATTTCTTCATTCCTTTTTCGGTCTAAAAGAGTATATCCTGCTGTCCTCCTGAAAAATTTCATTTCCGTTGCTTTGATTCTGTTCATGTCTTTTTTTCTTTAATGTCCAAATCTCGCTTCCGTATAAAAGGGTGGGTAATGCTAGTGTATTATATATTTTTATTCTTGTAGATTTTTGTACTAATTTAGCTTTTAATGCATTGTTTATTATTCCTAGAATTTGTGTAAATTTGGTAATTTTCTTGTTCACATCTTTTTCATTTTGATAAGATATTTCACAACCCAGATAATTGAAATTTTGCACTTGTTCGAGGCATTGGTTATTGTGTATTATCTTACTTCTGACTGGGTCTTGTCCTAAAAATGCCATTACTTTTGATTTTTGTGCTGAAATTTCCATCCCAAAATCTTTTAATATTTTATTTAATGTATACAATCCTCTTTGTAAATTATCCTCTGAATTGGAAATTATGACTTGATCATCGGCATAGAGTAAGGTATTTAATGTTAGACCACTGGTTATTTTGATTCCTGATGTGTAGATTTGGTTCCATTTTAAAATAATTTCATTTATATAAATATTAAATAAAGTTGGTGATAGTGGACAACCTTGTCGAACTCCATTATTAACTAATTTTCTTTCGGATATACAGTTATTTATTTTGACACTTGTTTTGCTGTCTGTGTAGATTTCTATTATATTTTGCAATAGCAAATTTGGAATATTTTTTTCTTGTAATATGTCGAATAAAAGGTCTCTTCGGACTTTATCAAAAGCTTTCAAAAATCAATAAAAGCTATATGGGTTTCTAAATTAAATTTTCTTCTTTTTTCTAACAATAGTTTCATACTAAATAATGGATCTACACATGATCTTCCTTTTCTAAAGCCATTTTGACACTCCAGAAGGAAAGTTTCAGCATGTTTTTTTAATTTTTCATTTAAAATCCTACTAAATATCTTATAACATGTGTTGAGGATACTAATCCCTCTATAGTTTTCAACATTCTGTTTATCTCCTGTTTTATATATGGGAATAATTACACTATTTTTCCATTCTTCCGGTAAAGTGGCAGTCAGATATATTCTGTTTAGAAATCTTAGTAATCTTTCTTGAAATAGATCTCCTGCATATTTATACAATTCTGAATTTAGGTTATCTTCTCCAGGTGATTTACTATTTTTCGTCCTTTTTAATCCCCACTACTGGACTACCTAACGATAAGGCTAGTAACCTATCTTAGGGAAAATTACATTACTTTCAAGCCTCAAACAAGCAGTATAAGGTACCATAAAATATTTTCGTAAATTTAGAGAATAATGCACTTTGGTAAATTCCTCCATGGTCTTGTATTTAAGACGCTAGGTAGTGGTAAGTCTGGTTGTCAACGAAGGATTTTTAAGGGAAAGTGTCTGTCTGTGGAAAGATAGAAATAGTGGAGGTCCCGTGTTGTAGATTTACATACTTTATACACTCCAATCTCGTATTCTGATGCGAGATGAGCCACAGTTTCTCTTTCCCCAAACCACTCAATTTTCTAGGCCTACACTTTTTTTTTCCCGATATTTAGCACAACAAGATTTGTTTTGAAACCCGTAGAAGAATTTTTATACAGAAGTTATACACAGGGTCCGAATTAACGGAGGGGATGGGGTGATTTCCCCACGTTGGAAAGTTATCCCCTCTGATAAATTCATATTAACATCCCTGCCAACTTCTATCCCCTCCTCACAAAATATAATTGTTTTAATAAGAGTATATGTGCTTTATAAAGTATAAAGTAAGCAAAGAAAATAATATTTCTGTATTATCATCACCGGCAAGCTGATAACAATCAATAACTTAGGAATTACACATCTTATCTTAAGCCTGCTCATGGATATAATTATTATTATGATCAAGATGCAAGACAAGCAACTAAGTGCGACCAAGCGTTGAGCCGTATCGAATGAGGATAATAATAATTGTATGTATGGTATTGTCTATCTAGGATTCTATGCCCCTCTCATCAGAAATCTTAATTCGCACCCTGGTTATATAATACAACTCGAACAGTACACCATACTTGTAAGGGTAAAGGCGTATAATAACTAAAGCTCGGAACTTGGGGACTTGTGTGTCGTGTGCATGAGTAAGGTTACAGGTACAACGCAAGCCCCTACAGTCTCGGGTGCGCGAAACGAGGAAACCGGGGCAAATTGAACGCTGCGCTTGCCGCCATATTGTTGGAGAGCAGACGCATAATAGCAATACGTAAATCACGCAAATTAACGCTGTGATGATCTAAAATTGACAGATTATGACCATTTTCGACATTTAACGTAAAATTAGGACGAAATAAACATATTCAAAGTTTCATTGATATGTGTTAGAACATTAAAGAAAAGAAAATACGTACGCAGCAATTTATAGAAAACATACTGATACATCCATAAATAGGCCTACACAATACACATTATAGCTTGTATAATTTTACGATAATCAGCAAATTGTTAGGTTTCAGAGAATCTACAATTATATTAACATACATTACTCTTAGATCACAAGACATAAATATATGCACCTTGATTACACAAGTTCTTATTATAATCAAATTCTTAAGTGAAATAAATATGTGATAATCAGTATAGACTTGTTAAGTTTTAAAGAATCGAAAATTATATTACCGATACTTCTAGACCACAGGACATAGGTAATCTGGCAAAATATAATGTGCGAAGGTAGCCAAATTACATTGAATTCATTCTTCAATTGATCTGTATAGCGCTAAATGCGCTGATCGATCAATAAATCATTTTAAAAAATCTTCAATTAATAAAGGGAATGCTATCAATTATAAAAAGTATCGGTACCTAATACATTGCAAACAATAGGTAATTTGAAGACCTAAAAACTAAACAATCACTTTATGCAAGATAAAAAAACCACATTTTTTATGTGTGGATTTTTTACATATTGTATTTTTATTTTAAACAAATAAAATAGATATATTATCATTGCTTGTGGAGTGATGGTACATAATTTTTATGCACATATATTATGTAATATAAATAAGATGCCATTCCTTGCTTTTGTTAATAAAATATATGTCCGGCAAAATGTAAAAGAGTTATTTATAGGTGAACTCTGTATCATAAGTTCACAAAGAAGGCTTAGCTATTATAGCTATTTGCTTATTTATTTATTTATTTATTTATTTATTATCTGTATATTTATTTATCCATATATGGATCTTACGGATCTTGAATGAAAGTTTATAATCTTGCAGATACATTCATTTACATAATAAAAACAAAAATTTATCTTTCCACTATTGTTTTAACATATGATGTGTAAGTCTAAATAATTCACTCAGTATGATTTCTCTACAGTCTGATAAGTATTCTTTATTGTCGTAAACTACTGATTGATTTTAATTATATTAATATTGTAACAACAGAGATAATATTATGTCGTACCTTTTGCAAATGGCTTGGAAAATTATACAGGGATGGTATTATCGCCACGCTCTCATGGTTAACATTCGGCAGGTCTTTGAGCGGCCTCATGCACCAACATTCGGCAGGTCTTTCAAATTTAATTGTATTATTGTTTTCAATTTCTTCCATTATTAAATGACACTTACTTGTCTAATCCACGTGGACTAAAACCGAGGTTGCAATGTCTTGTGCTGAGGACGAACATTAAGGTATGTGATTAAAAATTATTATTAAAGAGTTATTATTAAGAGTTAAGAAAGCCAACATAACAAACTAGTGCTTATTCTTATCGTGGAAGTAGACGTGACAACGTGACGCTTAGAGTGAAACCTACAGAGCAACAATCGGTCGGCAAAATTATGTTTTAAAAGCACACCGCACGTTATTGTATGATGCAGACATGTTAAGTATGAGTCCGCGGCGATAATATATCATCTTTCAAAATTCTATTGCCATTACTTTCACACTGTTCACTAAAAACACCCGAGACAAAACAAAGGACAAGTATGACAATCGTGTTTACCGCTCTATTTCTACCAGTAGCATGGCGGCGTAAACATGCGCAGACTGGTTTCAATTTTGGACAGCACACCAGCGCTCTGTGTGAGTCTAGTATACTATTATAACGTCTTTGGTACAACGTACACAAAGTTCACGCTGCAAGAGCTCAGGGACAGTCGTATATACTAAGAAAGTGGTCACATCGAACGACAAGATGACGGACGAGGGAATTGTGTCATGACAAAGCCAATGGCATTCAGAGAATTACAAGAAAACGTTTGTTTAAGGAATTATAAAATACATGTTATTCGAATGGGTATTATAGAAGTTTGAAAATACATTTGTTTAAATTTCAGGTACAGAATTTCGTGGAGGACTTCGGAGGAGATACATTATTTTCTTCGAATAGAAAGCTTATATTTTGTAATTTGTGCCACACATAAACTAGAGGCTGGAAACGGTGAAAGACATTGCAGTCACTTAAATCGGTGGAAAATTTATCCACAGCCATGGAACAAGTTGTAGAGGGATCTGCCTTAGTAGTGACACACAAATTGAAAACTATTTTCGAGAAAAATTTGGGATATACTTATCTTTCTCAGATAAGAGATCAGCTAGCAACTGCTGAAAATCGAACAGAAACAGTATTTAACAGTGAAAACATTCAATATTTTAAGTTTGCTCCCGTCACTTCATATGACTTGGAAATAAGTTTCTCTCGTTTCAAATCATGTTTAACTAACAGGCGAAGAAGTTATGGGTTCGAAAATCTTCGAATGTAAGTAGTCATACACTGTAATGAAATGTATAGAGCAATTTGATATATTTCTCGTGTTTATTTTCATTATACATATGCTGTAAAATTACGTGTTTCAACCTACAATAATACTATCAATACGTTGTTACAGCCAGAAACCACTTTTATAGCAGACCTGACTGTACCTCCGTGCTGGAAGCGGGAGTTGTTGACATGGAAGTCCGGTCGCTTAGCCACATGCAAAGGCACAAGTCCCTAAGTTTCGAGCTTTGATAATAACACTCTAGAAAAATAGCATGCTAATACAATATATAGTAATACTTCTGCAACAAAAAAAAAGGCGAGAGAATGACAGTCTGATAATCCACCAATCGGTTAATAGGGTGACGGATAATCGGGGTTCTGCTGTATTATGCTGTCTCGCTAATTGCTGGAGAATTGCAGCACACAATGAGATTCATCCTCAAGTTGTCCATCACAATGACTGACAATTATCTCGGAACACTGCCTTGTGCTGAGAAAAAGAGCGCTCTGGCCATTGATAAACGACAACACTCCCTAGAGACATGTTTTATGATTGGAAACAAAAACAGAGGCTGCTCATATTTATGAAATTATAATTGCTTCCTCAATCAGCGTTATAACTTAAAAGGCACTCCTAAATGACACATCAGTGTTCATGTGTGTTACAGTACAATTTTTTTTTTTAGTGGTGACATCTCTTATCGCTTGTGGTGAGAGAGCAAACTGCTGATCTACAGATATGCAATTCCGAGAAACAGTTGAAGCAACTGCACTGAACATTAGAGTGATGATTAATCTGAAATAGGGCTTTTGTCGAAAATTATTTATGAAAACTTTATTTTTATGTGAATATTTGAAAATATGTATTTACATAAAAAATTCAAAATATGTGTTTTTTATGTGAAATAACATTTAAAATACATGCTTAAGTGATCTTGTCCGAAACTTAAAACAATTACGAGTTTCTGTTACAGTAAAAATAAAATATTTATTTGCGTAATTAGGGTTAGGATTCTAATCAAGCAGTACATCTCACTTGATTATACAGGGTGTTAAAAAGTAGCCAATATTTTAGGAAGTGCTAGTATGCATCAAAACAAGAAAAAAATATCTAATAAATATGGATCCTACAACACATACTTTCTGAGATCTGAACACTTGTTCATAGAACGTGCTCAATGTGACGTCCATTCATGGCAATGCATTCCTCTGCCCTTCGGCGTAAGGAATCACGCACCCTTTGAAATCGACCTGGTTGTTCTTGATAACCAAAATTCAGGGGGGTTTAGATTTCAGGAACGAGCAGGCCAAGGTGTGGGGCCTCCCCAATCAATCCAGCGTCCTGAAATGTCAGTCAGGTGTGCCATCATGCATGAACCACATCTGTAGTCTTTGCTGACGTGGCACATACTCCACCAAGGTAGGCAATACGTTAATAAGAAAGTCCTGATAACGAGCCCCAGTTAATCTCTGTGGTAGCACGTATGGCCCTTAATCTATCGCCAAGAACGCCTGCCCATACGTTGATTGAGAATCGGTGCTGATACCTTGTTTCTTCAACTGCATGGGGGTTCATCTGGCCACACTTGCTGATTACGAAAATTCACAACACCATCTCTGCTGAACCCCGCTCATATCCGCAACCAGACTTTTGTTTTCAGTATACCTTGCGACGTATCAGTATTCCATGCCGGGGGTGTCAACTACGGTATGATTATCTGGTAGTCTGCTGTATTGTAGAGCAGAAAAATGCATTGCCATGAATGGACGTCACATTGAGCACCTCCTATGAACAAGTGTTCAGATCTCAGAAAGTGTGTGTTATAGGACCCATGTTTATTATACATTTTTCTTGTTTTGATACATACTATCACCTCCTAAAATATTGGATACTTTTTTTTTAACAGTCTGTATGTGTCAGAGGAAGAATTGTATACATCTGAAGTCTGATTAGTGTAATATGTTACTAGTCAGCGATGTATGCAATGGAGTGGGAGAGAAACTGACTACCCTACCCCATTGTCTCTTGGCTTGGTTGCCTCATGAGTGATGACTTATTGGTGTTACTTATGAAGTTCAAACCTGTCTTCGGACTTTTAACTAAACAGCAGTATTTGACAAGCTGTATTGAAATATACTTACTTACTGGCTTTTAAGGAACCCGGAGGTTCATTGCCGCCCTCACATAAGCCCGCCATTGGTCCCTATCCTGAACAAGATTAATCCATTCTCTATCATCATATCCCACCTCCCTCAAATCCATTTTAATATTATCTTCCCATCCACGTCTCGGCCTCCCTAAAGGTCTTTTCCCTCCGGCCTCCCAACTAACACTCTATATGCATTTCTAGATTCGCTCATACGTGCTACATGCCCTGCCCATCTCAAACGTCTGGATTTAATGTTCCTAATTATGTCAGGTGAAGCATACAATGCGTGCAGTTCTGTGTTGTGTAACTTTCTCCATTCTCCTGTAACTTCATCCCTCTTAGCCCCAAATATTTTCCTAAGCACCTTATTCTCAAACACCCTTAACCTATGTTCCTCTCTCAAAGTGAGAGTCCAACTTTCACAACCATACAGAACAACCGGTAATATAACTGTTTTATAAATTCTAACTTTCAGATTTTTTGACAACAGACTGGATGATAAAAGTTTCTCAACCGAATAATAACAGGCATTTCCCACATTTATTCTGTGTTTAATTTCCTCCCGAGTATCATTTATATTTGTTACTGTTGCTCCAAGATATTTGAACTTCTCCACCTCTTCAAAAGATAAATTTCCAATTTTTATATTTACATTTCGTACAATATTCTGGTCACGAGACATAATCATATACTTTGTCTTTTCGGTATTGACTTCCAAACCTATCTCTTTACTTGCTTCCAGTAGAATTTCCGTGTTTTTCCTAATCGTTTGTGGATTTTCTCCTAACGTATTCACGTCATCCGCATAGACAAGCAGCTGATGTAACCCGTTCAATTCCAAACCCTCTCTGTAATCCTGGACTTATTTGAAGGATTCGTAACAAGCTGTTTTTTTACGGTGATGGGTTGTTAGCCCTTCGCCCAACCCCCAAGCTGGAGGACCACTCCTCATCGGCTGTCCACGACTGCTTATTCAATATATTCACAGCTACCCTCCATATCTGGAGGCCGTCTCCTCGATCCGCAACCTGAGGACGCGCCATGCCGTGGTGATAGGGACCCACAATACATGGGTATTGAAATATTAGAAGTAAAATTTAAACATATTAAACTAAAATAAGGGTATGCAGAAACTATTAAATAATATTGAACGTATCAAGTATTAAAACATTAAAATGAAGTTACATATTAGTATCGCTCGTGTTCCTGCATTGTTGTCTCGAGGCTAGGCTTTGCGGAATGAGGAAGCAATTATGAAGTGTTTAGCGAGAAAGCTATGCCTTGTTAAATTTAAATGCACGAAGTATGAAGACAGAAATGGAAAGAAATATCAGAATTTTATTTCAAACCCCAGACTTCCTTACAATCCCAACCATGCTCACAATAACAATCGCGAAAAGCATAATCGTTTTACGCAATTTTGGGGATTCCAAGAATCCTTTGCCACATTTTTATGACATTTGCAGTGCTGACATTCTTTCATACCTCCATTTTATAGTCATATTTCACCCGTAAATGTATTTGAACAGGAAATGCTTACCTACAACTTGATTACAATTAATAGTACATTATGCAACGAGCCTATAATGGTAGTAATTAAGACGCGAGTATGTTTATGAAACGAGCGCAAGCGACTTTTTATGCTTGACCATATTTCTAACTTGAAATTATTTATAAGTATTCATGTTATTCTTATCTGACTGGGGAGCGGAAGTGACCTTGTGCAATACCTCGTAAGTTGTGAGATGTGCGCAGACGCGAAAGTATTGATTTTTCGGAGAAACAAATGTCGACATTGACCTTGATATAATCTAGAGAGTAAAATAAACATTAATCTTGATATAACCTTGAAATTGAATTAGACATTACTTTGTCTAATCTCGCGCTAGTTGTCTTTCGATTGCATATCCGAGAATAATCGATACTTACGCTTTCATATTGCTGCAGTGGTATTTTCTGATTGGTGGAACACCTGAACTTTGATGAATAGGTGTATTTTAATGAGGTCCATTAAAGGGCTGCTACCAGGTGTATAATTATTACATTTCGGCATGGTCGAGCATAAAATATTATTCAGTTGTTGAGCACCAATTAAATCCTTTTTTCTGGTAAGTCGTGACGACCACCACTGATAATGTGATCTAGATAGGTAGCATCGCGATCAGAACCATTCAGAAATAGTCGTGGGAGTTGAAAATTGAAAATGGAACAAGCTTATTTGGCATACGATTCAAAGGTTATCAGTAGACATCGGATTTTTAGGCACTAAAAATTGCAGTTTTAGGCGCCTAAAATAAGCTCAAAATTTGTAAAATTAGGCTCTATTTTAATGAAAATAGGCATTTTAGGCACATCAAGGTATCATACTTATTTCTTTCACTGAAATTTTTAGTTATACACTAAAATACGCACAAAAAAGTATGTTTAAACATTAAAAAAGAATACTATATTATATTTATAAACAGAGCTGCACAAATTTAATATATTGAAACTAATGAAATAATGATTATTGATATCAAGATTACTCATTTTAAGTTATTGAAATTCAGTTCCATTCTCAGACTTTATTATAATTATCTGCACGGTACACCACCAGAATTTTTTCTAAATTCTCCACAGTTAACCTTTGCCTTTGTCACTGAGAATCATTTTGAAAGCAGGCGCAAAAATACAAAGTTCCACTTATTGTTGCATTTCCTGGTAGTGTTAACACTAGGAGGACCATTCTTTTAAATATTTTGTAACGGTTTACCCTACTAATTCGCAGTTTTACGACTTTTCATAAGTATTTCAAAAACACTCTTTCTCCAAAAATTGTGATTTTATGACACTCTGAAGGGCAGTACAGCTAATCGGTTTCAGACCGAAAACAGTCATTTTTATAGTATAGTATATCTCTGAATCGGTAGCAGCACATGTTGTGATTGTTTCCTGCTTCAAAACTAAGGTTGGTTCTTTGTCGGCATTTATGCCTCCAAACATGTTAAATTCGGTGAAATCTATTGCGAGTGTCGTGAGATTCAAAACGTTTTGTTTCCTTTATCAGTGGTTTAATGGCCGGTGTGAAGCAAACTTTCCACTTTTTAAATGCCTTAAATTTCGCAGTGAATGTATGTATAAGTTATAAAAAGTAAGAGTAAAATGCGAAACTTTACAGTGAGTTAGGCATTTTTAGGCGAATATTAACAAATTAGGCTCTAATAACCGTTTTAGGGCATTTTAGGGCACTATAAAACTCTTTGAATACCTTTCAATTTCCATGAAACACAAATATTAATAATTATTTTTACTTTTCTCCTAAAGAAACAAAATAGGCATTTGCCCTAGAATCCGATGTCTGGTTATCAGTCAGTTAGTCCGCTGAGAAATGTCCATCGTTATTAATGTCCAGTATCAGAAATATCCACAGTCATTAAAGTCCAATATAGAATATGTTCACAGTCATTAAATGTTGAGTGGCTAGACGTCCTCTTTTGTCCAGACATGTCCTCCTTTTCGTAACTTGTATGCCTGATATTTTGAAATTATCTGATTTGACGCCTTTTTCAAGTAATTTGCCTGTAGATGGCAGCAGCATCGACCGAATATACTCTTTGCCAACGATCATAACCCTCTTTGCATAAAAGGTAATATTAAATTCACATTTTGTGCGGTCTTTTTATGTATATTGATAATAACTATAGTTCCTTTGGCTTTCATATGTAGTTAACTGTAAAATCATTTTGTGCTCGACCATGCCGAAATGTAGTAATTATACACCTGGTAGCAGCCCTTTAATGGACCTCATTAAAGTACACCTATTCATTAAAGTTCAGGTGTTCCACCGATCAGAAAATACCATTGTAGCAATATGAAAGCGCAAGTATCGATTATTCTCGGATATGCAATCGAAAGACAACTAGTTCTGTTACTATAATAATTAGCGTTAATTGTAAATAATATTCAAATAAATTCGATTTGTCATCTCGTTTTTCAATGTCTAATTCAATTTCAAGGTTATATCAATTTTAATGTTCATTTTACTCTCTAGATTATATCAAGGTCAATGTCGACATTTGTTTCTCGGAAAAAATCAATACTTTCGCGTCTGCGCACATCTCACAATTTACGAGATATTGCACAAGGTCAGTTCCGCTCCGCAGTGAGATAAGAATAACATGAATACTTATTAATAATTTCAAGTTAGAAATATGGTCGAGCATATAAAGTCGTATTAAACTTGACTATAATGGTAATTAAGACGCTCGTATGAAAATTATGAAACGAGCTTGCACTCGTTTCATAAACATCCATACTCGCCTTCTTAATTACTACCATTATAGGCTCGTTGCATAATGTACTATTATGCTCGACCATGCCGAAATGTAGTAATTATACACCTGGTAGCAGTCCTTTAATGCATGTCATTAAAGTACACCTACTCATTAAAGTACATGTGTTCAGCCAATGACAACTCAGCTTACAGGTGTTCAGCCAATGACAAGTCAGCTTTGTACCGTTATAAAACCGCAAGTATCGATTATTCTCGGATATGCAATCGAAAGAGAATTAGCGAAAAGTCACGGAGGCTGGAAATCCAATACTGTCGCAGAAGGTTATGTTCTGTTACTATAATAATTAGCGTTAATTGTAAATAGTATTCAAATAAATTCAATTTGTCATCTCGTTTTTCAATGCCGAATTCAATAATCAAAGTTATATCAAGTTTAACGGGATTACATCAAGGTCAATGACATTATTGTTCCTCGGAAAAAATCAATACTTTCGCGTCTGCGCACATCTCACAATTCACGACCTAGAACAAGGTCACTTCAGATCTTGTCAGATACAAATGAAATGTATACTTCTGAATAATTTAAAGTTAGAAATATGGTCGAGCATAAAAAGTCGTATGAAACTTGCCCATAATGGCAATTAAGACGCTCGTATGAATATTATGAAACGAGCGCAAGCGAGTTTCATAAATATCCATACTTGCGTCTTAATTACTATCATTATAGGCTCGTTGCATAATGTACTATTATATTATTAAGTTTTATTATATGTATACTGTCATAAAATAGGTATTGACATAATTTTAAGTATAATATAGGCCTAAACCTATATCTAAATAGGGTAGATATTTTCTGTCCTCTTTAATAATTATAGTTACCTTGACTGTAAAAGCATTATTATCAAGTTTTATCATAATTATTTTGTAATATTAACATACTTTTAAGTATGATATAAGCCTAAATCTGTACTGTAAATATTTTATAAGAAAATAGATATTGACATAATTTATAGTATAACATAGGCCTCAGCCTAAATCTAAGTACATATTTTGTCCCTTTTTTGGAACAATGTCCTCCTTTTTAAAGCTTTGTGTCCTCTTTTCTATTGGTGTGAATCTGGTCACCCTAATTAAATGTCCAGTATCAAAAATGTTCCAGTCTTTAAATGTCCAATATAGAATATGTCCACAGTCATTGAATGGCCATTATCTTAAATGCCCAGTATCAAAAATGTCCCCAGTCATTAAATGTTCAATATGGAATATGTCCACAGTCATTAAATGGCCATTATCTTCAATGTCCAGTATCAAAAATATTCCAGTCTTTAAATGTCCAATATAGAATATGTCCACAGTCATTAAATGGCCATTATCTTAAATGCCCAGTATCAAAAATGTCCCCAATCATTACATGTCCAATATAGAGCAAGTCCACAGTCATTTAATGGTCATTACCTTATATGTCCAGTATCAAAAATGTCCCCAATCATTAAATGTCCAATATAGAGCAAGTCCACAGTCATTTAATGGTCATTACCTTATATGTCCACAGTCATTAAGTGGTCATTATCTTAAATGTCCAGTTTCAAAAATGTCCCCAGTCATTAAATGTTCAATATGGAATATGTCCACAGTCATTAAGTGGTCATTATCTTAAATGTCCAGTATCAAAAATGTCCCCAGTCATTAAATGTTCAATATGGAATATGTCCACAGTCATTAAGTGGTCATTATCTTAAATGTCCAGTATCAAAAATGTCCCCAGTCATTAAATGTTCAATATGGAATATGTCCACAGTCATTAAGTGGTCATTATCTTAAATGTCCAGTATCAAAAATGTCCCCAGTCATTAAATGTCCAATATAGAATATGTCCACAGTCATTAAATGGCCATTATCTTAAATGTCCAGTATCAAAAATGTCCCCAGTCATTAAATGCCCAATATAAAATATGTCCACAGTCATTAAATGGTCATTATCTTAAATGTTCAGTATCAAAAATGTCCCAGTCATTAAATGTCCAATATAGAATATGTCCACAGTCATTAAATGGCCATTATCTTATCTTAAATGTCCAGTATCAAAAAGTCCCCAGTCATTAAATGTCCAATATATAATATGTCCACAGTCATTAAATGGTCATTATCTTAAATGTTCTGTATCAAAAATATCCCCAGTTATTAAATGTCCAATATAGAATATTCCCACAGTCATTAAATGGCCATTATCTTAAATGTCCAGTATCAAAAATGTCCCCAGTCATTAAATATCCAATATAGAATATGCCCACAGTCATTAAATGGCCATTATCTTAAATGTCCAGTTTGAAAAATGTCCCAGTCATTAAATGTCCAATATAGAATATGCCCACAGTCATTAAATGGCCATTATCTTAAATGTCCAGTATCAAAAGTGTCCCAGTCATTAAATGCCCAATATAAAATATGCCCACAGTCATTAAATGGCCATTATCTTAAATGTCCAGTATCAAAAATGTCCCATTCATTAAATGTCCAATATGGAATATGCCCACAGTCATTAAATGGCCATTATCTTAAATGTCCAGTATCAAAAATGTCCCCAGTCATTAAATGTCCAATATAGAATATGTCCACAGTCATTAAATGGCCATTATCTTCAATGTCCAGTATCAAAAATGTTCCAGTCTTTAAATGTCCAATATAGAATATGTCCACAGTCATTAAATGGCCATTATCTTAAATGTCCAGTATCAAAAATGTCCCCAGTCATTACATGTCCAATATAGAGCAAGTCCACAGTCATTTAATGGTCATTACCTTATATGTCCAGTATCAAAAATGTCCCCAATCATTAACTGTCCAATATAGAGCAAGTCCACAGTCATTAAATGACCATTACCTTATATGTCCAGTATCAAAAATGTCCCCAATCATTAAATATCCAATATAGAATATGTTCACAGTCATTAAATGTCCATTTAACATTTTAAAGTCGTCTTTACTCTTTTAAGAAGTAAATTTATATGAAAATAATAATGCTGTTTTGTTCATAAAATAATGGGGTTTATTCCGGTATAAACCAATTTCTGAGAATACGCCACACTGTTGAATAGTTCATCTTCTGTTGTCTAGCAACTTCATCCACACTGCATATTCCATTTTCTGAATTTTGTCCGATTTTCTGGATTTCTTGTAAAACCATCGCGCCTTCCACATCTTATTTAGTAGATTTTAGTAGATTTGTATCTACCATAACGTTTTTTATGTGCCAAGAACGGTCTCTTCAAATTTTCTCATAAGCTTCACAATGACAAGTTACAGGATCCATATCTCAATCCATTTAGAGTGCTGTTACATTCATAGTGACAATCAGAGACCTGCAAGAGAGCGATGCTTAACGATATCTGAGATCGGTTTTACCGAATGCACTTCGTGTGTAATCGCTCGAGCTCGGGTCTGGCCTGCGCTCGCTCGAGCTCGCCCGGGGGATCGCTCCCCTGTCGGAACGAGCGCTCGCTTCAACCACTGTATGCGAAGCAGTATGCTACAGTACTACGTAGTACAGCATTGGTAAAAATCGAATGCATTCATTTGATTATGAAATGTCCAATATAGAAATATTCACAATAGAAATATTCACAATATCACTTGATTATTCATTGATTTTGCTTACCACCACAACAAGCCGTATGAAGTTACACAAAATATGTACTCGCATAACAGAATATGTTCCATTTTAAGATAATGATAAGAGCTTCGAGTTCAGAATCATATGACGCAAAAATAGAATGATAAGCTTCGAATGTTCTGTGTGGTTGTAGCGTACTGACTCTTCTAACAGCCCCAGTATCTGACCCTGATCTTTATTAAATTAAACACCTGACCTACATGGTGATAAGAAAAAAGAGCGCTGCTCTCAGGCTATAGGCCTACGTATAGAATGACTATTCAACATACTGCAATGTTATTGAACAATTCATTCATGCATTCGAATGATTTAATCCTACAATGGAGTAATCATAGAAATCATTCGATTGTTTTCAACAATTATATATTTTAGTGGAAATTTAATTAATTACACATTTTTCTTTGTTTAGATTGAAACAGCCTGAAATGATTTTCTGTATAAATATATTTCATTCCTACTCAGTTTAACATTTAACTTCAAAAACAAACTGAGACACAAATTTAATCGTGATAATATTGTAAATGCAAATGAAATGTTTGGTTATATTACTATAAAATATATATAAAACCGAGAAATTACATTTAATACGTGACAACTAAAAATGTCTATCGAAGTATGAAATGCAAATTAGTAGCGATATATTTTGTTTCATCTCGAACGTAATATGAACTTTACTCATTAACTTGGGAATATTTTTATTTTAGTAGGTTATTTTACGACGCTTTATCAACAGCTTAGGTTATTTAGCGTCTGAATGAAATGAAGGTGATAATGCCGGTGAAATGAGTCTGGGGTCCAGCACCGAAAGTTACCCAGCATTTGCTCGTATTGGGTTGAGGGAAAACCCCGGAAAAAACGTTAACCAGGTAACTTGCCCCGACCGGGATTCGAACCCGGGCCACCTGGTTTCACGCTGACCGTTACTCCACAGGTGTGGACAATCCTATGTATTTTAAGGTATTCTTATCGCTTACTTCTCCGAATTTAGTCCAAGCAGAGCTAGTAGGTAACTGCTTTCCCTTTTCTTCCACTACTCTGACTCTGCTGATTTAACTTTATTTTCGGCATATACTTTTGACATCGTGTCTTGTAATCTTTTACCATCAACAGAGACGGTGCCCGAGCCTCTGCTTGAGATCGACGTCGATACTATTGAATCATCTTCAACATTCGTTTTGATGAAACGTACTGATTAGACAAGCCTACAATTCACCTACTGCTTACTGCTACCGGAAGAGCACTCATGAACACCGAGCGCTCGTCGTCAGACCCGATCGCTCGGTGTGTTGCCTTACTTCGTGATTTATCGGAACTATTCGTATATGATCGCTATTCATTCAGTCAGTGCCTTCCTGGACTGATAACGATATCCCGCGCTCGCTCTCTTGCAGGTCTCTGGTGACAATGAATATGACCAATTCGCATTCGAGACGTTCAGATCTAAAGTGGATCAAGTCCATGAGACGTAGTTTTGAGATAATAGGACTTAAAGTTAACTTGCTCTAGTGAATTATATAATTTCACTAGCAATAATTTTATTGCTCCATTCTCAAATTCTAGATTTATAAAATATAAACAATTGTGATGTTAATTGATGGAACGCTTTGGTGACTTGATCCACTATGGCTCAAAACATCGTGAACAAAATATCATCTGAGCCAAAAGTCACTGGTGTCACCTACCGGCGAATGCTTGGAATTAAGACTTGATCCATGACTGCTCGGAAAAGATCCAACTTCAGTTATAATAAAAAAATGAATGAAACTCAATTTATGACCGTTTGTAACTTGATACACTTTAGTTCTGAACGCTTTATTTGTAGAGCAAAATTGTTATTTTCTGGCATGAATTTGCACCAGACACTCTCTCAGGAATAGCATTAATTACGGTTTCTTTATTTTATTTGATGTAGCAACAATAGTGAAACAATTAAAACAGAAATTTCTGTAAAAATAAACCCCGTTTTTTTGTGAAACAAACTGTTATTATTTAATACTGCTGAAAGGTTTTCAATCACAATCCATATTATGAATGGAAAAGTTTCTACCATTTTGTTTCTTTGCGTTTAGATTTCCCAGATATAATTATTTTACGTGATAATTTTTGACCCCATTATGTTTGGAAATGCACTTTTATAAACGTTTCTACGTTACAGTTCTCAGTTCCAACAAATTATTTTGCACAATATTTGTCACGCTTACGGTTCAAGACTGTTTTCAGACTTTAATTATTAATAATTCACTACAAGTAATTTGGCAACGCTGTTACTAAAAAATATACTTTAGGCGCGTGCTTCACCCTAAGGCCTGAGTAGATCGTTTTGCAGAGCGGAGCGTGCAGCAGCCAGTGTTTACATCTGTTGCCCTCACTGCTGTGGAGAGTGTTTCCATACGTTGGGAAGTGCTTCTGAATTTACTGCAATGTTACCATATTATTTCTATGAACAAAGTCTATTTCTCTCTAAATAAAGAGAACTAATGAAAATTGGGTAGAGAAAATTCCGTTTCTTCTTAAGGATTTGCTTTATGTAAACTTAGTTTTTAACAAAGATTACTTTCAAATCTTTCTTGGCTTTTGAAAAACCACGCAGATTGGGAACAATGGGTGCCTAACCTATAAATAAATTTAAGTTCTAAGCTGAACTGAAACAATTTAATTAATTTCGCTGGATGAGATTGGTAAACAATAACTTAACCTCAAAGCTAATCTAATTATTTTTACGGAATACTTTGATCGTATGTCTTATTTAGTATTTAGTTTAAAAATAAAGTGAAAATGTTTGTTTGATATTTGATAATTTTATTATTTTTTTTAAGTGTTACTTGCATTATATGGTACTAATTTTTATTGTATTTATCTGATGCATGTAGCCTATAAGATAAAACATTGTAATAAATATATATAGATCATTTTCTTAACTAATAACAGTGCATATCTACAATAAATGATTTCTTAGCATCGCCACAGATACACTTGATTGTACTTGTCACTATCTCTGTCACTAGAGAGTTCTTGAAATTTATATTTTCCCCGCCATTCATAAAATATTTTGATATGATACCTCTTGCACAAAAGGGGAGATCTATGACTGAAACTTGATTAATATATTTCAGTATTATTTGTATTTATCCTGGTAATAATGAACAGTTTGACTCGTAGACATTTTGTTTTTGCAGCATTAACTTCCCATGATTGTACGAGAAGATTCGAAGAGAACGGCAGTTACGTAGACTTTCGGCCCCCCCCCCTACTACCAATAATCCACAACACAATGTCAATACGGCGGTTGCTGTCGTCTGCGATACAACGAACTTTTCTGTTGATTTTCGAGTTCGTCATTTTTTCCGTTTATTATATGCTTATTTAAGTTGTGTTAACTCTCGCTAAGTGGTTTTATATTTTATTTTATCCGTCTTAGTATTTATTTTATTATTGTAAATATTTTTGTTTTATCACTATTATTATTAATGAATTATTTTGTATTACTATCTTTGTATCATCTCCGTCGCGATTATTATTATTATTATTATTATTATTATTATTATTATTATTATTATTATTATTATTATTATTGCTGTTACGATTATTTCTATCATCAGCATTATTATTTTGATCTCTGTAAAATTTATGTAGACTACTGGACTGTACCCGAGCACGAGCATATGCTCATTTCGGGTATCTATTCATATGTATTCATTTCAAATGTAAATTGTAAATAAATTTGAATTTGAAAAAATTCTAGCTTTTGTTAAATTTTACGATACTGCAGTGCACAGAAGAAATGGCGGCTCGTTCATAGTACACTTCTGCACGTCATAACTTCATCGGAGTACAATGACATAGCCGTAAATGGCAGGTTGACTTTTCGCTACGTTCCAGTCAGTTATTTACAAACTTTTTGCTGTTAAATTGCATTGTAATACAAACTAATGTAATGTTAACATACAGTGTGACGTAAATGGGGGAAAAAAACGGAACTTTTGACATTCAAATTGAGAAAAATGTACACAAGATTAATAAATTCTAATGGTTCTCGAATGTACTTGTTGATCAATGGAATTGGTTATGAGATGCATTGATTGTGTAAATTTTACCAAATTGGCAGTTTAGATTAGTTCCTGTGTCAGAACATTTTGTTATTGCATGTTTTGCAGATTTGTTCTATTCCTTGTACGTTTAAGGGCGGATAACATGCTGGAGAATGTTTCAGGATCATCCTGTCTTTTGTTGGATTCTTGATCTGTCATCGCGTCATCCTTGTCTTCTGATTGGCCGAATTCTCCGACTTGACAAACTTCCAAGCTTACTAAGCTTTTAATTATTGTATGTAATTATATTAGATTTCGGCTTTGCCAGACATGCTGTAAGTTTTAAGGTGTATTGTAATGAATGTTCTGTCTAAGCATAAGTTGGTACCGGAATTGAGAATAAGTTAATAGTGTGATTATACAGATTGATTTCAATACGTTGTGCCAGAGCCTTCTTTAGTTACAAGCCGGGGCTTGGGTAGGTTTGGCAACGCAGAGTGGAGGCGGGAGATTTTAGAGTGATATTGTGTTTGCTCATTGCTTTCGTTATACGTAACGCGTGTTTTTTCAACATTACTTCATGCACAAAGGTAAGATCAAGATTCAGAGTAGTGATGTAAATTATTACGGGTTCGAAAATAGTGTTTTATTGCAATCAATTAGCTATACTTCAGAATACGGCGTAAGTAGGCTACTTACATACAAAGGCTGCCACTTAAAATAATTACAAAAAAAAAAAACATGTTTTTATTGATAGTACGAAGGTAAATAAATAAATAAAAAAAATATTCCTTGCACCGAAAATAATAAAATCAATAATGCAATAAAGACGTAAGTTCCTACGCTGTATTCTTAAGTTCCATTCAGTTCACAAATTTGTGGCTAGCAAATTGACAATGTTTTGCGACTTAATGGTGTTTCATCTGTGAAAGGTTTAGGATATATTTTAATATTATCTTATGCGATTATCTATCGTGTTTTTCTACAAATATTTCAGATGCCTAGAAAGTGCTGTGTGCCTATGTGTCGTAGCAACTACACTTATAATAAAAAAAAAATAAAAACATACTTGTTTTTTTATTGATGGTACAAGGGAAAATAAATAAATACTTAAAGAAATGTTACTTGTACCAAAAATAAATAAAATAATGACGTACTTTCGCAATACCCTATTCCAATCAATTAACCATTATGTGGCTAGTAAATTGACAATATTTTGCCGCTTAATGTTGTTTCACCTCTGACGTGAAAGGTGTAGGATATCATATGCATTTTAATTTCATGTGATTATGTCGTGCTTTTCTATAAATATTTCAGATGTCCAGGAAGCCAGTTTTAGTTTGAACCTGGCCAGTCACCATAACAATACTGTTATCCTAAATTATTTGTTATAAACTTTTTAAAATATAATTTTAAATAAAACTACAGAAAACAAGCTAAGAATGTGAATTATGCAAATAGGCCTAAAATAAAATGTAAACAGAAGAAACTATTGACATTCCTATTATAATAAAAGTATGAGGATGTAAATACAGTTAAGCCAAGTAAAACAATCTATGAAAAAATGAAAACACATCCCTTCAACATAATACGTAACAAAACGCAACATTATCTATTAAGTACATGTATGTATCAATTAGCGTAAACTCAGTGGACTTTAAATCCTGTAAATACCAAGTGGGTGAATGTAGAGTATCCAACGCCCACTGAACAAATATTTCACTTTTATCACTGCCAATGTTGCGCTATAATCGTATATGCAAGGTAGGCTATAACAAAAACCTAAACTAACCAAACCTAACCTGTCAAAGAAGCAACAAGTTATACTAAATATGTGTAAAATTGGCCTATGTCTCTATAGTGGGCGGGACATAAGTAACATTGACCAAACCAACAAAGTGATTATATGCATGTACAAATTATAGGTAGTTCTGACGTATAGCAGGCATTCCGAATCTTCAATAAAACTGCAACATTTGTGGGATCACAAAACAACTGTTTACAATGACTTTGAAAACCAACGGCGTAACTTTATTGATATAGCAGGCGAGACCCAACAATTTGACTAGAATTCTGATACACACAACACAAATAAGAATATAAAAATGTGGTTATACAATATTTAATAGAATAATCAATTACTTTGTCATCCATAACCGTAAAAATTCCCAAAGACTGCAACCATTTTATTTTCATTTATTGTCTTGTTTTTATCACCAACACGCATTTAGTTTATAATACATCAACAGTTAACGTTTGGTACGACCGCAAACGTAATTCCATCGACACACACTTATATTGTAACATTAATTTACATTGGAAATCGGCATTAGCACAAACACGTGTACTGTACGGTCAGCCTCCGGGTGACAGATAATTACAGTGTTGCCGACGTATGGCCCCGGCTTGTAACTAAAGAAGGCTCTGGTTGTGCGCGTTCTAACGTCACTTTCCAATAATGTAGTTTCGAGGCAGCTCGTTGAATACACCTCAGAAGTAAACGATGTGGGTGGATGTGGGCAGGGTTCAGCAATTTAGGTATTTTAAACATAATTTACACGTAAAACTCTTACAGCCTTACTAATAAACCGTGTATAGTTTTTATACGAGACTTATGCAGAGTTGAGACAGAAAACGTTACTAATAAACCGTGAATAAACTATGGACGTATAAACAGGCTGTAACTATACAATGGGAATTGCTTTGCAGTAGTTATATACACGAAACCCCTTGTTTAAGCGTTGTATATAGAGAAAAAATGGCCGCCCCTCTAACAGCTGTTCGTATCGACTGTCATTTTATGATGATGGTTACCTTGTAACCACAGAAGAACAAACCAAAGATCATAGAATTATTAGAATAATATTGCTGTAGCTTGTACTCTTTGACCAAAATGTAGTGTGGTAATCGATTAGAGCCAGTTGTACTATCGATATTTAACACGCCACACTAGAGCGCTCTGCCGGATGCAATAGAGAACCTCAGATATTCTATTACCTTTCCTAACGAAGTAATGACGAAACTATGACGTAGCTGTGTAACAGGTGTACTGTTATACACGACGCATGTAGTGATTATTAGTAAGGAATTTACACACGGCTTATAAACGAGGTACTCATTGTATAAGACAGTTAAACGTCTGTATATAGAGTTTTTATTAGTAAGACCGTTAATGGAAAAATAATTTTATATATTATTATGTTATAATAAACTAACATTCAATTTATTTTGACGATTTAAACACTACGCACCAAGGCTCTACCAATTGAGCTACCCAGGAACTCTACCAGGACCTGGTAGCTCAGTTGGTGGGTTTAGCCAAAGGTCCTGGGTTCGATACCTGGCCCCGGAACAATTTTTCTCTTGAAATTATTCAAATCAACTTCACATGCATATCTGAAAACTAGATTTACATAATACACGTCACTGTTCGTTAACAGAAAACCACAATTCAAGTCACACAGAGTTTGTGTGTACTCTGTGTTGACGGTTGTCAGCCCATTTTGAGGTCTGTGGATATAAAGGAAGAAGTTGGGACGGGGTCTGGTAGAGTTCCTGGGTAGCTGAGTTGGTAGAGCGTTGGTGCGTTTAGCCATAGGTCCCGGGATAATTTTTCCCTTGAAATTATTACAAAAATTGTTCAATATTTACTTCTTAAGAAGATTAAAACAATTGGTCCCTGCCAGTGTCTTATTAAATACCTTCTTCTTCTTCTTCTTCTTCTTCTTCTTCTTCTTCAAGTTTTAGGCCAAATGGCCTGTTACGATCTCACAGTTGAATTTTCAATCCAGCGCTTCTTTGGTCGGCCGAGAAATCTCTTCCCGTTTGGACGATAGTGGAGCATGACTTTTGGGATTCTATCTCTATGCATGCGATGCAGATGATTTATCCAGTTGTTCCGATAATGTTTTACGTGATTAATTACAGGTTCTAGTTGTAATTCTTCCATTACATCTTCATTGCGTTTGTGATCCCATTTCGTATATCCCGCTGTATATCTCATAAATTTAATTTCATTGGCCGTTATTCTGCTTTCGTCTTTCTTCCTCAATGTCCATGCCTCACTGCCGTAACAAAGTACAGGTCTCGCCAAGGTCTTGTATAGGCGAATTCTAGTATGGCTTTGTACTAGGGAAGGTTTCATAATGGTGTTAATTATTCCCATTGTTTTGGTGTATTTAGAAATTTTCTGTGAAATGTCTACTTCATCGAAAAAATATAATGTGTATCCGAGATATGTAAAATAATTTATCCTTTCTAATATTTTTGAATCTAAACATATTTTGCTAGGCGCAGGGTATTTTCCGCAGAAGGCCATAATTTTAGTTTTTTCTTTATTGAGTTTCATATCATATTTAATTTCAATTTTTTTAAATTAAAAATTGAACGTTGTAATTCATCTTCTGAGGATGCCACCAGAGCTAAATCGTCTGCAAAAAGTAAGGAATCTAGTTGTAAATGTCTATTGAGTTGTATATCTTATTAAATACCTATCATTTTTTTCAGTATCATTTGAATTATGGAATTTTATTCTGGGGAAATAGGTCCAGTGCAAAAGATATTTTTCTTCTTCAGAAAAAAGCTGAGCGTATTCTTAAGGGCTGTGGCCCAAGAGAACATTGTAAGCTGTTGTTCAATGAATTTGAAATTCTGACTTCCTCTTCATTCTATGTTCTTACTAATACGTTAATATTTGAAAATTTACATGAATATGAACGTGGTACTAAGGTACATTCTCTTGAGACAAGAAATAACCATAACATATATGTTCCTAAATGTAGATTAACCAAGGTTTGTAATAGCTGTTTTATTGTGGATGTAAACCATTTTAATGAAATTCCTTTTAATAACAGAAATATTGATAGTAATAGCTCTTTTAAAATAAAATTAAAAGATACGCTATTTACCAAAAACCTTCGCACAGCACAAGAATATATTGAATTTAATTTTATCTCATTTTTATGTAAATAGTTTTAACTTTGACGAAACCTATTGTAATTTTCTATTATTTATCGGCTTTTAAATAAACTAAACTAAAGTATATACACTGTTTGTAGGTATTATCTCTCAACAGATAATCTAAGCAGGAAATGCCGTAGCTAGGTACCTTTTAAATTCATCTTCAAAACCCAGAAATTCATCTTCAAAGCTAAATGAAAAATCACAAAGCTTGGAAGCCCCTCTACATCAAGAAACCTTGTTGTAAGTCATGTATGTAATGTATGTATGTATGTATGTATGTATGTATGTATGTATGTATGTAGTCCACATCTGTGGAGTAACGGTCAGCGCGTCTGGCCGCGAAACTAGGTGGCCCGGGTTCGAATCCCGGTCGGGGCAAGTTACCTGGTTGCGGTTTTTTCCGGGGTTTTCCCTCAACCCAATACGAGCAAATGCTGGGTAACTTTCGGTGTTGGACCCCGGATTCATTTCACCGGCATTATCACCTTCATTTCCTAGATGTTGATACAGCGTCGTAAAATAACCCAATAAAGTAAAATAAATAAAATGTATGTATGTATGTATGTATGTATGTATGTATGTATGTATGTATGTATGTATGTATGTATGTATGTATGTATGTATGTATGTATGTATGTATGTATGTATGTATGTGGTGACCAGACGTCCTCTTTTGTCCAGACATGTCCTCCTTTTTAGGCCTTTGTCCGGGGTCCGGGCGAATTTTTTAAAATAAAGAAATGTCCTTCTTTCGTAACTTGTATGTATGCCTGGTATTTTGAAATTATCTGATTCAAAGCCTTTTACAACTAATTTGCCTGTAGGTGACAGCAACATCGATGAAATATAGTCTTTGCCAACGATCATAACTCTCTTTGCTTCTCCTTGTTATTGTCGTTGCTCACAGGTAGCTAGTAAATCGAGAGATCGAGGTGCGAATGTATAAGTCTCGTCGCTCTTATTTCCGGCAGCCAATCACGTTGCAGGTCGGCTACATTTAAACGTGTGCGTCTTGTGACTCGCAGATGAAGACGTCATGCATTTCCTAAGGCTGGATAAATACTTAATATAATCGCCCGCCATTTTGGCTCTTTCATTGGCGTTCGCAGAAAGCACACGAGGACGTTATTTGCCGCTCAATTATTTGCTGAATTACAGTGCGTTTGATTTATTATCATAGGAGCTACGCCATGATAATGTTTAACGGTGCGGCAAATAGATTCCTCGTCAGGTAGCTCGGCAACGAAAGAACAAAAATGGCGAACGATACTACCTAACTAGACTTTATAGAGCCTTCACTTTCGAAGGCGTAAGCAAAGAGGAGGAGTCACGCCGGGAATAACAGCGACACAACTATAAGTCTAAATAGATATTTCGTGTCGTCTTTAATAAGTATAGTTCCTTGACTTTCATATGTAGCTAACTGTAAAATCATTATTATTAAGTTTTATCATAATTATTTTGTAGGGAAAAGACGGGAATTTTACTTGAAGCAAGTAAAGAGATAGGTTTGGAAGTAAATCCCGAAAAGACAAAGTATATCATTATGTCTCTTGACGAGAATATTGTACGAAATGGAAATATAAAAATTGGAAATTTATCTTTTGAAGAGATGGAAAAATTCAAATACTTGGGAGCAACAGTAACAAATATAAATGATACTCGGGAGGAAATTAAACACAGAATAAATATGGAGAATGCCTGTTATTATTCGGTTGAGAAGCTTTTATCATCCAGTCTGCTGTCAAAAATGTGAAAGTTAGAATTTATAAAACAGTTATATTACCGGTTGTTCTTTATGGTTGTGAAACTTGGATTCTCACTTTGAGAGAGGAACATAGGTTAAGGGTGTTTGAGAATAAGGTGCTTAGGAAAATATTTGGGGCTAAGAGGGATGAAGTTACAGGAGAATGGAGAAAGTTACACAACGCAGAACTGCAAGCAATGTATTCTTCGCCTGGCATAATTAGGAACATTAAATCCAGACGTTTGAGATGAGCAGGGCATGTAGCACGTATGGGCGAACCCAAAAATGCATATAGTGTCAGTTGGAAGGTCGGAGGGAAAAAGACCTTTGGGGAGGCCGAGACGTAGATGGGAAGATAATATTAAAATGGATTTGAGGGAGGTGGGATATGATGGTAGAGACTGGATTAATCTTGCTCAGGATAGGGACCAATGGCGGGCCTATGTGAGTGCGGCAATGAACCTTCGGGTTCCTTAAAAGCCAGTAAATAAGTATAATTATTTTGTAATAAAATAAATATTAATATACTTTCAAGTATAATATAAGCCTAAATCTGTACTGTAAATATTTCGTAATAAAATAGATATTGACTTAATTTATAGTATAACATAGGCCTAAGCCTAAATCTAAGTACATATTTTCTCTCCTCTTTTTTCGAACAATGTCCTCCTTTTTAAAGCTTTGTGTCCTCTTTTTTTATCGATGTGAATCTGGTCATTCTATGTATGTATGAATGTATGTATGTAATTGTAATGTATTGTTATGTATGTATGTAATGTATGTAAGGGAACGTATTTTGTTTCTTTTTGGAACGTTGGCAACCGTTGTTCCCCTGCCAATTTAACACCGTCTGTTCTGCTACATCAGAAATGTGCCTGTACTGTTTCTTTAAAAATGTAACAGCGACAAGACCACAAATTATCTATTCATAACATCATCCCTCTTTCGTCCACAGAACCTCTTGTGTGAGCATTTACACTCATTTAGACAATTTTTCAAAGCGAAATGTCTTCCTTTTAAAAATAAAAAAGGCGGATGTCTTGTTCCATCAGCACAGCGTGACAGAACAAGTGCAGTACTCATATATGGACTTTTTTACGTATTTAACACCACTTCTTGTGCTTCTGCAATTTGTCTTGAGGGCACATGGAATGTCAGTGGGATTTCATCCATGTTTCCTCATAAAGTCTAAGAACAGTGAAAGCGTGCGTACGTACATACATGCGTACAATCTACTGATTAAAATGTCACTCACAGTTTTAATTATCGGCGTATCAGGTGCGTCTTGTTTTTAGACAAATTTTCAGAGAGAAAAAAAAGACGACACGGGATTTGAGGAAATCCAAATGAGATCGGAGGTACAATGCTCTTGGGGGCACCTCTAAATATTAATCTAGACTATTACACTCTTACTACGTCATACTACTTTCGACCAATAAAACGGTACGAAAGGACGTATTTCAACCAATCATGGCTGCTTATCGCACAATTTTATCGCGTCCCTAGCATTTGTTTAATTTTATCGCGTTCCTAGGATTTGTTTCTTTGTTTGCCAACATTTGAAACTGCGCTGGTCTGGACGTCAAAAAAATATATATAGGCTTATATATATAATTACAAACCTCTCCAGTCGATGCAGAGCAGTTTCAAATATGACTCGCATTGGCATTCAAGAACAAGAATTAATAAAAATCACTGATCATACCTATGCATCTTCTGAAATCCGATTTACAAATAAATGAAGAGCACCATTCGGAAATCCTGAATAAGTTGAATACACCATGTAGGCCTAAATCAACGAGTTCCACTTCTATTACGCACACGTCCAATATAACATCAATTGAACCACCAACCACATTCAAATTTTAAAATTGTACATTCAATAATTGAATCGGTGAGTTGGAAAAGGGGTCAAGTCCATCATTTTTCATACTGGCATTTATTGGTGATACCTGACTGCTATGTCTGTACGCATCGTTTGGTATAACTAGGAGTCATGTCCCGGCCACAGAAGTGTGCATTAGATTAGTATTGAGTTGGAGAAGGGGTCATGTCCAGAGTTTTTTGTCTCTCCTGAACAATTTACTTTTCAGGACATGGCCCCTTTTCCAACTCAACGATTCAATTATTCCTTTTAAAATTATTCATTCGGAAATCCTGAATAAGTTGAATACACCATGTAGGCCTAAATCAACGAGTTCCACTTCTATTATGCACACGTCCAATATAACATCAATTGAACCACCAACCACATTCAGATTTGAAAATTGTGCATTCAATAATTATTCCTTTTAAAATTATTCATGTTTATTTTTTTATGTCATCGTCGTTAAATAAAACTTTTCTAACACTTGTGTATATTAGTTAGGCTATGTTATAGCTTCTGCTATATGGTATTATGGATAGTCACGTATCAGAGATTGTTTAATATTAAGATTTATTGAAAATCATCTATCAAGTGACGTTGATTACTGGGATTCGGATAATTGAAGTGGAATGCAACTGTCTTAATAAAAATGAAACTGAATCAACAAAGCCTTCTTGACTAGTAACAGGCCACAGAGTTCAATGATGATTCCATAGTTGGCACAACTGATACCGGTAACAAGAAAACATCATCATAAAACACTGCTGCCATGTAGCGTAATGCTGAGATGGTACAATAATACATTTGAAGACAGTTGTATTTTCGTAAGCCAATTAATATTTTATTGTTCACTTTGTTACTTCTAATCTTTATATAGCCCACTTTCTTCTAATCGTGTAATAGTCAATTAAATCCCACTCGAGTTTTGATTTTCTCTAGATAAATCAAAACCTCTAGTGAGATTACTGTTGATAAAATATATTTTGCATTGTTCTTTATATCACCCCATATCTTTTCCCTGGTGTTACATTTTGATTCCATAAACTTTATATTTTCACTCCACTCTAATGGACATGTACAGTGACATTTTATTTTTACTTCAATTTTTATTGTACCTGAGTTTTTGAATGTACTTCACTCCCACCCCCTCTACTAGTAAACTTCCAACTGTTCTCCTCACAGAACCAAACGTATACAGTCAAAGTCGCCTTAAGGTCGTAGTAAACACAAACAGTACTGAGTTAGTGAGTATAGTACGTTCCAGAAATATGTTCGCGTTTTCCAGTGACGAAAGAGCTTTCAATATTGAAATATATTTTCGCACAGGTACTGTCGTCCGTTTGCCTACGTCGCATCCCGATTTCCCTCACCCGCAACTGTTTAAAATGACTTAAATAAAAGTAATTAACTGTCTCATGATTTCCCCCTTTCTACGATCCTGCTACATAACCACTTGGACGGACAGTAGATAGCATGTCTGAGTAATGTTATCTGTGCGGGTCGGGCAGAAGTGAAGATTGAATTTACAGTACGTAAGGTACAGGTATAGAATTATTTCAACATGAGTTACTAGTACGAAGGACGAAACTGATAATAGGAATTAGATGCAATAGTCTATAGTGCGATAATATGCACAAAAGAACTGAAGCCTGTATCTAAATGAACGGCCACACATTTTAAAAAATGTGTTTAAATATCCATATTATGATTATTTTTCAATTTAACTTCATACTCTATATTGTACGCTAATGTGCTGTAGACAGTATAATATACACTGCATAATTAATACGTCCTCATGGATAGCTCAGTTCGTGAGTAAAAACACTTATTGTTAATACTGTACTGTATTTTGATTAAACAAAAACCTAATGAAAATGATAAAACTCAAAATTGCGATATTTCCTAGTTTACGTAAATGGATGAACTACTTTTCTTCCCTCCTATACTTAGTAAAGTGGTTTGTTTGTATTTTACGCCAGAATCATCGAACTTAAATTGTGGAAGGGGGTAGCAAACGGTGTGTCCGGCTCTGAACCATTAATCCAAAGGTATAGCCAGGTTAATATTAAAAATGTTAGTAAATATAAAATGATGTCCCTGTATAAGAAGCTGTGCATTTTATCGGATGTTAAGTAAGCATTTCCATGGAAAGTCGAAATTCCGTTCCACAAAATAGCTTCGTTTGTTCTATTAGTGTAGGTCGAGTTACACGTTAAAAGGTGTGTCATGCACACTGGCAGATATGTAAATTTATTCGCTCTGTATTCCTCCTGTGGACTGCAGATTGCGTGATAGTGGAATTTCCGATTTTTCACTCTGCTCATGACCAGAGTGCATATTTACAGTTGGAAGCAGGAAGGTTTGTAGAGTTGAGGAATGCGCTCGTCATTGGTACACTCCAAGCATGCGTATTGCGACCTTCATTGGTGTATTGTGTAAACCTCTATAAGGTACAGGGACATCATTTTATTTTTACTAACACTTTTAATATTAACCTGTCTATACCTTTAGAGAACCGGAAACACAGCTTGCTCCCCCCTCCAAGACTGGAGTTCGATGATATTGGCGTAAAACACAAATCACTCTACTAGGTATAGGAAGGAAGAAAAGTAGTTCATCCATTTACGTAAACTAGGAAATATCGCGATTTTGAGTTTGATAATTTTCATTAGGTTTTTGTTTAATCAAAGTACAGTACTGTATTAAGAATAAGTGTTTTTACTCACGAAGTGAGTTATCCATGCGAACGTATTCATTATGCAGTGTATATTATACTGTCTACAGCACATTAGCGTACAATATAGAGAAAGAAGTTAAATTGAAAAATAATCATAATATGAATATTTAAACACAATTTTGAAAATGGTGGCCATTCATTTCGATACAGGCTTCAGTTTTGTGCATATTATCGCACTATAGACTATTGCATCTAATTCCAATTGCCAGTTTCGTCCTTCGTACTAGTAACTCATGTAGAAATGATTCCATACCTACTCTACGTACTGTAAATTCAATCTTCACTTCTGCCCGACCCGAAAATATAAAATTACTCAGACATTCTATCTACTGTCCGTCCAAGTGGTTATGCCGCAGGATTGTAGAAAGGAGGAAATCACGTGACAGTTAATTACTCAACGAGGCCCTTTTATTTAAGTTAAATTAAACAGCTGTATAATATTACGTAAACTTCCAATTCCTAAGAGAAATTAATGTTTTCAGAAAAGAGCTAAGACAGCCCAGCTATTACAGAGGGGCGAGCAGAAGCAGGTGGGGGAAATCGGGATGCGACGTAGGCAAACGGACAGTACCTGTGCGAAAATATAATTCAATATTGAAAGCTCTTTCGTCACTGGAAAACGCGAACATATTTCTGGAACGTACTATACTCAGTAACTCAGTACTGCTTACTATCTGCGGTCTTGGTTCTGTGTGGAGTTGGAACTTCCTTAGTAGAGGGGGTGGGAGTGAAGTACATTCAAAAACTCAGGTACAGTAAAAATTGAAGTAAAAATAAAATGATGTCCCTGTACTTCTTCCGTCAACACATTTGGAAGAATGAGGGACGTCATTTTGCATTCCAAGCATTACGTCTCCAAGAAGATCACCGAAATTGTTTATAATCATCATCATCATCATCATCATCATCATCAAGCTTTACAACTTGTGATCCGGTGTGCATGGTATTGTGCCATCTTTTTAAGGTTTTGGAATAGATCGTTAACTTTGACAACATTGTCAAGTATTCGTGCTGAATATCAGATCCTTTAATCCTCTAAGACAGCGATATTCAATCTTTTTGCTAGCGTAACCCCCAAACTCTATTGCAATTACAGTAGAACTCCAATTATCCGGACCCCAATCATCCGGATCCACAATTATCCGGATCGATTTGGGGGAAAATACAAAAACGTACGCTATTCGAGATGTTCCAAGTAAAATAGAGTACAGATACTATACAGAATTATGCACTGTACTAAAATAAATTTGTATACAATGCTGTATCTTAATTTTTAGTTTTTATTTACTTTAACGTACAATGTTAATAGTGCAGTACAGTACATACATACCTATGTTTGCTTAGTTTTTATCAACAGTAATCTCACTAGAGGTTTTGATTTATCCAGAGAAAATCAAAACTCGAGTGGGATTTAATTGACTATTACACGATTAGAAGAAAGTATGTAAAGATTAGAAGGAATAAAGTACTCTAATGCAATAAAATATTAATAGACTTAAATTCTATTGCACTTGTGTTAGCTTCATCAAAACATTTGAACGGAGCCGCCATTTCCAGTTGACTGTCTATATACGGTAAAGAAATGACGATCACAAAGCATGTTTTATAGTACCGTAAAGAATTTGCAGTTTGAAATGTTGGCACACAAAAGAAAAAAAAACAATTGGTAGGGAAATGATAAACAGAAAAAAATGTATATAAAAATTAGAAGAAATAAAGTACTCTAATACAATAAAATATTAATTGACTTACTAAAATTATATTTCACTAATGTTAGTTTCACCAAAACGTTTGAACAAAACCGCCATTTTCAGTCGACAATCTTTGCGGGAAACAAATGACGTTAGCAAAGCATGTTTTATACAATTAGTACCGTAAAGAATTTGCAGTTTGAAACGTTGGCAAACAAATAAACAAATGCTAGGGAAGTGATAAAATTATAGCGATATACAGCCATGATTGGTTGAAAGACATTCTTTCATACGTTTTATTGGTCAAAAGTAGTATGACTTACAAGGAGAGAACACGCTCTGTATATCACCGAATTAAATCAGATTTTGTGACATGAAAGTACAAGACACACTGTTTAAAGTCATACCTGGTATGAGTGGCCAATGACCCCTCGTTTTGGAAATATTGGCTATTGTTTATGACATACTTCCGTTAGGTGCTTAATAGGGAAGCATTAGGCTGTGTAACGGCGTAGCTCATGTGGTTGGATGCTGAGTTGTCATCCAGGCAACCCGAGTTCGAATCCTAATGCCTTCTCATTTTTTAAAGCTTGATATTATTATTATTATTATTATTATTATTATTATTATTATTATTATTATTATTATTATTATTATTATTACTACTACTACTACTACTATTATTTTAATTCACTTTCAGTTGTCAGTTCGTATATTCAAAGCCATGTTGAAATATGCGTGGTATGCATCAAAATTAATAAACGAACGAGAAGTGTTTGTGAATGTGAAGGATGTCTGTTTCGCAGCAGAAGTGCGGAAAAATGTGTGTGACTGTGGACAACCTTCTTTCATTTGCTGTGCATGGTGCAGGAAATATGTATGTTTTGTGTGTTTTTATGACATTTATAATAACAAATCATGTACAAAATGAAGTGGAATAGCTGCTACAGAAGCAGAACAGACGCCAGTGACACATGTCACCTTCCTACATGAGTAATATTTCATTGTTTATCCTTTACAATACAATGTTAGTTAATTAGTAATTTGTTTAAAACATGATGAAGCATTCAATACATTGAGAAATATGATATAGGTGTGTAAATAGATAACTGTGATCACAATATTAATCATTATTAAAAGAAAAAAAAATATAGAACCAGTTAAGATTCGAACTCAGGTTGTCTGGATAACAACTCAGCATCACAGGCTAATGCTTCCCTATTGAGCACCTAACGAAAGTATGTCACTTTATTTTTTATTTTAGTCGGTTATTTTGCGACGCTTTATCAACAGCTTAGGTTATTTAGCGTCTGAATGAGATGAAGGTGATAATGCCGGTGAAATGAGTCCGGGGTCCAGCACCGAAAGTTACCCAGAATTTGCTCTTATTGGGTTGAGGGAAAACCCCGGAAAAAACCTCAACCAGGTAACTTGTCCCGACCAGGAATCGAACCCGGGCCACTTGGTTTCGCGGCCAGACGTGCTAGCCGTTACTCCACAGGTGTGGACGAAAGTATGTCACAAACAATAGCCAATATTTTCAAAACGAGGGGTCATTGGCCACCCATACCAGGTATGACTTTAAACAGTACGTCTTGTACTTTCATCTCACACAATCTTATTCCATTCGGTGATATACAGAGCGTGTCCTCTCCTTGTTAGTAAAAGTGTAATAGTCAATAAAAATTGGGGTTTTACTTTGTCAGACATCGTTTTTTCTTAATTATGAGGATTTCTGCATGTCCGGATCGGCCCGATCCCCAATTAGACTCGATAATTGGAGTTCTATTATATATAAGAATTAACAAAACTGATTGATGTACAAAAAATAAATTATTATTATTATTATTATTATTATTATTATTATTATTATTATTATTATTATTATTATTATTATTATTATTCAGTAGTTATTGATGCAATAATAATAGTACTGATTTACGTAAAATGTTATTCAAGCACGGAAAAACAAGAGATGATATTGCAAAAGAAAGTAAAATATAATGCAATAATAAATCGACAAGTATAATAAAATTAATATGTCAGCATTTTTACGTAAGTAATCAGAGGGATGCATGCCTCTGGTACGCGTACCATAGACTGAATACCACTGCTCCAAGGAATGTGAGAATTTCTAGCAAGAAAGAGGCTGTTGTTGAGGATTGTGACCGCTACACACGGCCTTCAGGTCTGACCACGGTTACTTGTACGGTATTTGCTCCCCTGTGTAACAGTTTCTTTTCTTCTGGCATTGTGTAAAGTTGTACGAGTAAAAATATGATCGGTAAAATAAGTGCATTGTCGTTGGAGGATCGGGTCAAAGTGATTCGCGGAAGTGTGAAAGTGGTTTACCTGAAAGAAAATGTTTCTGCTAATTTAAATGTGTCGAAAATCAGTTCAGATTAATGGCGAAGTCCATCAACATCGGTTAAAAACGCAGTAATCACAGATTACGAAACGACGGTTATACAGTAACCGTGGTTAAAATGTAATTTCTGTGCACCATTCATAATCACCGATTACTTAAACATTGTTAGCTGACACCTCATTTAACCAGAGTAAAGTCTATGACTGTACACTGTTTCTACAAAATGACAAAAGGAAAGCATCCATACCGCTGCAAAGATAATAGTCAACGTCTAAAAACGACTGTGCTCACTCCATTCTACATCGAAATGAACGTGTCCTACATTTTCGCGTTGCATTTGTTTGCCTTTGGGCGCTGTTATATTTGAGAGTTGCATTTCTTTGTTTTTCAGTGCTGTTAGGTTAAAATCGTACAAAATAGAAAATTGAATGCAAAAATGATTATATTCCAATATGAGGTTAAAGTATCGATAGACTTACTTACTAAATTTAAATATATTATATAAAAAAGAAGGAATATCCATAAAGGAAAAGGATGCAGAAGATTAGTAGGAATGTGTGTACGATCCAGGACCTCATTTACACCAGGTTACTGTTCATTATCCTAAGATCCATCCATAACCTCTCTTTGTTCAGCCAGTGACATAGAGAAAGAGATATTCAAGTATTCCCTCTTAAAATATAGAAAATAAGTTATATAGAATCGTAATAGAAGAAATATGACTGTTTTTATGTTATTAAAAGTGAGTCATTTGTAGATTTTGATAAACGAAATCCCTCCTGAAATGTTCTGTCACCTAATTCCACGTAAGAATTCTCTCTTTCCACTAAAGAAACTTCACACTCACGCTCTAGACCTATCCAAGTAATTCAAGTACTGTATAATAACAATCGTCTTCGAAATAAACATCTGTGCCTCTGGCCGCCATTTTGCTTTACTTGCTCTACTAATCACTGGTTATCTCCTTTAACCGCTCGCATATGGTCGGTTAGAGATTACTGTGGTTAACCTCCTATTTAAGTCGTAACCGAGGTCGATCCACCGTAAAAATCCTTAACCAGGGGTTAGATGACAATTTTAACTAGTAGTTACACTAACCGACGTTGATGCACGTGGGCATAATTGAGTTTCAAAATCGAAGAAAGAATTATAACCAAATAGAATTCAAGTGAAAAACTGTGAAACTGGAGATGCATAAATTGTTTTCCTAATATTTTGAAAAATACTTTAGAGAATGAAATTGCCCAGAAAGAAAATAATAATAATAATAATAATAATAATAATAATAATAATAATAATAATAATAATAATATTAATGGTGCAGAATTCAATTTATGATTTTCTAAAGCGTAAATAATTTGTATTTATTTTGGTATTTATTTATTTTGCCCTATATAACAAAATATAATTGATTTTAGCTTTATAAAATAAACTAGTGGCTTGTGCAGCAAATGCTGCAAACTAAGTTCATTAGACGTTCAAATAAACATTTTTCAGATTTATTTTCAGTGAAGAATACCAGACATCCTGAAAGTTATTTGCTTCCATAATAATGAAAGATACTCTCTCTGGAGCCAATACTGAAGAGAACCACGCATATGAATATCTACACCACACCGCCATTAAATATATGAAAAAGACCCAACCCCGCTTGATTAATAACTATAAAAATATTTGATTTTTAATAATATTAACTTACGTAAGTTTTATAGCTTTCAGTAACATATACTATATATACTATATAGCCGCCACTCAGTAAAATATAGAAATCAAAATCTAATTTAAGTTATTCTCTACATCTACTTATATAACCCCAAACGTTTCACTTTCATATCATCAATATAGCATTAATATGTATAATTAATGAAAAATAGTCACATCATGGCATTAACTACAATAATATTTCATTTCTAATGGTAATAATGTCATCAAACCACTTCAAGTTTTGTAGTTTTTAATATCCAATACACACCTGTACCCAGAAAATTACACACCACAGAATCGAACCTATAAATTATTTTTAGTAAGTTAAGTTTTTAATAACCAATTTAATTGGAGCTCTAAATATGTCGGCATTCTTGCAGATCATGGCTTTCGTGTAATATTGTTTACTGTAGTGTGTGTTTTGTTTTATTCTGAAATGCAATTAGCTGGTTCTCAAAACTGACGACAGATGGATTTTGGAAAATAGGAAAATTATGTTGAAAAATTGACATTTCACTGAAAACTACTATTTTTCCGAAAAACTTTGAGTTCCAAGCTTCAAAATGAGGGATCATTTATTAAAATCCATTCAGCCGTTTTCCCGTAATTTCCATTACCAGTTCAAATTATATATATATATATATATATATTAGTGGCTTGTGCAGCAAATGCTGCTGCAAACAAAGTTCGTTAGACGTTCAAATAAAAATTTTTCAGATTTATTTTCAATGAAGAATACTTGTCTTTTTGATAGTTATTTGCTTCCATAATAATGAAACACACTCCCTCTGAATGGATTTTTTTAGGCCAAATACTTTTTCTTGAACCTATCCTAATTCAGTTTTTGAGTTTCAACACGAAAACGCAAGTATCAATGTCAGGACGATAGCAGTAGCTATTTCAGGTCATTGTGGATTGTAGGCAAAAGTTAAAAAAATGTCAGGTTTGCTAAGCTTTCGAACAATAGCATGTAGAACTTGAAATGTAGAGCGTAAAATCATTTTATCCTTCTAAGAGATCTTGCTGAAATGATCTGGAGACTACAAAATTTTCTAGGCCTCTTATTTTATCAGTAAGTAATACCTTTTTATCTTTCCTTAGGAACTGTAATGTTTGCGCTCTCTCGAGCCAATACTGAAGACAATGACACATATCAATATCTACACTACACCGCCATTAAGTACATATATGAAAAAGACCCAACCCCACTGGGTTAATAAGTATAAAAATATTTGATTTTTAATAACAATATTATTATCTTAAGTTTTGTAGTTATATATAGCAGCCACTCAGTAAATTATAGAAATGAAGATTTAAATTAAGATATTCTCTACATTTACTTACATAACCTCAAAACATTTCACTTTCATGTCATCAATATAGCATTAATATTATGTATAATTAATGAAAAATAGACGCATCATGACATTAACTATAATAATATTTAATTTCTAATGGTAATAATGTCATCAAAGTACCTCAAGTTTCGTAGATTTGAATATCCAATACACATGTGGTGTAGTCACATAAACTGTAAATGTTAGGGTTCGTTCGGAACCTAAGTCCCGAAATGATGACTCGAAGAAATTGTAGAGTATATTTATTATAATATATACAAAATACAGATACTGAGCTCAACTGTAGAGCTCCCAGTAGCAAAAGGCCCCTCTGGTAATGAATTCCATGCTTATATTATCCGAGGAAATGAAAAACTCCACCCTATGAGGTCATCGGCAGCCAATTAGATTCAGAACCATATGGTCATTACCTCCCCATGAGGTCATTAGCATCCAATTAGGGGTAGATGTATTTTTAACCATGAGGTCATCAATAGCCAATAGTAGGCATGTATGGATAACATCTTTAAGTTTATCACATGAGTGCTGTTTACTCTGACCATCTTACTTGTGATGAGAGAGTTAATGTTATTGTGGCCCTCTGCGCGTGATTTAAGATTGTTTATACACGTGCACTACAGACTACTCATGCGGGCGACTTCATTTCCTCGTGATATTGATACAACTAGACTCAGCTTGTTCCATGAACATAATACAGATTAATAATATATAATATTAATTCTAAATACAATATTAATTCGATAGATAGGTAATCATATCTGGTTATGCCTCTATATATGACACGCCCTCCTTATTAAAAGTTTTACAATCTTTGTGAAGTTAAACTTTTCTTTTTGTCCAGTGAATTGGATCTTGAAGTGATTTTGTCATCCTACGTGACTGAGTGTTTGATGATAGTGATTCTAATGATTGAGCTTTAATCTGTTCTAACATTTCTGATACTTCTTCGTTTCGAATTGGTTGCTTTATTAGAGGGTCTTGTCTTTTTGATTTTGGTATTAGTTCTAATTTTATGTTTTCATGTTCATCTTCCGAACTAGTATATGAATCATTTTGACAAACAGTAGTCTTTTGTCCATACTGTTGATTTTTAATTATAATAGGCCTGCAGCATGATGAACAACCTTTCTTACAGTCCCTAATTGCATCTTGCCAATTACAATATCTGAATAACCATAACCCACATTTACGACAACTAGAACAACAACAACAACACAAGCATAATGCAATACTAATTCCAAACACAGTACTACAGTAAAACCAAGTAGAGTATGAATACCAGAATGATTGATATTCTATTTTATCTTCCTCCTTTTTAATTTGTTGTTGAATGTCATCTATTCTTATTCCCATGTACTTAAAGTCTGAGGTTGATGAAAGGATATTTGGATAAGGAAGTGACATTTTTATTTTTGGAATAACCTCTTCTTCCATTTTAGTGAGACAACAATCTATATCCATTGGTACAAGAGGAATAATGTCTGTTGTTGAGTGGTTCATTACTTCATGTTTTATTGGAAATATCATTCCAACTGACGTTATTCCTTTACACTGTATGGGAAGTACCAATTTACCTCTCTTATACAATTTCACTTTTTCCTTCACTTCATCGTCACACACAAAAGTTATATCATCTACTTGTGAGGTTACATACAACCATTCATTACTTGCTGCCAAAGGAATCCAAATGGTTTCGCTTAACATCATGTATTGTTCTAGATTTATACATTCTTCAGGATAAACTTGAGTTGAGGGATGTATGAGCCCTGTCATACAGTCTCGTGTATTGAATAAATTTATGGGTATATTTTCAATGCATACTAAATATTTTAGTCCTGCCTTCTTACATTGATCAATTTGTCGTTGATTTAGATAAGCATATTTTGTCTTTATAGCGTTTGTAGCTATGTATTCCGTGTGAGGTTGAATAAATTTTGAATTTTTATTATTTGGTAATTTTATTGGAAATGGAATCATATCATATAGACTGAATTTTTCTCTTTGCACAAGTGGTACCTTTACCCTATAAACTATCGACGTAGAAGATTTGAAAATTGTTGCAGTTAGAATTTGGTCAACCTGATCGTTTGAAAAGGTGGTAATTGCAATTCTGGGGGAACTGCATTAGCCAAAAGATTCTTAATTTTTACGTAAGTTATTACCTGCGGTTGAATGATTCCTTGTCTTCATTTACTACCATTGTTATTAGCAATGTGTAATACTCAAAGCAATCATGATATCCTAATTCTATATGTTTAATTATCAAATTAATTTTGGTTATCACGTCATTTTCATGTAACGTTTCTTTCCATTTCTCTCCCCATGTATTAGTAACTGTCTCAAAATTCTTTATTATTTCTTTCTCATTTAACGTTACTTCCGTGACTGTTTCGTTGATACTGATCAAACTAGACTTCAGTATTGTTAATTGATCTGAGCTTAATTGCAAAAACTTTAATTGTTCCGCCTGCATTTGATCCATTTTACTTTTATAGGTTTCAATTTCAGCTTCTGTTGCGGTTCCAAACAAAATACGAAATGTTTCTCCTACAAAACCTAACATTGATCTTTTGCGTCTCTGCTGGTTAGGACCAATAATTTCATCTAGAGTGACTTTTAATTGTTGGACACCAAACTTTCTTGATCTTATGTCAGTCAACCCTTGCTCACAATCGGTTTTATGAAACCATGTAAAATCCTTTATGGCTTTACATTCTTGTTCTAATCTTGTAATGCCCTTTTGCAATGTGTCATACAAATGTTGCACAGATTTTAAATCTACGTACGTGATTACGTCCGAAGAGTATGGCGTAAACCACACATCATTTACATGATTAAAATATAAACCTGTTTGTCCTGAAATTTCGTCATTCTGTATTCTAATACCTTCATTTACTCCTATGTATCCTAGAATCATTGCTATATAGAGAGTCATCAGCATGATGCTCTGCAACAAACAAAACAACATTGTCTTATTCTTTACTATTGTTACTCTGTTAATATGTACTATAGACCTCTTACGACCTGTTCCACCTATTTTACACAGTTCCACGTTTACTCCTTGTAAACCCCTTACTTCATATGGTCCCATTATCTTATTCTTTACATATTTTTACTCTGTTAATATTCACTATAGACCTCTTACGACCTGTTCCACCTATTTTACACAGTTCCACGTTTACTCCTTGTAAACCCCTTACTTCATATGGTCCCATTATCTTATTCTTTACATATTTTTACTCTGTTAATATGCACTATAGATCTCTTACGACCTGTTCCACCTATTTTACACAGTTCTACGTTTACTCCTTGTAAACCCATTACTTCGTATGGTCCCTCCCACAAAGGATCCAATTTTTTTCTGTTTTCTTTCCTAACGTAGACCTTCATGCCTACTGTTATCTTTATTTCCTTTTGTTCCCCATTGAATTCTTGAACTCTATGTTCCTTACTCTGGATTAATAACTCTCTGGCTTCTTGCCATGTTATTCTCATTCTCTGTTTAAACGTTGCAACAAAATCATCATAGTTATACAGAATCCCTGCCTTTTTCTGTAACTTCCTGGGATATTTGCTATCCTTCCGTACATTACTTCATAGGGGGTATATTTCGTACTACTATGGGGCGTAGTATTGTAAGTAAATACTGCGAATGGCAACCACTTGTCCCATTCATCCTGTTTCTTAGTACAATAACATCTTAAATATTCGACCAACACCTTGTGAGCTCTTTCGAGACTTCCATTTGACTCAGGGTGATATGCACTGGTATGAATTTTATCAATTTTAAGAAGTTTACATATTTCATGAAATACCTTACTCATGAACTGGCTTCCTTGGTCTGTTAAAATTACATGACATATTCCAAATTGTAAAATTATATTATTTACAAAGGCTTGAGTTACAGATTCTACTGTCATGTCTATCATAGGTACTGCTATAATATATTTACTTAACATGTCCTGACATGTTAATATATATTTATTACCGTCCAGTGATTGTGTTAAAGGACCCACAATATCTAGTGCTATTTTATCCCAAACGTTTTCTGGAGTGTCTGTTATTTGCATTGGTGCCTTAGGAATAACCTGTTGTGTTTTATTTACTTGACATGTTTTACAGTTTCTAATATAGTTAGTAATGTCTTTTAACATATCAGGCCAACTACAATATAACTTAATTCGTTCATAAGTCCTTTGCACTCCTTGATGACCACCAATAGGACATTCGTGAAGTTCTTTCATTATTCTGTATTTTCTGTCCTCATCCATTTCCAAAGTTTTCCTTTCTACATCTACATTGAAAGTTAGTCTACTCAAACAATCGGCATTCACATTTCTCTTTCCTGCTTTGTGAATGACTTCAAAGTCATATTCATCTAACAAAAGCCTCCATCGTAATATTCTTGAACCTGGATCTTTTACGTTCATCATCCATTTTAAGGGCTGATGATCAGTTACTAATGTAAATTTAGTCCCTAACAAATATGGTCGAAAATGTTTACAAGCCCATATTATGGCTAATAACTCTTTATCTGTTGTGCTATAATTTAATTCTGCTCCATTCAAGGTCCTAGATGCATAAGCTATCGGTTTATCTTTTCCAATTATTCCTTGACTTAAGATAGCTCCTATTGCCACGTTACTAGCATCCGTAGTTAATACAAATGGTTTTGTAAAATCAGGAAATTGAAGAACGGGAGCTTCCGATAGTGCTCGTTTCAGTCTTTGAAAACTCTTCTCTTCTTCTTCAGACCATTGCCATGATTTACCTTTCTTTAACAGATCATTTAAAGATTTGGAAATTTTACTAAAATTCACTATAAATTTTCGATAATACCCAGCTAGTCCTAAAAACGACTTTACATCTTTAGCATTCTTGGGTGTAGGAAATGCGATAATAGTTTCACTCATTTTAGGTATTAAGTATGTTTGTGGAATTCTTTCATTATTGGATTGCCTTATCCAATCTCTACCTAATATCATATGAATGTTTGAATTTGGTAATTTTGGTATAACATATAATTTTGTCTTAACTCCCGCTATTTCCATATCAACCCATCCTTTTATATTCATAGTTTTACCCGTAATCCCCTTCACTTCCATGGGTTCAACATTAATTGAAATATGTGAATGTACTTTGTCAGCTAGTATGAATGAAAGACCAGAGCCTGTATCAATTAATGCAGTGCACATCCCCTTTATGTCCTTATTTTCTAACTTTATTAGAAATTCGTGCTGTTGTTGACAGTCTTGCGTAGTACAACAACACAGCCTCGACTGCGCAGGTGTGTCGATATCTAGTTTCCCTGACTTGAGTTACTTCCCCTGGAAGATCCTCGGTTTCCTCGTAGACCACCCCTATTTGATCTACAATCCCTTGTATTGTGCCCTATGCGTTTGCAATAGTCACATACTGGTGTGGAACATTCCCTCGCGAAATGTCCTATCTTATTGCATTTATAACATCCCTTTGTGTCCACCATGTGAACATTTTCTCTTTTAATCCTATTTCCTTGAACGTTCTGTGGGAAACGTTTCTGTACGGCATTCATGCCCTTATCCTGTATTTTTACGTTAGACCTACGGTCACAATCCTCAATGACTGCTCTATCTATTACCTCTTTCAATGACATTTTCTCCGATACCATTTTAACTGCTTCTCTTACTGCATCATGCAAAATTCCATTTATGAATACATTTCTACCTAGTTTAATAATATTATTCTGTCCTCCTTGTTTCTCTGCATTACTCCACTCTGTTGTAAAACGGGCAGTACTATCAATTGTGGCTTGAATCAACTGTTCCACTCTAGCCCCCATTGAGTTATGCTTTCATTGGGTTTTTGTTTCACTTGACACAATTGAGTAGTATAGTAAGCAAAAGTTCTTTGAACAGAAAAATGAGTTTCAAGTTTCTCTTTTATTTCAGCCCAACACGTTATAGTGGATGGACGAATGTTCAAAGTACGTTTAGCATTACCAGTGATTTTGGCCAAAATGTATTTTACTAAAATAGGTTTTGATCAACATGAACAAGTGATTCTGCTGCCTCTACATTGTCAATAAATTCAGTTAAGGTAGAAGGTTCGCCCGAGAAACCTTTCTCAAATAATTTAGCTGCCGCAGTAATAGAGAATTCATTTGTTACTTGACGTTGTCTTAACAAAGTTGCTATTTGTTCTTCAAGAAGTGCTATGCGTTCTTCATTTTCAGGTATCAAATTATTTGATTCTGCCATTATTGTAGATCTAACGGGCCCTTTGTATTCTGTGAAATATACTATAATCTTAGGAAGATATATGAAGGATTGACGACGTTCCTCGGAACTAGTAGACAAAACTCACCCAGTAACTAGTGACTGTTGAACGAAGGCGCGCTCCCATCGAACGTGGATCCTCGGACTTCGGTTGTCAGGGCAGTCGTCCAGTGAGGCTGCTACGCGGGTCGCCAACGGCTGGAAGTGCCGGAAACCTTGATGAGTGACGGGCACCCCGAAGAGGAAGAGCTGAAGCAGGAACAACCGGCTCGCAGCTAGGGCTGTTGTAACTTCTTCGTCGTGGAACAACCAGGATCGATGAAAACAGCAAAGTGTTGAAAAGAATATCCTCTACGATGAATTAGTTGTTAATATGTCGATCATCATCACACCGTCGCTGCCACCAAGATGGTTTATGTGGTGTAGTCACATAAACTGTAAATGTTAGGGTTCGTTCGGAACCTAAGTCCCGAAATGATGACTCGAAGAAATTGTAGAGTATATTTATTATAATATATACAAAATACAGATACTGAGCTCAACTGTAGAGCTCCCAGTAGCAAAAGGCCCCTCTGGTAATGAATTCCATGCTTATATTATCCGAGGAAATGAAAAACTCCACCCTATGAGGTCATCGGCAGCCAATTAGATTCAGAACCATATGGTCATTACCTCCCCATGAGGTCATTAGCATCCAATTAGGGGTAGATGTATTTTTAACCATGAGGTCATCAATAGCCAATAGTAGGCATGTATGGATAACATCTTTTAAGTTTATCACATGAGTGCTGTTTACTCTGACCATCTTACTTGTGATGAGAGAGTTAATGTTATTGTGGCCCTCTGCGCGTGATTTAAGATTGTTTATACACGTGCACTACAGACTACTCATGCGGGCGACTTCATTTCCTCGTGATATTGATACAACTAGACTCAGCTTGTTCCATGAACATAATACAGATTAATAATATATAATATTAATTCTAAATACAATATTAATTCGATAGATAGGTAATCATATCTGGTTATGCCTCTATATATGACACACAGCTGTACTCACACAATTATACACTGCAGAATCGAACCTGTAAATTATTTTTAGTAAGTTAAGTTTTTAACGACCAATTTAATTTGAGCTCTAAATATGTCAGCATTCTTGCAAATCATGGCCTTCTTGTAATACTGTTTGCTGTAGTGTGTGTTTTGTTTTATTCTGAAATGCAATTAGCTGGTTCTCAAAACTGACGACAGATGGATTTTGGAAAATAGGAAAATTATGTTGAAAAATTGACATTTTACTGAAAACTGCTATTTTTCTGAAAAACTTTGAGTTCAAAGCTTCAAAATGAGGGGTCATTTATTAAAATCCGTTCAGCCGTTTTCCCGTAATTTCCATTACCAGTTCAAATTATATATATAGATATACATAGAAGTCAGTTCCTCATCATGACTGTCACAATGTTTTCTTTAGGTTTCGTATACTGGGAAAGTATAAAATATTGCAGAGCTTTGCTGTGTTCATTCTGTATTTGAAGGAATTCTGCCTGCAGCGTCTGTCTACATCTGCAATCTCTGAATAAATTGCGTGCTTCTTCGACATATCTGTCGAGTTATTTCTGTCACCTTTCGTTTCGTTGAATGGCGTCTGTCACCAGTCAACTGTTTCTCGTTTCGCCGTGCATTTCAGTTGCTATGGTTCTCCGTCGTCAGCATCCCTGTGTCGCGCACTCGTCACGGTGTGATGTGTGACGTCAGCCGTTAGGAATTCCAGGACGTGAAACAATCGCGGGACTTGCGCAATACCATTCACGGCGCTACGCGCAGCGAGGATGGGAGAAAGAAGCTGGCCGGCCGCAGATATCGGCTGGCTGGTTCTGCTTTCCCGTCGCCTGCCGCAACTCCTCGGGGAATGTAATATGTTCGGCTTGAATTTCTGTCATTAGCAAGTAAAGATGGGAAGTCTGGTTCATTTAGAAGAAGCTATTCAACCGTAATGATTAACTAGAATTATTCGTTCGAATTCAGAGATGATCCGATATCACTACGAACGAATATATTGGATCAGTGTGACCAACTATTGAAATACGGAATCCGCTAGAGTCGCCAAAATTCCGCTACATTCCACTAGGTTATACATAACAAATATGGAGGCATTAGAAACTTTTTATGGCAGCGGTTCCCAACCTGGGGTACGCCAAAGAGTGATAATGGCGGGCATTACATCTTTTTGCCTGGCGCCATTCAGTATCTGTAATACAAGTAAAGATAAATCTGAAATTATTTTAAATGTATTTTCGTAATTGTAATTTTTTTATGTTGTTACTACAAAATTGTGTGAAATTTGTATTTGATACTATAACATTACAAAACACTTGTTAATGAAACAGTTTATCAGAGTTATTAGTTTTCATTATATTACTTCCAGAAAATTATATATTGGATCAGTGTGACCAACTATTGAAACACGGAATCCGCTACAGAGTCGCTAAAATTCCGCTACATTCCACTAGGTTATACATAAATATGGAGGAATTAGAAACTTTTTATGGCAGCAGTTCCCAACCTGGGGTACGCCAAAGATTGGTAATGGCGGACATTACATCTTGTTGCTTGGCGCCATCTGTGATAAATCTGAAATTATTTTGAATGTATTTTCGTAATTGTAATCTTTTTATTTTGTTTCTACAAAATTGTGTAAATTTGTATTCGATACCATAACATTACAAAGCACATGTTAATGAAACAGTTTATCAGACTTATTAGTTTTCATTATATTATTTCTTCCAGAAAATTGTAAAATAAATATTCTTTTGCCAAATTTGTTCCTATTATTTTAAACTCAAACTAAGCTAGATATACAAAATCGTTTTATTGCATATTATTTAATGGTGTGGGGTACAGTTTCAGTAAAAGCCTAGAAGCTATTCAATCGTAATGATTAACTAGAATTATTCGTTCGATTCAGAGATGATCCGATACCACTACGAACGTATATATTGGATCAGTGTGACCAACTATTGAAACACGGAATCCGCTACAGAGTCGCCAAAATTCCGGTACATTCCACTAGGTTATACATAATGAATATGCAGGAATTAGAAACTTTTCATGGCAGCGGTTCCCAACCTGGGGTACGCCAAAGATTGGTAATGGCGGACATTACGTATTGTTGCCTGGCGCCATGCAATATCTGTGATTCAAGTAAAGATAAATATGAAATTATTTTAAATGTATTTTCGTAATTGTAATCTTTTTATTTTGTTACTACAAAATTGTGTAAATTTTGTATTTGATACTATTACATCACAAAACACATGTTAATGAAAAATTTATCACAATTACTAGTTTTCATTATATGTACTGGGTGTTCATTTAAAAGTGTCATGACGTCACTGTTGAGAGTCAGCGATTTGAAGCGAGTTTCAGCTTTTATGTCAGAGAAGTTGCCTATTAATCAAAGCGTTCAGTCTGAACTTGAGAACGTGTACGGTATAACTTGAACGTCGTAGCAACAGAGGCGGTCTGTACGTCTGTGTGCTACCATAACCTCTTTCGAACTGTGTTTTGCGCGGGCAATTCGTACGCAGGGTATTTATCATCGGTTGCGTACGGCAACTTTCCACAACACAAATCCATGTTGACCGTCCAAGTTAATGTCAACAAATACGTAAGTAATCCTCTTAACCCTCTCCCCATATCCCGATAGTAAGGAAAAACCCACCTTAGTACATGTTTCCAAACAGTTCACATTCCTGCCACTACCGGCGTTACTGTACGTATCGGTAAGTACTCTTCAGAATGAACGCCGTACTTGCCAGGCAACTTCTCTGGCACATAGGTAATACACCTCTGCGGAAGTGTAGGAAGATTGAATTCTTTAGGCTCATCGACTAGCCACATGACGGCATACAGTGAGCCATGACACACTTTGAATTGAACATCCAGTATGTGTGTATGTATGTGTGTATGTATGTATGTATGTATGTATGTATGTATGTATGTATGTATGTATGTATTAATACTGCAAATGGGTGGTGGCAGTAGTAACTAATTACACTCAATAATGAAAATAATAAACACAATTAATAAAAAATACAATTACTAATAATAATAATAACAGGGAACATCCTAAATTAAATGAAGCACGATCACTTAAAATAACATTTAAAGTAAATCTAATTTGTATCTTAACTCTAAGTTCGAACTAAAACCCACGAATATATGTTCATACCTGCAAAAGTACCTTTCAGCGCTACACTCATTTCGCTGTCAACTCACTCACTGCACTGGAACTACGACACATTTCACTGATTCTATCCTGATTTCACTAACACTTCAAAAACATTTCAATGTTCAAATACTTTGCACTGCCACTATAAACTATAAAACTTCACTGACAGAAACACACTTCACTTCCACAACACACTTCACTGAAAATTGTAAAATAAATATTCTTTTGCCAAGTTTGTTTCTATTATTTTAATCTAGATAAACAAAATCGTTCTGTTGCGTATTATGTAAGTGGTATGGCAAAAGAAAATGGCGTGGAATACACTTTCAGTAAAAACTTAGTTAAAGGGGTAGAAAGACAAAAAAGGTTGCGAACCATTGTTTTATGGGATCATATTCGTATAAATCGGAAGTACTACGTTTTCTGCTGCAGTTTACATCGCAGAAAAGTCAGAGCTGTGAATTATAGTTATTTCAATTTTAATTTACCGATACAGTTTTAAGATTTTATAAATATTTCTTATAAGCAGAATTATAGGTTATGAAAGATATATATTTTTTAAATTCATTGTTAACTCTCTAGCATCTCATAGTGCTACCTGGTTGGGCTCAAGTTATGAAATTTACAGGGTGAACATAATTGTCATTAATTTCAAGGGGTTATTTATTTATTTTTATTTTTTTAGATATTTAAAACAAAAAGTAAGTAAATTTTGTTAAAATGTATGATTCATAAGATCCCCTTGATGACTTTGTAGAAATATACAGGAATGTATTTTGCTATTTTGCACGACGAAGTTATATTTTTTTAATGCGTCATAGCACCAAATTTGTTTGTTTTTTTTTTCTTCTTCTTCGAAAATACGCCGGCAATTAAACAGATTTTTATACCAAAATTTAAGATTTTTATTTACCTTAAAAAATGAACTCTAATACAGTAATTATGAATAAGTTGACCTATAAATTAAATTAAGGCTCAAACAATTTCGATTGGGCTAGAGTAGTAATTAAAAATAAGACAGTTGATACAAGTGACAATAAATAAATTTGCGGACTGCCCTGAATGTAGGCAATACACACGACATAGGAAACGGAGAAGTTATCTGGAAGTAGGGAAATGCCTGGGATCTATACTAAATGCATTACTTGAAAGGCAGAGAAGAAGACTAGCCATAAGGCGTATATGTGGAGAGATTCCAGGAAACATCGCAGTAGGTTCTTGACATGTTTGCACAAAATCACGTGTAGCAGCTCAGTTCTTAAAGACAATCTGACGCTGTTTGATAGACTGACTCAACAGGCATGGAAGCAATGATCTTCAGTGACACGAGCTCGTATGTTTAACTGTACAATAAATACAAGTGCAGTTCGGAAATATATTGATTGTACCTTGTGTGCTGCGAAAACAGCAGTTTTATTTTCTATCCTTTCAAAGCATTAATAAAATAGATGTTCTATATTAACAATACATTTAAATACAAACCTAGCTGTGACAACTTCTGTGAAGATCCTATAACGATTAATAAACACATCTGATGTTATCAAAGTTCCACCAGATTCGCAAACGTCGCAGCTGACGTATCGCTTTGTTTCATTCCCCTCAACACAGTTCCCCATCAAATCAAAGCGAATGTCTCCTACCCAGCTGACAGAACAGTGAGGTAACCTTGATTCAGAAGATTCATTGTTAGAGCCCGGATGTTTGGCAAAATGCCTTTTTTACTGGTTGGAAGTAAACCATTATTTTCAAAGATATAAATGTGATTTGAGATAAATCAAAGTGTTAGGGCCAATTTTTATTTCGCCTATTTTCCTTTTTCTTACTAATTCAATAATAAACGCCCTTTTTGCCATTTTAAAACAATATTTCTTTTTATTTGCAATTTTCTAATTAAATGTAATGTAATGTGTATGAAATGTAAATATGTGAAACAATGACTAACTTTACTAACAATAGTAAATAAAAGTAATTTATTTCGGTGCTTAATCTGCTAATAATCTTGCTAAAATATCTAATCTTCCTCAACTTGGTGAGGTTGCCAAGGACAAAATATGTTAAGCAGTAACATTTAAGGTGTGACATTAAAATGTCTTACAAAAATGTGTTTACAATAAACTGAAATTTACACTAAGTAGATAATGTTTTACAATAATGAAAATTTGCAGTAAAAAAATACAGATAAAAATAAAATAGAGTGAGAAAATTCAACTGTAATTTGAATTTAATTACGAGTGTCGCCGTAGAGTCTGCAGAGAACCCTTCAAAGCTATCGTAGAAATTTCCTTAATTGTTGGTGTTGGGATTCCAAATTTATGACAGAATGACATGAACTGTTTTGTTGTTGGTGTAATATGAATAATGATCGACAATACACAGTTAAAAGTATAATATTGTCATATCTTCACAATACCAACAATCAGCTTTATAATTTTAAGTATGAAGCTCGTTCTCATAGAAGTTGTCACGTAGCATTTTCAATTATTGTTTCCTTTTATATTTTCAAATCTTACTGTTACAATTTTGTACTACACATGTTTATTATTGTAGGGTCCACACCTGTGGAGCAACGGATAGTGCGTCTGACCGCGAAACCAGGTGGCCCGGGTTCGAATCCCGGTCGGGACAAGTTACCTTGTTGAGGTTTTTTCCGGGGTTTTCCCTCAACCCAATATGAGCAAATGCTGGGTAACTATAGGTGCTGGACCCCGGACTCATTTCACCGGCATTATCACCTTCATCTAATTCAGACGCTAAATAACCTGAGATGTTGATAAAGCGTCGTAAAATAACTACTTAAAAATTTTGTAGGAGAAAGAAATTTGAGTGAGGAACAGTCAGTTATTGTCGGGTGACAGAAGGTATAAGATCGGTTAGCTAGAATGCCAAATTCAGTAAACTATTGAAAAGTAAACTTCATGCTTACGTTAGTGAATTTGTTGCCCATGTGTTTTCAACCGATGGAACAGTTTTGTTATGTAAGGTTTGTGAAAAGACAGTTAATCACGAAAAAAAAGTATTTTATAAGTCAATATGTGCCACCTACGAAGTAAATATATGAGTAATGTTGATATAATTTAAATTTATTGCTAAAATATATTATGCCTCTTTAAAATTTATAATGCCTTTTTCAAAGATTATTGTGCCTTTTTATTGCCTTTGCCTGTCTATTTTAACTGTTATAGATGGCTAAACATCCAGGCTCTATTAATTGTAAAAAACGATTTATAATGAGTAAGTACCAAGAAGACGATCGATTGGATTTCGATTCGCAAAGGAATTGATTCCGCTTCGAGATTTTAAAGAAATCTTACGTATTCATAATCCCTGAGTGGTTTTTAACTCTTCATGTGCAATGAAGTCTCCTAATCTATATGATGGATTTTGTTTTATGTCTACGAGCAAGTTTATCCGTGAATGAAAATAATTTAATCTCTAGCAATAATAATAATAATAATAATAATAATAATAATAATAATAATAATAATAATAATAATAATATATCGGGGTTTCATTGTCTTTGGCATCTTCCGATTGCCCTCCACCATTCTTGACTATCGCGCCATAGATCATCTTCCAAATTCCTTCTTGTCATCACTGCTGTTATTCCATCTCGCCAGGTATTCATTCATTTCGCCCTGCTGGTATCCACTCGAATACACTTTTGAAAAGTTTGTCTTCATTCGTCCTTTGCACGTGCCCCTACCATTTCAACTGATTCGTTGAGATGTCATCCAAAATTGTGTTTATGAGTCCCATTTTTTACATAACAATAACAATAATAATGATAATGGATGTGTAAATGAAGTCAAACGTAAATGTAACTTGTCCATGCTTTAATTTCAAAAACACTTTTTGCCATTCTGTCATTGTCATAATTATGTAACGTCGGTTTTGGAGAAACATTTTATACATCTTGATCACACAACTTTTAACAATATATCACCTTGGAAAACGTATTATATATCTTTCACGTGTTAAATTTTATGTTACTTTGTTAACATGTTTCGGCCTGCTATTGGCCATCATCAGAACTGGTTGTTGCTGGTCTTGGCGCCTTTTCTTTTGTTTCCTGTGGGGATGTGTTTGTGTAGTGTAATGTGGACTCAAAGAGTATGTGTGTTCTGAAATTGAGTTATGTGTTGAGAATTTCATTTGTATACAAACACACAAAAACATATCCAAATGAAATTCTCAACACAACTCAATTTCAGAACACACTCTTTGACTCCACATTATACTACACAAACACACCCCCACAGGAAACAAAAACAAAAGGCGCCAAGACCAGCTTCGCTCGTGGATTTATCGGCAAATCTCAGACCTCTCGTGACATTACTACAGATAGATCTGTCACTCTTTGGATTACCGAATAGCTGACGACGTTGAGCCTGTTTAGGTGTCAATTCTTGAGGTACAGATATACAACTTGTGTATGATTTCCAAAGGTCTTAATGTATTGTATCTTCTGAAGAATCAAGTTCTAACAACTACGAGTACTTTTGTGTGGATTTTCTTCCAAATCTCAGCGATTATTTTCAGTATTCTATAGCTTAGATCTTCCAGGACGTTGTAGATCTTCAATATTTCCTTCACCATTATTGAAACACAGGGACCATGGTTATACTATACGCTCACTAACGAGACCTTCACCCTCGACTTCACATATTCTTTGAGCCGTGGTGAGAGCTTTATAATCTTGTTCCAGTAGTGCTTTAAAAATACTCTAATGTTAAACTTTATCTCGTCAATTTTGTATTGTTTTTATCAAGAATTGAGGACTGTCAAGTGTTCACAATACGCAATAAAAACCAAAACGTCCTGTACATTGCATTGCCCTGCTAAAGACAATCTATACTAATAATACATTTTTTTTTGTTTTATTGGTTATTTTACGACGCTATATCAACATCTAGGTTATTTAGCGTCTGAATGATATGAAGGTGATAATGCCGGTGAAATGAGTCCGGGGTCCAGCACCGAAAGTTACCCAGCATTTGCTCGTATTGGGTTGAGGGAAAACCCCGAAAAAAACCTCAACCAGGTAACTTGCCCCGACCGGGATTCGAACCCGGGCCATCTGGTTTCGCAGCCAGACGCGCTGACCGTTACTCCACAGGTGTGGACCTAATAATAAATCTGTAGCCGAAATTTTTCTGGTAATTTTCGATTTTCCAAAAATAATTGGTCCTAACATATATAATTAACCACCCTGAAACCGAAAATCGCTTTTTTGAAATTTTTGTTTGTATGTCTGTCTGTCTGGATGTTTGTTACCTTTTCACGCGATAATGGCTGAACCGATTTATATGAAAATTGGAATATATATTAAGTTCGTTGTAACTTAGATTTTAGGCTATATGGCATTCAAAATACTTTATTTAAAAGGGGGGTTATAAGGAGGCCTGAATTAAATCGAAATATCTCGCTTATTATTGATTTTTGTGAAAAATGTTACGTAACAAAAGTTTCTTTAAATATGATTTCCGATACGTTTTATTCTTTACAAAATTTTGATAGGACTGATATTTAATGAGATAAATGAATTTTAAAATTAAAATAACGCCATCTAAGACGGTGCAATGAATTAAGGACAAATGGCTTTGTCTATAAGGGGCCTTGGACAACAACAATAGAAACAGGGGCCTTGGACATCAACAATCGAAAGCTATTAAACATAGCCTACAGAGAATGTTTCTGTGTTTGTATGAAGTAATATCAGAAGCTAAATTAACCGATTTGTATAATTAATTATTATTTCACCATTGGAAAGTGTAGTTTCTCTAGATGGACATAATGCTATAATGTTATTACAGTAACGTCTGAGTAAATCGAGGACAGGTAAGATTAAAATAGCTTCTTATGCACAGAAAATTTGATAGGCTTTTTTGTACATTCGTTTTCTGTATTTCTTAAAATAATATTTATGTACACTCATTTTAATCCCAGAGAATTAACGAACAACGAGAGTGTATTGATTTAGTATGCAGTAATAGTACGTTAGCTTAGCAATCCATTATTTTATAATTCAAATTTTAACTATGCTCAATTGAATCGTGTTAAAATACATAACATATATATGCAATAAATGCAATGCAAAAAAAAAAATTGGGTAATGAGCGAAGCAGATTATCTTGCGCTGTTGTAAAAGTTGTTCCCTGGATCAAACGTCCTATTTTAATTATGTAATTACTTTATATTTATTTCTAACAGGTGCAGCGGAGCGCACGGGTACGGCTAGTAATTAAAATATTAGAAAAAGCCATACTTCAAAACCCGAAATTACTTGTGAGACGATCTAATACTTTTTTCATTACATCTGGTTGGTTGTGTGTATAATTTATGAAGTTCAAAATTGTTGAGTGAGTTAATGTGTGATGCTTAGGGAACGCACTTTTATGTGGTGAGAATATAAAATACTTAGTTCTAATGTCTTCATATTATGTGGTTAGAAATGAAAGGCTGTGTTTCTACTGCTATCATAAATCGTCACCTCATCTGGGCGTCCTTATCTCTCCCGCCTGAACACTTAGCCCGCATTCCTGTCGGGTTTTCAGAGCTGAAACTCGGACATTGTATGCTGGTCGAATAGCATGATGTACTGTGGATGTACAATTTAAGTCGAATCACAAGTAGACTGCCGTCTGAAGTAAGAGAATCCCCTACATAAACACGTGATCCTATTACAGTAATTCTATTAATGCTAATGTAAAAGAAAGAAAAAATAGATGTAAGAATGTCCTACAGTGTTACTTTTGTTTTAGGTTTCAGGAGACTGGGTAGTAATTACTTACTTACTGGCTTTTAAGGAACCCGCAGGTTCATTGCCGCCCTCACATAAGCCCGCCATCGGTCCCTATATGAGCAAGATTAATCCATTCTCTACCATCATATCCCACGTCCCTCAAATCAATTTTAATATTATTCCCCCATCTACGTCTCGGCCTCCCTAAAGGTCTTTTTCCCTCCGGTCTCCCAACTAACACACTATATGTATTTCTGGATTCGCCCATACGTGCTACATGCCCTGCCCATCTCAAACGTCTGGATTTAATGTTCCTAATTATGTCAGGTGAAGAAAACAATGCGTGCAGTTCTGCGTTGTGTAACTTTCTCCATTCTCCTGTAACTTCATCCCTCTTAGTTCCAAATATTTTTCTAAGCACCTTATTCTCAAACACCCTTAATGTCTGTATCTCAAAGTGAGAGTCCAAGTTTCACAAACATACAGAAGAACCGGTAATATAACTGTTTTATAAATTCTAACTTTCAGATTTTTTGCCAGCAGACTAGTTGACAAAAGCTTCTCAACCGAATAATAACACGCATTTCCCATATTTATTCTGCTTTTAATTTCCTCCCGAGTGTTATTTATATTTGCTACTGTTACTCCAAGATATTTGAATTTTTCCACCTCTTCGAAGGATAAATCTCCATTATTATTATGTTTCCATTTCGTACAATATTCTGGTCACGAGACATAATCATATACAATCATATACTTTGTCTTTTCGGGATTTAGGCCTACTTCCAAACCTATCGCTTTACTTGCTTCAAGTAAAATTTCCGTGTTTTCCTTAATCGTTTGTGGATTTTCTCCTAACGTATTCACGTCATCCCCATAGACAAGCAGCTGATGTAACCTGTTCAATTCCAAACCCTCTCTGTTATCCTGGACTTTCCTAATGGCATATTCTAGAGCGAAGTTAAAAAGTAAAGGTGATAGTGCATCTCCCTGCTTTAGCCCGCAGTGATTTGGAAACGCATCAGATAGAAACTGACCTATACGGACTTTGCTGTAAGTTTCACTGAGACACATTTTAATTAATCGAACTAGTTTCTTGGGAATACCAATTAAATAAGAATATTATATAAAACTTCTCCTAACCGAGTCATATGCCTTTTTGAAATCTGCGAATAACTGATGCACTGTACCCTTATACTCCCATTTTTTTTCTCAAATATCTGTTGAATACAAGAAATCTGATCAATAGTCGATCTATTACGCCTAAAACCGCACTGATGATCCCCAATAACTTCATCTACGTACGGAGCTAATCTTCTCAAAAGAATATTGGACAAAATCTTGTACGTCAACAAAAGTGATATTCCTTGAAAGTTACAATGTACAAATGTACAGAAATGACAAATGACTGTAGTAAATAAGTCTCCTTGGCAACACATAGCCATCTAGGATACAAAGGGAGCATCAGCAGACTTGTACCGATAATATCATTCCATTATCTAACAAAATGAATATTATTATCCGTTACAAACAAGTTGTTGGTTTGTACCTCGAAACGCGTTGAACGTAAACTTTCATTGTTATGAGTTTCTGAATTGATTAAAGTTGCAACACTTGCTACCAAGCTGACAATATCTAGCATCTTTCATTATGTTCTTTCATTAAGAACTAAAAAACTGTGGGTTTTCGGACATATGTTTGTATAAACTTTTTTCTTGTTTCGATGTGAGGAACGTGCCCTCAAGGTTTGTCAAAGTATTTCTGAAACACCCTGTATAGATTTTGAGAAGAGTAAAAATGTAACATCCGTGATAACTGGAATCGCTGTAAAATCCTAGAAATATTGAACTGAACTTCTATACTGGAATTCTTTAATCGCACAGGGGTGACTACCCACTACCCTTAAACAATGTTGCGGAAAAATGTTAAGAGTTGTGACTTGTTAAGAAAACAACGATGGATTACGTGTTTATTAAGATATACCGGTACTCTAAAATACCAGGTGATGCATGAGGATAGTGCGATACTTTGAGGGATGATAGTATAGGTCATCGTTTCTCAAACTATGGTCCGCTGTGGTCCTTCAAAAAAGACAGAAGAAAAAATAAAATTCAAACGAATTGCATATCACACTATAGCTGAAAATCTCAGACTTTGGAAATTACACATGATAATCGCTTTTCACTTTTTCTCCCAGTACTAGTATTTTATGAAATTTCTTACCCTACCCGTCTACCCAGTTTCCACTCTACTCTCAGCAACAGAAGAGGGATTTAAAGCACTGTGAACGTGGCGTTTCTCGCCATCTTTTCCCTGCATATCTGGTGCCGCGACAGTAACCCAGCCAGGGAACACTCGAATTATAACAGAGGACCAAAGTACTGAAACTTTTCATGTATTGATGACTTTCTTAATAGTTTTGCCGACACTCAGTCTGCACATTGAAATGGGCACGTACAATACGTCGTACACCAATAATAGAACGTGCCAAATTGCATCTTTACTTGTTGAAAATCGGACATGTTTCTATATTAATTTTTTTATTTGTTTTTCCAGATGACGATATAAGAAATTTTAGACTCCGCCTATTTTAAAATCCGACAGGTTTTTATACTTTCGTGTTTCGTCTCTAAGTGCCGTTTCAATTTCGCGGGTTTCATACACTCGTTTGAAAGCACTTCGTAACAAACAACGCACCGAGGTTTTGGTTCATTCTCATTGCCACAGCAAGTAAATCCAAGTTCCAAATAACTCTTGTCATATTTACGAAAGTATTTTTTCTTTGAATAGCTCCCACTAGGACTAGATATTTCTTTAATGGCACTATAATTAATATATTTCTTCACAGCTTCTGAACTATTAGCACTGCCTAAATGAAGCGTATCTTCATGTTCCTTTCTTTTCAAAGATCCGGATCGAAGCCAGTTTTCCATTATTTATAATGGGCACTATTTAACAGAGGCATGGACAACTACTAGCGTGTACCACATAAGAAGGATTTCAAACAACTAACTGCTAACAGGCAAGCGATGAATCAACAATGAACAGAATTTGTTATAAGTTACTTGTGATTGGCTACAAGAAATATAATTACAAAAGTATTATAATTAATTAATTCTGTTTTAAAATATAAGTCTACTGGTATTAAAATATGGGCTCACTACAAAAACGATTAATTTGCTTTCGAAGGGAACAAGAGTAAGGTGGTCCGCGGAACTGTTCTGACTTAAGAAAGTGGTCCCCACTTGAAAAAAGTTTGAGAAACGCTGGTATAGGTGATTTTAAAGAAAAAACATTGATTCAAATACATGTCTTCTCAGCTGTTTTGTTGAGAAAGCTAATCGAAACCACTAGAAACTGGAACAGTGCATGGGTTAGTAAATTAAGAGATCGTTAACTGTACGTCTCGTTTAATTGTCCATTTCTCTTTCCATCCCAGTAACCAGGTTATTACTCAAGCCGAAAACATTGACGATATGCGTCCTAATTATTTTAATAAAGTACAGCAAACATTAATAATTTCCTTAATCTGGTACGAATTGTAGTAAAGTTAATAGATCAAGTTCTCACTTCCTACGCACAAGAGCAACTGATGAAGTCTGCATATTTGTTAATGAATAGTATCGCTACTGCGTCACATATTGTAAACATTCGTATCAGTAGCATATTGCCCCGCCGTTTCATCTCCCGCTATATATTACCATAACAAACACAGATAGATAATCAATCAATCAATCAATCAATCAAAGGACATCATGGAGCATGTCGACTCCATGTCGATTTCACAAAATACTTCCACTCTGTTCTGTCTTTTGCTAGTTCCTCCCAGTTTTAATTCCGATTTCCATGCATTCCTTCTGAATTTTATCTTTGTATCTACTTCGAGGTCTTCCCAGTGGCCTTCTGTCAAAGATGTTCATATATATTTGTTTTGGGCAGCTGCAGTCATCAATATAATAATAATAATAATAATAATAATAATAATAATAATATTTATTAATACTATACACTTGAGCTACATTAGGCATTGCAGCCCGAAAGAGCAGAAGCTCGTGCTCGGGCGCAGTTCAGATCAGTTATACAAAATATATCACAAAATTACGAGAGTTCATTGAGCACAATCACATTAATAAATGGTAAAATACATACAGCATGTAATAACAGGGTCTATATACAAATAGAAAATACAGAAGTACATGAATATTAGAGTAACAATTTTAACTCAATTAGCTTAAACAATTAAATAATTAATCTGATTTGTTTCTTAAATCTATGTGTGTTAAGTGTACTTAGCTCAGGGTAAGCTCTAATTAATGTATTATATATTTTGGGTCCAAAATTTCTGCTGTGTTTTAATCCAGCAGTTGTGTGGCATTTGGGAGTATTTAGAAAGAAACTGTAGTTTTGTCTCGTCTGGTATTCATGAGGATCATATTTAAATTTATTGTGGTTTTTATGGAAGTAAATCAGCAATTTTTGTTTATAAATTTGTTCTAGATTTGATACGCCAAATTCCTGAAAAATTAATTTTGTTGGGTAATCAAAAGGTTTATATAGACAAATTTTGATAATTCTTTTTTTGGAGCAGATTTAAAGGACGGAGAGTCGATTTTGCCATTCCTCCCCAACCTAAAATACCATACTGAATTATTGATTGAAACAGAGCTAAGTACACAGTACGCAGAACATAAACAGGTAAATAAGAGCGTAGAATGGAAAATTTGTGGATTGTTTTACGCAATCTGTTACACAGGAAGGAGACATGCTTGTCCCATTTTAAATGTTGGTCAATAATAATGCCTAAGTATTTAACTTGTGAGGATATACTCAAGGCGTTACATGAGCAAGTAGGTAGGTTACAATCATGTATAGTTATACTTATATTATTATTTATTTCTAGTTGCTCAAGGCCATGTGATGTTAATGAAAATGGTATTAATTTTGTTTTAGAAACGTTCAAAGAAAGTAAGTGAGCATCCAGCCATTCTTTAATAATATTAATACCACTGTTAGAATTTTGATAAGTTTCATTCCAACTCGAACCGCTAAATATAACCACAGTATCATCAGCATAAGAATACAGAGTACCAGAATATTTCTCAATGTCAATTTTAAGTAAATCGTTGATATATATTAAAAACAAAACAGGACCTAAAATCGTCCCCTGAGGTACACCTATATCGATGTTACGTGATTTACTAAGGTGATCATTTATTTTAGTTGCTTGAGTTCTGTTACTTAAGTAAGATTTAAATAATTTTAAAGCAATTCCATTAATTCCTAATCTATCCATTTTATTCAAAAGTATACTGTGATTGAACGTATCGAATGCTTTTTGTAAGTCTAGAAAAATTCCTAGACATTTATTTCCTACATCTAATTCTTGAATTATTTTTGAGGTAACTGCCATAATAGCATCATCAGTGCACAAATTTTTTCTGAAACCAAATTGATTATCATTTAGTAGTTTATTTTTTTCTAAAAATGTTATTAACCGTGTTTTTATACATTTTTCAAATACCTTAGAGAGAAATGGTAATGAGTTTTGGAATAATATTCTGGGGAAATTCCACAGATAGCAACAGTATATTCCTATTACAAAAAAAAGTAATTAGAATAATAGTAGGTGCCAAATCTACGGAATCATGTAGGACTATTTTCAAAAAAACTACAAATAATGCCCATGGCTTGTCAGTATATCTTTTCATTAATAATCTTCCTCTTATGTAATCGTGAAAACTTTGTAACTAATTCAACAGTTCATAGCATAAATACACGTAAAAAATGACTTTCATACTCCATCGGCAAGTCTATCATGCTATCTAAAAGGAGTGCGTTATATGGCAGTAAACATTTTTAATAGTCTCCCTATCGATATAAAAAATGAAACTCAAAACATAAGATTATTTAGGGCCAAATTAAAAAAGTACCTAATTTCTCACCCCTTCTATTCTGTAGGTGAATTCATGACATTCAATAACACTTCGTGTTGTACTAGTAGACTATATTGTAAATCTCTTCTGTATATATTTCATCTAGACTGTGACTATAAATTAAGACTTTATAATAGTATTAATTTTTTGACTTGTTCCATATTCTAGCTGTGAAGCAATGTATGAATACCATGGAATATTAATAAATACAATACAATACAATACAATACAATAACACGTGCTGCCCAATTTAATCTTCTGGTGCATATTACATCTAAAATGGACGATTGATTATAAAGTTTGTGGATATCATTATTATGTCGAATTTTCAACTTATTTTCAAGTGGGTCAAAAATTGGACCAAAAATTCTCCTCAACACTTTGTTTTCTTAATTTGTGTTTTTCCTTTTCAGTTAAGCTCCATGTTTCCGATGCATAATAATGCTACAGGTTGGATTAGTGTTTTGATTTTTAAATTTCTGGTTAAAAAACGGGAAGATAATAATTTGTGAACAGCATAAAAAGTTCTGTTTGCATTATGTAGTCTGTCAAGTATTTCATGTTTTCTGTCATTAGAATTGTCTATCAAAAAATCAAGATATATGAACTGGTTAACTGTTTCAAAAGTATATATATTTTTTATTTTTAGGCTTTTGAGGATCCTTTTGTATTAGTGATTACCATATATTTTGTTTTACTCTCGTTAATATGTTGTTGTTGTTTTCTAATGCCAGGCGTTTGACAATTAAGACATTTGACCTCTTGCACTCCAATATTTTTCAAAGATATTATCATGGTCAGCCACTGAAGCACAGATTTTGAGGTGTTCCGAATCCATTTCTTGGTTTCAGTTGCACAATGGGCAGTTAGGGGACTGATATATTTCAATTCTATGCAGGTGTTTGGCCAAACAATCATGGCCTGTTGCCAATCTAAATGCAGCTACAGACGATTTTCGTGGTAAATCGGGAATTAACTGTGGATTATGATGCAGAGAGTTCCATTTTTTCCCTTGAGATTGTGTTATCAAATTTTGTTTGTTGAAGTCTAAAGTATGTAGATTTAATAAATCTTTTCACAGAGTAATACGTAGATTTAGTAACAGGTCTGTAAGTTTAATCCAGTGTTTTGTGCTTTTCCCATTAATTCTATAAATAGCTGTCTTATTTCAAGCTCATTTCTTCCTATTAATAATAAGTCGTCAGCATATCCAAAAATGTTATGTTGTGCACCCAGGCTTATTCCAGCTGGTATTAAGTCTGTCGTATTATCTTCTCTAATGCTATATTAAATAAGACTGGCGACAGAGCGTCACTTTGTTTTAATCCTGTTTGATTTACGAATTCTTCTCATATAATTCCATTTTTTTTTTGCTACTTTGCTTACCGTATCTTCCATACATATCTTACATAATCTGATTAATTTCAAAGGTATTCCAAATTCTGCCATTATATTGCATAGACTTTCTCGATGTATTGAGTCATATGCTTTAGCAAAATCAATGAACAGATAACCTACTTCTTGATTATATTCCCATTCTTTTTCATTAATAAACATGTGTATTTTATCTGAAGTAGAACGGCCTTGATGGAAACCATTTTCAGTTTTCAGTCTTTTGAGAGTATTAAATGACAGTTATACCTCACATGAAGAGTTTGACAACGCAAGCATAAGTCTCGGCAGAATTTCCAAGTTATTGAATAATTTCCTGCATTAAAATGTAAAATTTACTGCAGGTAGATACAGTAGCTACGTTATTTTAGGACTACTATTATCACCATTACTACCATCACCAAAAAAATGAGGTATTTTAATTGCAGGTTGGGCCTAATTTTATAATTATATATGCATATTTAAAATATTATGTTATGTACAATTTAACGTACCTCATATCAGGACATTCGTTCTTGTTACAGTGATGAACTGTGTAGTAACATCATAGATGTTTATCATTTCAAAACTTTGCAGTGTTTAACTAACCTCTCCATAGTACAACTACAAAACTTGCTTTAAAATGTAATATAAATGTTGTAGGTAAATGTCCCCCCCCCCCACAGAGGAGTGATTTTGTTTTTGGCATATCTAACAGATGTTATTGGATGTAAATGTAATTATTATAAACGGAGAACACAATCACGATAATGCAAGAAATGTATCAAGTGTTCTAGTAATAATAATAATAATAATAATAATAATAATAATTAGTGTATCAATCTTTGCGTCTGTAACAGTTGTGCAGCATGATTATTCGTTTTATTATATTTTCTGTGACGTTATCTCTGTACTAATATTGTTATTAATCTACTGCTATATCAATAATATTTGTAAAACGTTTCTACATTGTCGCAGTATATATGCGGAACACTATGTATGGACCTATCATATTATATATGTGGTAAATCAAATATTGAATAATTATTAATTATCAATAATAACTGTATATCGAAGTTTTTCATACTATTTTATTTATAACTTCATGTTCCTGTTTTGGTACGTTCCATTGACTGTTCCATTAAACGTTTGCCATAAACGCAGAAAATAAAGCCTTATTTTTACTGTGTGAGCAAAACATATGTGTATCTTATCTGTCGCCTTCCATACAAGATAAGACATGTCTGTGAGATGACTAGGGAGCGGATTTTTATGTGCTAAAAATTTAAATATATTTATTTTTTTGTGCCAAAAAGTACGAAAATATTTGCTAAAAATAAAAAAAAAATATGTATTTTTTAAATATGACAAAAATACCTTTAGCTTGAAGAAAAAATGTTACTAGGTACTCACCAATCACACTTGAGTATCAGTTGCTAGTAGTTTTCCGAGAATTGCGGTGAACAACAAAGGTAATTTCCAAATTCTCCATCACAAATTCATGCCCATTATCTCTGAACAACGACTTATACTGTGAAAACGATCTTTCCACGTCACAGGACGTCAGACGTGCATATTTAAAGAGAGGAATGTCACAAACACATACACCGTCAATTTCACCTACAGGCACATCCTCCAATACTTGAGCAACTTTACACATTTTTATATCCACTGTTTTGCCGTGAATTCACACGTGAAGCAGCGGCAATGTGCTTGTTTCCAGACAAATGTTGGGTTACCTGAGAGCTCTGATCTGCACTTACTGATTTACCACATAAATGGCAAGATAACACTTTTCCGTCGGTAGGAAAAATGTTTTTAAATTCATCTACATATTGCTGTAGACGCGATCTTAAACTCGATTTGATTTTAGACATCTTAAGAGGCTAATATACACACGTCTTAACTTAAAAAAATGTTTCTAGCTACTGACTGACAATGTCGGAGAAAAACTTCCTATAGCGACGCCACCACGTCTTCACTACGCAGCTTATGGTTATGTTCCGATAACTGGGAATCACAACAAGATGTATTTCCTCACTTCATAGGCATGAACGAGAGGCGAGAGATTTGTGTAAATTAAATAATGTTCATACCCGAGCTCTTATTCGTTGTGTTTCCAAACAAAGCGCGGAATGAAACCTTCTTCAGCAACAATAAACATTCAAAATCTCTCCTTCTTGTCCATGTTAATTTATTCTCATATAATAACACTGATATGCTGCCTAGCAATTCTCAGAACTTGAGGCGATACTATTACAAAAATGGATCACGGATACACCACACAGCCCATAGAAACACGAAGCAACCAAGAAATGTTAAAAGATAACGTATTTCTGAGTGATATAATTGGTCTATAGTCGTGTCGCTGTTATTTCCGGTGTGACTCCTCCCCTTTGCTTACGTCTTAGGAAGTGAAGGCTCTATAAAGTCTAGGTATGTAGTATCGTTCGTCATTTTTGTTCTTTCGTTCCCGAGCTACAGATGAGGAATCTATTTGCTTCACCGTTAAACATTATTATGTTGTAGCTCCTATGATAATAAATCAAACGCACTGTAATTGAGCAAATAACGTCCTCTTGTGATTTCTGCGAACGCCAACAAAAGAGGCAAAATGGCGGGCGATTATATTAAGTATTTATCGAGCCATAGGAAATTCATTACATCATCAATAGCGAATCACAAGACGCACACGTTTAAATGTAGCCGACCTGCAACGTGATTGGCTGCCGGAAATAAGAGCGACGGGACTATAGTTTTAAAATATTTGTAAACAAATTATTTAAGTAAAAATCTCCAAGATTTATTTGTTTATAATAGATTTCCTGAAAATATGTATTTACATAAATTTTTGTGAAAATATGTGTTTTTATGTGAAATAAAATTCGGGTTTTAAACTTGAAACTTGACATTCGGAGTTTTTAACTTTATTAATTGTGTTTTATCACACGCAAAAATAATATTTAATTACATAGGAATCCGCTCCTTAGAGATGGCCTTGCATTGTGCTTCTATTTATTACGAGCGTATCACGACCGATCTTATCTCACTTGAGGGTGCGACACTCGACCGAGTTGAAGCGAGCGATTTAACTCCAATGCAGCATTCTGGCTATAGATTAAGATGATGTACCGGTACCTGGTTTATCCTAAAAAATAAAACTTAAGATTTATAGCAATGGGTTGGTCATGACTTTCAGTACGACCCTCGTATGTAGTTTAGATACAGCTTATTTTTAAGGAGGTCGCTGTTTGGGCAGTGTGGTAATAACAGCAGAGCATCGTGTCTTGTTAGTGTAATTGAGACAGACTCGCCACACCAAACGGAAGGAATGCCCAAGACGGTGAAGTAGGACACGGCATCTCGTGACCTACAAGCAAACCGGCTTCGAGTATTAATAGGAAGGCCGGCCCGACCTCCACAGCCTCCGACAGTCCGTTCATTCACAAAACTACGCCTCACGCACAAATAAATAACATTGTAGTTACGCAGATGTAACCCCGAAACTTTGGATTCGCTTGCGTATCGGGGATTTGGCACGGAAGGCATTCATGGAAAACTGGGATTTCCAATGAAAAGTATTTTTCAGAAATATTTGTTTCATATTATTGTAAGGGACGTTTTCTTCAAATGAGTTTAAACCTGGGTTTATTTATTTATTTATTTACTAGCCGTACCCGTGCGCTCCGCTGCACCCGTAAGAAATAAATATAAAGAATTAAAATAGGACGTTTGATCCAGGGAACATTCGTGTTTGATAGAAGGATAAATCGTTTAATATGTTACTTAATTTAAATTGTATTTAAAATATTAAAATAGGATCATTTTGATCCAGAGACCACTCATTTGGTGCAATGACAATTCCTTTAACATGTTTCTTAATTGTTATTACCAATTATTTTTGGAAAAACGAAAATTAACAGAAAAATTTTGGCTATAGATTTATTATTATGTTTATATTATATTATATTATATTATGTAAAAAGTGTGTTGATAACGGATGTACTCGAATTAGAAAGTTTTTAATTTGTTGTGGGAGCTCTTGAATCTCAGGAGGAACAACTTTTACAACAGCGCAACATAATCTGCTTGGCTCATTACCCAATTTTTTTGCATTGCATTTATTGCATATATATTTTATGTATTTTAACACGATTCAATTGTGCGTAGTTAAAATTTGAATTATAAAAATAATGGATTGCTAAGCTAACGTACTATTACTGCATACTAAATCAATACACTCTCGTTGTTCGTTAATTCTCAGAGATAAAAATGAATATGTTCATAAACATTATTTTAAGAAATACAGGAAATGAATATACAGAATAACCTATCAAGTTTTCTGTGCATAACAAGCTATTTTAATCTTACCTGTCCTCAATTCACTCACAAGTTACTGTAGTAACATTATAGCATTATGTCCATCCAGAGAAAGTACACTTTCCAATGATGAAATAATAATTAATTATACAAATCGATTAATTTAGCTTCCGATATTACTTCATGCAAACACAGAAACATTGTCTGTAGGCTATGTTTCATAGCTTTCGATTGTTGTGTCCAAGGCGCCTTATAGACGAAGTCATTTGTTTTTTATTTCAATACACCGCCTTAGATGGCAGTTATTTTAATTTTAAAACTCATTTATCTCATTAAATATCAGTCCTATCAATATTTTTCAAAGAATAAAACTTATCAGAAATCATTTTTAAAGAAACTTTTGTTATGTAACATTTTTCACAAAAATCAATAATAAGCGAGATATTTCGATTTATTTAATTCAGGCCCCCTTATAACCACCCTTTTAAATAACGTATTTTGAATGCCATATAGCCTAAAATCTAAGTTACGACGAACGTAATTTATATTACATTTTCATCGAAATCCGTTCAGCCATTATCGCGTGAAAAGGTAACAAACATACAGACAGACATACAAACAAAAATTAAAAAAAAAAAAAAAAAGATTTTCAGTTTCAGGGTGGTTAATTATATATGTTAGGACCAATTATTTTTTGAAAATCGAAAATTACCAGAAAAATTTCGGCTACAGATTTATTATTAGTATAGAATTATTCTGGTGTAGTTAAGGCCATCAGGCCTTTTCTTCCACAGCACCAGGAATACAAATACAATAATAGAAATAAACAGAAAAAATACACTATATACAAAATAAAGTTATACAAGAAATAAAGAGAGAGAAAAACTGTAAACAAAGTAAAGCCACACAAAAATATACACAGGTTGCAGTCACACAAACTTTAAATGAGTGATTAAGTATCATAATTAATTGTATCCTAACTAATTAACATAAACAAGAAATTTGCAATTTTAATCTAGATTAAAAAAGAAAAAGAAAAAAAAAACACAAATCAATACTTCTAGCAATACCTAAAAACATTAACTAAGACAAAATTTTCCAATTTAATTTTGAATTGTGATAAAGTCCGGTAGTCCCTGACATCATTAGGTAACGAATTCCAGAGGCGAGGTATTTCTACAGTATAGGAAGATAGGAACTTAAAATCCAGACGTTTGAGATGGGCAGGGCATGTATCACGTATGGGCGAATCCAGAAATGCATATAGTGTGTTAATTGGGAGACCGGAGGGAAAAAGACCTTTAGGGAGGCCGAGACGTAGATGGGAGGATAATATTAAAATGGATTTGAGGGAGGTGGGGTATGATGATAGAGATTGGATTAATCTTGCACAGGATAGGGACCGATGGCGGGCTTATGTGAGGGCGGCAATGAACCTTCGAGTTCCTTAAAAGCCATTTGTAAGTAAGTAAGTGTAGGAAGATGAGTATAAAGACGTTCTATGAGGGATAGAAAGAAGTGCTTGATGTCGGTTTCGAAGAGTTGTAAGAAATTGAAAGCGCGATAACAGATAATTAGGAGTAGAAGTATGCATGATTCTAAACAGAAGAGACAGTGAATGTATTGTTCTTCGTTCCTTCAGACGCACCCATGAAAGTAACTGGAGGGAAGGTGTTATATGGTCAAATTTACGAGTATTGCAGATGAATCGTATGCACACATTATGAACACGTTGTAGTCTCTCAGCTAAGAGTGAACTTACATTAGTTAGCAAGGAACCGCAATAACCAAAATGGGGCATTACAAGCGTCTGAATAAGATTCTTTTTTAGACTATGTGGTAGAAATTCTTTGATATGGAACAAGGAGTGAAGTTGAGAAAATATTTTTCTGCAAATGTGTGTTACTTGAGTGTTCCAATTTAGATCGCTCTCCATAAAAATGCCAAGATTTTTAACTGTTTCACTGTATTTAACAATAATCCCATTCAATATTATATGTGGTATACTGGGTGTTCATTTCAAAGTGTGTCATGACGTCACTGTTGTTGGGTCACCGATTTGAAGCGAGTTTCAGCTTATATGTTAGAGAAGTTGCCTATTATTTAAGGCGTTTTTCAATCTGAACTTGAGAACGTGTACGGTATAACTTGAACGTCGTAGCAACAGATGGCGGTCTGTACGGTCTGTGTGCTACCATAACCTCTTTCGAACTGTGTTTTGCGCCGGCAAGTCGTACGCAGGGTATTTGTTATCATCGGTTGCGTACGGTAACATTCCACAACACAAATCAAATGCTCCGTGTCCATGTTGACCGTCGGAGTTAATGTCAACAAATACGTAAGTAATCGTCTTAACCCTCTCCCCATATCCCGACAGTACGTATTTCCAAACAGTTCACATTCCTGCCACTACCGGCGTTATCGTACGTATCGGTACGTACTCTTCAGAATGAACGCCGTACTTGCTAGGCAACTTCTCTGCCTCATAGGTTATACATCTCTGCGGAAGTGTAGGAAGATTGAATTCTCTAGGCTCATCGGCTAGCCACATGACGGCATACAGCGAGCCATGACACACTTTGAACTGAACACCCAGTAGTACTACTATCAAGAGTGCTTCGTAGACGATTATGTCGCATTACGATTGCTTGCGATTTCTCTGGATTTAACCTTAATCCAAATTTATGTGCCCACAGTGAAATCGAAATCAAGTCTTCGTTTATTTTGTTTACTGCGTCACTAGTCTCGTCAGGGGGAAAATGCAAATAAATTTGCAAGTCGTCAGCATACATATGGTATCTGCAGTGTTTTATTATATTAGTCATTTATTTATTCGGCGCTGGTTAAGCCCGAGTTTAAACTAAAAATCATTTTCTTCATATTAGTTTAAACTTTGTATCAAGATTAAAAGTGATCCAAACTTAAATCGTCTGTATTGTAGGTTTAAACTGTTATTCGTGTCAAACTTCGTTGACATTATATTAAAACTAGTGGCTTGTGCAGCAAATGCTGCTGCAAACTAAGTTCGTTAGTCGTTCAAATAAACATTTTTCAGATTTATTGTCAATGAAGAATACTTGTCTTTTCGATAGTTATTTGCTTCCATAATAATGAAACATACTCCCTCTGAATGGATTTTTTTAGGCCAAATACTTTTTCTTGAACCTATCCAACTTCAGTTTTTGAGTTTCAACGCGAAAACACAAGTATCAATGTCAGGACGATAGCAGTAGCTATTTCAGGTCATTGTGGATTGTAGGCAAAAGTTAAAAAAATGTCAGGTTTGCTAAGCTTTCGAACAATAGCATTTTCGTATAGCTGCTGAATGTAGAACTTGAAATGTAGAGCGTAAAATCATTTTATCCTACTATTCTAGGCCTCTTATTTTATCAGTAAGTAATACCTTTTTATCTTTCCTTAGGAACTGTAATTTTTGCACTATGAAGACAATGACACATATCAATATCTACACTACACCGCCATTAAGTATATGAAAAAGACCAAACCCCACTGGGTTAATAAGTATAAAAATATTTGATTTTTAATAACAATATTATTATCTTAAGTTTTGTAGTTATATATAGCAGCCACTCAGTAAATTATAGAAATGAAGATCTAAATTAAGATATTCTCTACATTTACTTACATAACCTCAAAACGTTTCACCTTCATGTCTTCAATATAGCATCAATATTATGTACAATTAATGAAAAATAAACGCATCATGATATTAACTATAGTAATATTTAATTTCTAATGGTAATAATGTCATCAAACCACCTCAGGTTTCGTAGATTTGAATATCCATTACACAGCTGTACTCAGAAAATTATACACTGCAGAATCAGTTTTTAATAACAAATTGAATTGAGCTTTAAATATGTCGGCAATCCTACAGGTCATGGCCTTCGTGTAATAGCCTATTGTTTATTGTATTTTGTGTTTTGTTCTAAAAATTCAATCGAGTCGGCAGTGATTCAATAACATTAGTTCTCAAAACTGACAACAGATGGATTTTGGAAAATAGGAAAATTATGTAGGAAAATTGACATTTCACTGAAAACTACTACTTTTCCGAAAAACTTTGGGTTCCAAGCTTCAAAATGAGGGGCCATTTATTAAAATCCGTTCAGCCGTTTTCCCGTAATTTCCATTACCAGTTCAAATTATATATATAGATATTTGTGATTTTTCTAGCAAAAAGTTTAGTTTCGAATGTTAGTATTTTACTTCAGTATCTGTAAAATAAAATTATAAAATGGAAGAATTTATTAAAATCCTTGATGAAATAGAAGATAATGATTATGATGTACAAGTGAGGTTACCAAGGCCGAGAATAATTGAGGGGTTAGCTGGAAGAAGGGCGTAACTCAGAAAAACAGTTTTGAGATAATAAACAAAAACTATCCGTACCTTGCATCTCTTGCTGGAATGTGACAATATTCGTGTATATTGTACGGTAATACGTTCTCTTGAGTTCCATGGTTAGTGTTTAAATATTGTACGAGAACGAAGCATTCATTTTTTTTAAATTACGCCATTTTTTCACAGAAGAGAGTTGAAAATACTGCAATACTGTTAACTTTTCTATATTTCTATAGGAAAGGCTAGATATAGGTCTATACTACAATAATGAAGATAATTACAATGTATGTTCTACAAAAAAATATATATACAGGGTGTTTTCGAGGTGATGTTACAAACTTTCAGGGATGATGGTGAAGGGCACATGTATCAATTTGAGATCAGGAACCCTGGTCCGGAAATGACCGAGTCGAAAGTTACAAGCAAAAATAGTTGTGTGAAAATGAAATAGTTTTATTCCTCTGTACACCTTATTTATATGTATTTATCTGTACATCTTATACATACTGTATTCATCTGACGTTATTTACTTACAGTATTCATTCAGTGCGCTGTCAGAGGGTTGGGGACAGGAAACCACACTAAAGCAATGCAGATAGCGTAATGTGTAACGGACATGGTCGGTCCTGATATGCACGTCTGTAGACAGCAGTGTATGTGTACAAGTTGCAGTGTCCAGTCGATCAGTTCTAGTGAAATGGAGGAACACGAGAGCGGAATAAGCAGACCTGATTTTCGAATACGGATGAGCCTATGGGAACAGTAGACAAGCTCACAGATTGTATCGGGACAAGTACCCACGTAGGAGACATCCGGCCCATACAATCTTTCCACGAATGTTCCAAAGATTAAGGGAAGGAGGGCACGTGGTGCCAGATTACAACTCCATTTCCACACAACTATTTTTGCTTATAACTTTCGACTCGGTCATTTCCGGACCAGGGTTCCTTATCTCAAATTGATACACGTGCCCTTCGCCATCATCCCTGAAAGTTTGTAACATCATCCCGGAAACACCTTGTATATAGAATGTGGATAGTTTTTGTAGGGATGTAATTATGAAATTACAGAATTTTGATAGTTTTCGTAGGGATTTGAGCATTATTCTTAATTTTCTATGTAGTTTCGTGGAGATTTGATTATAGAACTACAGACTTGTGATAGATTTTGTATGAATTCGAGTATAAAAGTATAATATTGCAATTTTTATTGGGGATTTGATTATAAAAGTTTTAAATTTTGTTAGTTCGTAACAGCGTTTAGTTATTTTGAAAAATCCTAAGTCTTAATAAGGGTTTTGCATTATACTTCAATATGGGTGGAAGCAGATTGTTGGTGGGGGGAGGAACTTCCACTTTCTAACGGTTTCTACCAACTAAATGAAAATAAGTTCTATATAGTAGGGGAGAAGTGGGTACAGTAAGACAGGGAGAAGAGTGAGACATTGTTTTATTAGATGTTAAATTTTGATGTTGAGATGTTGGTAACAGTGGAGTTGTATATTGCATGAGTAAAGTAAGAGTATTTTCATACTCGATTTGATTCTAGTTATAAAGGTGAGTGATGAAAAAATAATTAGTAATTTTTCACTCTAGAAGTAAAATTTTGGCTTGTGTTTAATGAAGGTTATATTGGATATACAAATGAGATATAAATATGAATGTTTTGTTACCTAATACTATGGTATTTAAGATTATGTTTGGCAAAGTTTCATCTTTCTTGTTTTAATTTTGAAGTGATGGCGTCATTTTTAAATGAACTATGCGTAAAGAGAACAATGAGACATGCCATTGAAGGGTACACTGAGACGTCTCACTGTTCCAATGTACCAGTAATTTGCAAAAATAAACTGTAATTATATTACATTTACCAATAACTAACATTAAAAATGAAGATACTAGTAACCAATTTAGGAACTGTAGTTAAAAATAATGGATACATTACATTTTAATGGTTTCATAAATAAAAAATTATTCACAAAATTAAAAAAAAATGTTAAAAAATAATAAAGAATTACATTAAATTTTTATAATGATAAGCTTTGTTGTCACCAAAAATTCATTTCATTTTTTCACAAAAGTTTGAAATGTAATGGACAATTCACTTTTCCAAATGTTCCAGTTGTTTCAATGGTTTCGAAGTCAGACATCAAAATGATTCTAAATAAGCCTACAGAACATGTCAAGATAAAGTGACAGCAAGTTTTTGTTTTCTTTTGAAATAAATGTAAACCATTTCAATGTCCGTTAATAAACCCTGTGGGGTCTTACTGTACCCTCCTGAATGGGAACAGTGAGACATTTGCATTTTTTTGACAAACACATATTGTATATTATGTCCTTCATCTATTAACATTTTTGTTTATGTATTATTATACTCCATGTTTTAATGTCTATTTCTATTGCACTTGATTTTAAAAATACTTCAATTATCACTTGCATACATATGTCTTAATATTTTGTGTCTCACTGTACCCACCACTCCCCTAATCGATGTTAGGATTTGAACAAAGTGGTACAGGGTTCGGTTGATTGTTGCAGGAATAACACAACACTTGGAGGTTTGGGTAATGGTTTTTAAGTGATGCGTGTTTATAAATACGCGGGCTGCGTTTTGGCGTGGGCGTTGCGCTTGTTGGTCGGGTGCTGGCGGACGCCCAAGCAGATGGCGTCTATTTCGAGGGCGCGCAGCCAGCGGGCTCAGTGCGTGATGAGCCTGCTCTGCTCCTGTGCGCGCAAGAAGCGGCGGCGTCGAAGCGAGGACTCTCGGTGCCACTACGGCATGGCGCCCACCCCCCGCGTGCGGCGCAAGTTCCCCGAGGGCCTGCCCCCCGAGTGCGCGGAGTCGGACGTGGAGGACGTGCGGTGCTCGTCCCAGGCGTCCAGCGAATCGGACAGCAGCGACGCCGAGGCCTCCTCCAGTTCGCAGGACCTCGAGGACCTCCTGGGCAATGCGGGGGATCACGCGTCTAGCTTCTCGGAGTCTGAGGACGAAGACGAGACCCCGGCGCCCCGCTACGGCGGGCGCGTCGCGGAGGTCGCCAGCGAGATTCTGCGCGAGATCCAGGTGTCGCTGATAGAGGCCGTCAGCAGCAAGACGTTCAAGACGGGGAGATTTCGCGTGACCACTCTGTCGCAGGAAGAAGGTCCGTTCTATGTGCTTCCAGGTGTTAGTCAAATTAAAACTTTCATTTCCTTCAGTGTTGTATCTAGGAGCGACTTAATCTCGAAGTGCGACACTTGTTTCATATTCCCGTTACAAAACATAACACCTTGAAGTGCGACACTTGTTTCATATTCCCATTACAAAACATAACACCTTGAAGTGCGACACTTGTTTCATATTCCCATTACAAAACATAACACCTCGAAGTGCGACACTTGTTTCATATTCCCATTACAAAACATAACACCTCGAAGTGCGACACTTGTTTCATATTCCCATTACAAAACATAACACCTTGAAGTGCGACACTTGTTTCATATTCCCATTACAAAACATAACACCTCGAAGTGCGACACTTGTTTCATATTCCCATTACGAAACATAACACCTCGAAGTGCGACACTTGTTTCATATTCCCATTACGAAACATAACACCTCGAAGTGCGACACTTGTTTCATATTCCCATTACAAAACATAACACCTCGAAGTGCGACACTTGTTTCATATTCCCATTACAAAACATAACACCTCGAAGTGCGACACTTGTTTCATATTCCCATTACAAAACATAACACCTTGAAGTGCGACACTTGTTTCATATTTCCATTACAAAACATAACACCTCGAAGTGCGACACTTGTTTCATATTCCCATTACAAAACATAACACCTCGAAGTGCGACCCTTGTTTCATATTCCCATTACAAAACATAACACCTTGAAGTGCGACACTTGTTTCATATTCCCATTACAAAACATAACACCTTGAAGTGCGACACTTGTTTCATATTCCCATTACAAAACATAACATCTCGAAGTGCGACACTTGTTTCATATTCCCATTACAAAACATAACACAGTGCGTTAATTTTTTCTTTATGTAGTCTATTCACAAGAACACATTTATTTATATTTCCAAAGCAACGTGCGACACATTGCTTCATTTTACATATACATAGAAAGTTATACTTTGTGTTCATTTGATTTATATATGCATAGCGTATTACACATCATATTCATTTGTTTTATACCTGCATACCAAATTACCATACATAGTTTGTTTTATATCTGCAGAACAAGTTATCGTTAATTACGTTCATTTGTTTCATACCTGCAAGCATTGCTTTCATTTGTTTATCTATATAGCAAGTTATCACACATTGTTTTCATTTGTTTTATATCTGCATAGCAAGTTATCAGTTATCACAGATTTTCATTTGTTTAATGTTGCAATTATATATTTCATACCTGCATAGTTAATTATCACACATTGCTATCATTTGTTTTATATCTGCATAGTAAGTTATCACACATTGTTCCTATTTTTTTTATATCTCTATAGTAAGTTGTCAGTTATCACAGATTGTTTTCATTTGTTTTATATTGCAATCATATATTTCATTATCACACATTGCTATAATTTGTTTTATATGCAATCATATATTTCATACCTGCATAGCTAATTATGACACATTGCTATCATTTGTTTTATATCTGCATAACAAGTTATCACACATTGTGGTCATTTGTTTTAAATCTGCTTAGCAAGTTATCACACATTGCTTTCAATTGTTTTATATCTCCATAACACGTTATCACACATTGCGTTCAGTTGTTTTATATCTCCATAAAACGTTATCACACATTGCGTTCAATTGTTTTATATCTCCATAACACGTTATCACACATTGCTTTCAATTGTTTTATGTCTCCATAACACGTTATCACACATTGCGTTCAATTGTTTTATATCTGCATAAGTTATCACACATTTTGGTCATTTGTTTTATATCTGCATAACACGTTATCACGTATCGTGGTCATTTGTTTTAAATCTGCTTAGCAAGTTATCACACATTGCTTTCAATTGTTTTATATCTCCATAACACGTTATCACACATTGCGTTCAATTGTTTTATATCTGCATAACAAGTTATCATATATTGCGTTACTTAGTAGTTGATACAGCGTCGTTAAATAACCAACTAAAATTTTATATATATATATATATATATATATATATATATATATATATATATATATCGTTCAATTGTTTTATATCTGCATAGCAAGTTATCACACATTGCGTTCAGTTGTTTTATATCTGCATAGCAAGTTATCACACATTGCGTTCAATTGTTTTATATCTGCATAGCAAGTTATCACACATTACGTTCATTTGTTTTATATCTTCATAACAAGTTATCACATATTGCTATACTTTATTTTATATCTTTATAGCAAGTTATCACACAATACGTCTGTTTTATATCTGCGTAGCAAGTTATAATACATTGCATTTATTTGTTTTCTGCAAGTTATCACACATTGCTTTCATTTGTTTTATATCTGCATAGCAAGTCATCACACATTGCAATCATTTGTTTTATATCTACTTAGCAAGTCATCACACATTGCAATGATTTGTTTTATATCTACATAGCAAGTTATCACACATTGCTTTCATTTGTTTTATATCTGCATAGCAAAGTATCAGTACATAGCTCAGTGTTTTTGTTTTGTATGCAGTGTTGTATTTCCTTCGTCCTCTGTACGATTCATTTGCACCACTGCTTTCCGCCCAGAACTGCTCGTCCCAGCAGCTGGCTTCGCGATAAGGACACTGTCGTGCGAAATGAAACACAATGCAGGCAGGCCTTGTGTCCGGTTGCATAACTCAGTTACATAACACTGTTCAGGGCTGTCACAGGATTCATCTCGTAGTCTAATGAATCTGCGTCTAATGGAATGTCAGCATCAACTTCTGGAAGATTCCACTTATTCTGGAATTTCCTGACAAAGCTAATCATTTCCACGTTCTTGTGCAGTGAGAGTGAAACATGGGGATGTGAAAAGAAAACTGAGTGTCAGCGACGTTTGCATTCTGATGTAACGCCTCACAGTGGAATTATAGGGATAGTATTGTAATGGCAAGCTCTAGATTCTTAAGTTGACTTAGTCTATTGCTGTATCGTTAATGTTAAACTTCCGGTAGGAACCACCATGGCAGCGTTTCTCAAACTATGGTCCGCGGACCACCTGTGGTCCTCGAGTGGTGGTCCTTCAAAAAAGACAGAAGAAGAAATGAAATTCAAAAGAATTGCATATCACACTACAGCTGAAAATCTCAGAGTTTGGAAATGACACATGACAATGGCTTTTCAATTTTTCTCCCAGTGTTACTAATATTTTATGAAATAATTTTTTATCCTACCCGTCTACCCACTCTACTCTCAGCAACAAAAGAGGGATTTAAAGCACTATGAACGTGGCATTTCTCGCCATCTTTTCCTATACGTCGTACACCAATAAATAGAACGTGCCAAATTGCATCTTTACTTGTTGAAAATCAGGCATGTTTCTGCATTATTTTTTTATTTCTTTTTCCAAATGAAAATTTAAGAAATTTTAGACAACGCACCGAGGTTTTGGTTCACTCTCATTCCCACACCAAGTAAATCCAAGTTCCAAATAACTCTTGTCATATTTACGAAAGTATTTCTTCTTTGAATAGCTACCACTAGGACTAGATATTTCTATAATGGCACTATAATCACTGATTTTAATATATTTCTTCACACACAGCTTCTGAACTATTAGCACTGCCTAAGTGAAGCGTATCATGTTCCTTTCTTTTCAAAGATCCGGATCGAAGCCAGTTTTCCATTATTTATAATGGTCACTATTTAACAGAGACATGGACAACTACTAGCGTGTACCACATAAGAAGGATTTCAAACAACTAACTGCTAACAGGCAAGCGATGAATCAACAATGCACAGAATTTGTTTTAGTAATATACGTTACAAGAGCGGTATGTTGACGTTTTCATGGTCGAGGAAAAGATTGAAAAAGCGAAACGTAGTTGAGCTTTTTTAATTTCCGAGAACATGAAAACAAACATACCGCTCGTGTATCGTACATTATTTTGTGCCAAGATCGTTTATTACATACCTGAAAGACGAATTTCTAATTAGTTGCAATGAAATCTCCATGTTGGTTTCTGTTTAATGACGCCAACTTCGGAACACCAAAATATCTTTCTTCAACATTGTTGCTGTAAAATATTTTCTGTGTTTACTATACTCCAGCAGGCCGTGATATACGTCTGTCTTTTTTCCCCCCAGTCCATAAATGCGAACTTAAAACAAACGGTAAGGTTATGTAATGATTTATTTTTCATTTTAATATTTTAACAATATTATTTATATAACATATTGCAGTAATAACATCGGCAACTGGAATCTCGTTGATTTTTTCACGGCTTCCTTAATGTTACTTGTATCAGGAATGCAATAAGTTTCGTGGAGTAGTAGACTTTACTTAATTTTTGCAAATATTTAAAAACAATAATTAACATTGCAATTTAGGTGAAATTGCAGTGGTAAGTTTCCAATTTATAATTATTACTTTGTTAAACGTCTCTAAAAATAATATGTTAAAAGTCTAAAGCAGTAAAATGAATGTCGCGCTTAAGCGGTAAGAAGAGGGAAATTGTTATGTGTGTTACGTTGGGAATACTGAATGTGGTATTTCACACTTACCGCGTATTGGTTCTGTGCGGAAAACAAGCAAATACGCAGGATCTCTCACAAAAGTTACCTGTGATTGGCTACAAAAAATATAATTAGAAAAGTATTATAATTAATTAATTCTATTTTTAAATATAAGTATACTGGTATTAAAATATGCTGCAAAAATTATGAATTTGCTTTCGAAGGAAACAAGAGTAAGGTGGTCCGCGGAACTGTTCTGACTTTAAAAAGTGGTCCCGACTTCAAAAAAGTTTGAGAAACGCTGGACCATGGTACTCAGTGACAACGCGTTGAGGTTATAAGCCATAGAGTTCGGGTTGTTTAGAACCCCGGTCTATCCACCCCGAATTTATAACTTGTTTGGGCAAGCCCGTGTTCCGGACACACAGGGTTTTCCGGCTCCCCTGCGACATTCCAACAATTCATCATCATCATCATACTTATTCATTACGAGTGTAATGTAGAACCACCTCCTGTGGTGCACTCTGGATAGTCCCTGACAAACTAAGTGATTTCTCGGCAGTAGTGACATCTATGAGCCATGCTCGTTGGAGCGGGACGAATAACAGCAAATTAAGGACCCGTCCTTAAAAAAGCTTGCAGGACTTTAAAATCTTCCTGACCTTTAAATAACACTTCAGTAGACCCCCGATTATCCGTCACCCTATTAACCGATCTGCGGATTATCCGACTGTCTTCCTCACGCTTTTTTTTTTGTTGTTGCAGAGCAAATACAAAGTTCTGTACATTACGTTAGTACTCCACGTATTTTTTTATAGATAGAGTTATTGCAATCCTTTACCACTACCATTACACAATATGTAGTAGGAATGCTTTCGTCATTGTCGGCAACCATAAACAGTTACTTATGGGAGAGTGTTTTTTCCCAAATTGTAAAATAGTCACAATCTGCTTTCAGAAAAATGTCCCCAAGAACTTACACATTACTGCAAACCCGTGCACCATTCAATATAGTCCTCCTGTTCGAGTGGCCGTACTCTATTACTTGTATGCAAAATGTCTTCCACGAATGTCAGAAGAAAAGTAAAATAAAAAACAAAAAAAATGTACAAATAATTGAGCGGCTTTTGAAAAGAGAAACTGTGGTATATGTCGCATCAGAATACGAGATTGGCGTTACAGCTGTGAGCGATTTAATAGAAAGCAAGGATAAAGAGCTACATATTACTGTACTTCATTGTGTTTGTTATTAATTACGAGCATAATATGTCTAGTGTGAAGACATCAATGGTTGCAGCATGGCAGGAACTTTAAATTATGTACGAAACTGTATGATACACTTAATTGATGTAAATCATTCATAGTACGGATTATCCGATTTTTAGATTAACCGTTGAGTTCAGTCCCTTCATTACCACGGATAATAGAGGTTCTACTGTATACATGGTGTTGCCTAATGTGTTGTAAATGTTTGGGGATAGGCAGACGACATAAAAATAAGCATCGGGGTAGGCGCTATCGGAGAGAGCCGCAACATGGATAAATATATAATAGGATGCGAAACTTACTGAGTTTCCCGTAACACATGCTAGAGGCGCTAATGTAGAAATTGATCTTGCTGCCATCTGTTGGGCGGTGGAGAACTTATTTCATCTAGCAGCGCACCAAGTAGCGAAAAGAAAAACTAATTACCCCATGCATTTAGCAGCGCACCTAGTGACGAAAATGTTGAACTACGCAGAAAGTATTCCCTTCCTCCCTCCTACCGCCCCTAATCCCAATTCTCAAACTAACCGAATTTAAAATAAAACATTTGCATTTTTATTCCTTACAGCATCTTCCATTGAAAATTCTTACCGGAACTAACAAGAAGATAAAAGAAACGATCTATTTTACACTACCCAATTAAAATATAACCAGACAGAGATAGAAAATAAAGCAAAAGGTTAGATAATTGGGATTGTATTCTTTGGGTATTTAGTATACAGCGTAATGGAAAAGTGCAAAAACTATTTAGATAGTTCAATTTATTATATTGCTATTACTTTACAATACATTCAACAACACTATTTTTACAACGTCCATAAACATCACTGTTTAACATACACTGCTTATACACACGTAGTATCACTTTATGTTCACTTATTAGCAAGTTTCTGTCTGCCATCTTGTCTCTTCGAGCAATATCTCGAACGGATAAATAGAGAACCCTGGGTAATGTACCCAACACGTAGTTCTAATGTTCACCACCTACGACGTTGGGCGCTGATCATCTTATTTCAGCCCCCCGCCGCCAGATGGTGCTGACCGCAGTTTCGCATCCTATTATATTTATCCATGGCCGCAAGTTTTATGCATGAATGCGTCTCGCGGGATGGGATGTTGGATTTTTTTTTTTATTTTAGTAGGTTACGGTATTTTACGACGCTTTATCAACATCTCAGGTTATTTAGCGTCTGAATGAGATGAAGATGATAATGCCGGTGAAATGAGTCCGGGGTCCAGCACCGAAAGTTACCCAGCATTTGCTCATATTGGGTTGAGGGAAACCCCCGGAAAAAACCTCAACCACGTAACTTGCCCCGACCGGGAATCGAACTCGGGCCACCTGGTTTCGCGGCCAGACGCGCTGACCGGGGGTGTTGGATGTAAGGCATAAGAATGAAGAAATGCACTCACGTTTAGTAATCAGTTACAATTATATGCATTTTACTACCGTTCCAAATTCCGCTGCATATCCTTGCATATTGTGACTTTCCTCTCCTCACTCAAGAACACTCTCGAATGTTTTCCATATTCATTGAGTGCTCGCGTAAACGGGCTAACCACTATCTGTTTATGATCTAAATGAGGGGTTAGAAAGCAATGGTGGATTGTTAATGTTTAGGTGAGGGGTTTGGACTTTTTCCATTGCTGGTTGTCACAATCAAAAAATTAAGACACAACGTTTCGAAGGGTGGTTCTCCCTTCGTCTTCAGGTGGAAGGAAGGAGAGAAGCCAGGAATCGATGATCAGTCATACAGAATAGCTGTACGTAACGATCCCAACAATAGATTTTTTTCTCTTCTCTCCTTCCTTCCACCTGAAGACGAAGGGAGAACCACCCTTCGAAAACGTTGTGTCTTAATTTTTTGATTGTGACAACCAGCAATGGAAAAAAAAGTCCAAACCCCTCACCTAAACATTATCTGTTTATAATGGAGAAAAATTAACTTTTGAATTAATATTAATGTAAATCAAAGATATTAATGCAAAGAAAATATCTCCTTTATTTCGTAACAAAAATGTTAATGCAAAGGAAATGGTATCTCCTTTATTTAATGAATTCAAAAGTCAGTTTTTGTCCATTTCCAAACGATGTTTCTGCGAGCACCAATTCAAATTATCGATTGCTGATTGTTGCTAAATTGAGATTGTAGCCTGGTTCGTTACGAATCGCTTGGCACCAATGCGATCGTTCTATCTCACATTCTCGAGTCACACTGTCTCGGCTGCCGCGAGACTCTCCAATTCGTGCAAATTCTCTCCTCTGCGTATCGCTAGATGACGTCACTCGCTCCAACTCAAGGTCACATTGATTCTTCATGTCGATTGCTGTTTACTTCATTGGAATGTGCCCTGTAGCTTAGATATTAAAAGCTCGATAAAACTCGCCTGCAAATGTGTCAAGTTTCTGGGATGGCACTCTGTACCGAACGTATAGACCAGGCCTGCACAAGGTTTGCGCTCTCCGAGCCGGCTCACAGCTCATGAGCGGAATGCAGATATTAGCTGCGCTCTGTATAAGGATGGACTGGAAGAAGGGGTGATCTCGTACAAAATATACACAAAAGGAAGTACTATTACGAGTGCTTATGAAATGAATTCCCGTTCAGTGTTTGCAAAACTATCTTGGACTATTGTTAATTAATAAAGAATTATTTATTTTTCAGAAGTAATAGAAATTCTATACTTACTTACTTACAAATGGCTTTTAAGGAACCCGAAGGTTCATTGCCGCCCTCACATAAGCCCGCCAGCGGTCCCTATCCTGAGCAAGATTAATCCAGTCTCTATCATCATACCCCACCTCCCTCAAATCCATTTTAATATTATCCTCCCATCTACGTCTCGGCCTCCCTAAAGGTCTTTTTCCTCCGGTCTCCCAACTAACACTCTATATGCATTTCTGGATTCGCCCATACGTGCTACATGCCCTGCCCATCTCAAACGTCTGGATTTAATGTTCCTAATTATGTCAGGTGAAGAATACAATGCGTGCAGTTCTGTGTTGTGTGACTTTCTCCATTCTCCTGTAACTTCATCCCTCTTAGCCCCAAATATTTTCCTAAGCACCTTATTCTCAAACACCCTGAACCTATGTTCCTCTCTCAGAGTGAGAGTCCAAGTTTCAGCCATACAAAAGAACCGGTTTAACTTTACATTCACTTATCTTTCTCTTCAAATCTTGAACTCTTCTATTCCTTCACCTGTCGAAGAACACGCTCTCGCCATGAAACAATACTAACAATACCATCCCATCGCACTCATACTCATCCTTTTCATAAAGACTCTGGAATTCGTTATCTGCTAGCATCAGGGATTTAAAATTCAATTCAAAGAAACTTACTAGGCATGAGACTCGTTCAGACATGGTTTCTTGTAAATAGTTCTTTTAATCTACCACAAAATATCTCAATATCCGAATTTCATCACTATAGAATTTTGTTATTGTATTTAATTTGTAATTTAGTAAATACAAAAATATTCTTTGTTCTTAACTTTATTTAAAATGTCTAGCTTTCATTTATATTCTTGTCGTTTAATTTTTATTGTAATTGTAATTGTAAATTTAATATTAATTGTCATTTTCATATTTGTAATCCCCTGGTAGAGGGGCTGTTATCTCTACCAAAATAAATAAATTAAATCTAAAATCTAAAAAATAACTTTTTATAAATTCTAACAGATTTTTGGACAGCAGACTGGATGATAAGAGCTTCGAAGGATAATTTATTCTGCGTTTAATTTCAATTTTATTTGTTATTTCCAAGATATTTGAATTTTTCCACCTCTTCGAAGGATAAATCTCCAATTTTTATATTTCCATTTCGTATATTCTGGTCACGAGACATAATCATATACTTTGTCTTTTCGGGATTTACTTCCAAACCGATCGCTCTACTTGCTTCAAATAAAATTTCCGTGTTTTCCCTAATCGTTTGTGTATTTTCTCCTAATATATTCACGCCATCCGCATAGACAAGAAGCTGATGTAACCCGTTCAATTCCAAACCCTGCCTGTTATCCTGAACTTTCCTAATGGCATATTCTAGCGCGAAGTTAAAAAGTAAATGTGATAGTGCATCTCCCTGCTTTAGCCCGCAGTGAATTGGAAAAGCATCAGATAGAAACTGACCTATACGGACTCTGCTGTATGTTTCACTGAGACACATTTTAATTAATCGAACTAGTTTCTTGGGAATACCAAATTCAATAAGAATATCATATAATACTTCCCTCTTAACCGAGTCATATGCCTTTTTGAAATCTATGAATAACTGATGTACTGTACCCTTATACTCCCATTTTTTAATAGAAATTCTATAGCTACTTAAATGTACAATATCATTTTGTTATATTTTTATTTATCAGTACATCAAAACGAGGTTTTATGCTGTTGGCAGTTGAAAGGAACAGTAGCCTACAGATCGTAATGAAACATCAGTTACAGATGTTCGACGTCTGCCTTTATTAAAGTTGATTATAGAAAACAGTTGCTCACAAATATAAATGTTGAGCCAAACATAGCAATCATTTTCACAGCCAGCCTGTGTAGTCCTAGATATTATTGCTAATGTTTAGTCTTGTAAAACTCAACCAGGCTAGTAGTATTATTCAAACGATCTTTAGCCCTTAGGTCACATTGAAGATCAATACGTTCGAGCTGTAAATCGTTAAATGTTATGTTCCGTCTTTTAGATTCCTCCATACTGTACTGTAGCAGTAGGTAAGCAACGTGAAACAGTTACTGAGAATAGGCCTACACACTGCACTCCACTAGATAACTGAGTGGTCGTTTCCCTCTCCTCTACCTATAGCAAGTCTATGTCATTCTGACGTATCTTCCTCTCCGTTTCGGCGAGCGGTAAACACAGCTCTCCCGCTCCGAAGGAGCGCGTGCGCTCGTTGAGTGCTGTTTATGCAGGCCTGGTATAGATGTACTATCCCCGAAAATTTTGTTGATCCTTCTTGAGTGGACCGGAGGGAACTATTCCCGTCTTGCAGTGCTACCAACCAAAGGGAACTCAACACTGAACTAAACAAAGGAAACAAATTGTAACCTGTTCCGAACTGTTATTTGTCTGCCTCACTGTGAACAGTTTGTTTCGAGGAGGAGTTCGAAGGTTTTCCTGTGGTGTGCCTGATATTTCCTGAGCCATTATGATTTTAAAAAGTACTAGTTTTTTGTTCGAAAACAAGATTAATTCAATTTTCCAACGAATTACTTTTGTGTGTTTATTAAACAACAATCAGTAACCACAATATTCAATTATACAATCAGGGACCTATTCCAGATAGGTATGGTGTTGTACAGTAGTGGCAAAAAAACCGGACCGACCCTTGTAGCTGATTTCAGAGCCTTGTTCACTCCGGAGCACGATATACTGGTAACTAAGACTTTCATGGTTCGAATCCTGCCTGGGAAGGAAACCTTTTTTTTTTTCTTATTCAAATTTATTCCCAATACTTTTCGATACGTATTGAGCTTCGTGACTATATACTAGACTGGTATTACCTACCTATTTGGCGAACACCCTGTATTTCTCTGTTTATGTAATGCAATTACTCTATTCGCATTCCTCCTTTCCGAACAATACTGAGATATGAATATTAACTCGGCGAGGTTTAGCATCTCAACTATTTCCAGGAATCCTCTAATGGGATGGATACTAGGGGGGCCTGTTTCTTAAAACTGCTTTGACTGGTGACAAGGAAAACAAGTACCAACTTGCCAGATGTTTGTTTCTAAACACGGAGACAACTGATTGTGGCAAAGGCAAGTGGCAAGAAAACGAGGAGCGAATTTTAGTGTTTTGACCAGTGTTTTGTTTCTCGAAGAAATTTGTCTGATTTGATTGAGACAATAAAAAAAATATTTTTTCTTAACGATTCTTACGGGCCGATTGTATAAAACATTTGATCTTAGATCAGAAGTTAAATTGATCCTCGTTCTAGCTGAACTTGGAATTTTGTGTTGTATAAAGTATAATCTGAGATTAATTTGTCTTAAATTAAGTCAACTTTGACTGAAGAAATTTCTCCGATTAAGTTAGATGATCCAAGTTCACTTATTTCTTTTCTGTTTGAAATATGCGAGTGGCAGATTGTGCAAAAAGAATAACCATTACTATTAATATTAGTAGATATGGTAGGTACATTTATATATATATATATATATATATATATATATAATATGATTTTTTTTCAATTTCTTGCCTTAATACACATTCTTATATTTTATAAGGCTCAATAGTATAAAATAACATAACCTATAATTATATTATGTTTATAACAACCATTAATTATTAGTGGATATGATAGGTACATTCATAAATTTTCAATTAACTGTATTACTAAACGAAAATTGTCGTTTTATAAAGCTTTATTATGTTTAGCAGTATCAAACACCATAACATGATAACAATTTGGAGAACGGTCAACCTTCTTATTGTCCGCCATTTTTTACAGTGCACAAAACAAACCAGTGTCTCCAACAGAGTGCACGGAAAGTCGCCAAAAATTAATTGGAAAGTCGCTAGATTTCTCATTATCAACAAAGAAACATTAAATTTTGTCACTATGGGGTGCTAAAAAGGTCGCTAAATCCCTATTTAAGCCATGTAACAGTTAAAAGAAATTGTCGTTGAAAAAGAGTTAAAGTCGCTAAATTAGCAGCACTGAACAAACATGTACAACATGGCCCGCGCATCACATACTTCACCTGTTTATGCGATGTTGCCAAATCCTTTTCACGTGAACTTAAATGCGTAATTTGATCGCGGACATGTTTTATACAATAGAAGAAGTGTCTGAACTCGGTTCACTTCCGATCTCCGATCAAAGTTTATCTTTAGTCAGGGAGTTTTATAGAATTGGGCGTTACTGTATAAACTCCCTTAAGTTTACATTTCTCCTTAGTATTAGTTTATTAGATTGCATGCTTATTACTATTGTGATTTACGATATGGCAAAAATGAAGTACGATTTGTAAGAGATGAGTATTGATTATAATAGTATTATGTGTAACACCAATTTATCGCCTCTCATTGTACAAACATATTAAAATATTACTACACATTCACAACTTAATTACTTTTTGCTTCTGCCGTCCGTACAAGTTACACATTCATTTATATTTTTAATGGACTCCCACTATGGAAAACTTCAATTTGAAACTCACAAGGAGAGGACACGCTCTGTATATCACCGAATGGAATAAGATTGTGTGAGATGAAAGTACAAGACGTACTGTTTAAAGTCATACCTGGTATGGGTGGCCAATGACCCCTCGTTTTGAAAATATTGGCTATTGTTTGTGACATACTTCCGTTAGGTGCTCAATAGGGAAGCATTAGACTGTGTAACAGCGTAGATCATATGGTTGGGTGCTGAGTTGTTATCCAGGTAACTTGAGTTCGTATCTTAACTGGTCCTATTTTTTTTTCTTTTAATAATTATTAATATTATGATCACAGTAATCTATTTACATATCATATTTCTCAATGTATTGAACGCTTCATCATGTTTTAAACAAATTATAATTAGCTAACATTGTATTGTAAAGGATAAACAATGAAATATTGCTCATGTAGGCAGGTAAGATGTGTCACTGGCGTCTGTTCTGTTTCTATTCCACTTCTTTTTGTACCCGATTCATTATGATAAATGTCATAAAAACACACAAAACATACGTATTTCCTGCACCATGTACAGCAAATGAAAGAAGGTTGTTCACAGTCACACACATTTTTCCGCACTTCTGCTGCGAAACAGATATCCTTCACATTCACAAACACTTCATTCGTTTATTAATTTTGATGCATACCACGCATATTTCAACATGGCTTTGAATATAGGAACTGACAACTGAAAGAGAATAAAAAAATTAATAATAATAATAATAAGCTTTAAAAATGAGAAGGCATTGGGATTCGAACTCAAGTTGCCTGCATAACAACTCAGCATCCAACCATACGAACTACGCCGTTACACAGTCTAATGTTTTCCTATTAGACACCTAACGGAAGTATGTCACAAGCAATAGCCAATGTTTCCAAAACGAGGGGTAATTGGCCACCCATACCAGGTATGACTTTAAACAGTGTGTCTTGTACTTTCATGTCACAAAATCTTATTTAATTCTGTGATATACAGAGCGTGTCCTCTCCTTGTCAGATAAGGGATAGCCTGCATTGACCTACATTGTTAAATGGTGTCAAAACATGAACTCTTTTAAGATAAAATATATCATGCACCTTCTTTAATCTTTTGAAATGTGGTTACACCGAAAAATACCTTGGATTTGTCAGAAAATCTAATACAGAAGTGCTAAAAAGAATATACACGAATCGCGAATTCTTAACAACTAAAAAATGCAGAAAGATATGATATCTAGGACATATTACGTAATGATTGTTATCAGGTTATAAAATTAATTATGAAGGCCAAGAGAGAAGGCAAACGCGGCATTGGAAGAAAGCAATCATCACGGTTGAAGGACATACATAACCAGTAGCTAGACTGAAATGCGGAGAGTTGAACAATAAATTAAGATGTCAAATTGCTGAAAACAAAAATAAATCCGTTTAAGGCGATGCGATACTGAAATTTCTAGCTAGAGACTTTAAATTTTTACTGAATATGCATATCAATATCATAATGACTAGAGCTAGGATTTTGATGAAGTTGCATCTTTTTTCTAGTAAGCCAGAAACGTAGCTGCTTTAGTATTTATATGTTATGTGATAAACTGAGTGTTTTAAGACATATTTGTTACGCCATTTTTTTGTATTTTTTTGACTGTTTCATCTCATAAGAGCATCTTTTGTGTTATTCGAACATTTTTTAGGCATTTTCATTTAATTTTGGCCACAAATCCCCATTATTAATATAAAATAATGTTTATTTCTTTGAAATTTTGTCTACATATTTTGTCCATTAATACCCTTTATTTTTTATTTGGTTTTAACGATGCTGTGCCAACTACGAGGTTATTTAGCGTTGATGGTGTTGGTGATAGTGATATGATATTTGGCGATATGGGGCCGAGGATTCGCCATAGATTACCTGACATTTACCTTACGGTTGGTAAAAACCTCGGAAAAACCCAACCAGATAATCAGCCCAAGCGGGAATCGAACCCGCGCCCGAGCGCAACTCCGGATCGGCAGGGAAGCGTCTTAACCGACCGAGCTACGCCGCTGGCTAATACCCATTATTTTGTATAATATTTTAATCGTTTTTCTACACAAATATTGCCTTTTAACGTAGTACACCCCATGTAATGGATCAGTCCAACCTCCCCTCAATATAGACTCCTCTATACCTGCTAATTCCGTATAAGAGTGGCCTTGTGGGGGACTACATGGAACTAAATCAGGTGAAATAATTGATTAAAGTGTACAACTTAGAAAAAATTGTGTAAAATTAAATAAACTTAAATGTTGGTACTACAATTTAATTTAATTACTAGTCTAAATATTAAGTAACACAAACTCTTACTAAGCCAACTTTAGAATATAAGATCAACTTTTAGTGCATTTTTAAGGGCATGTTTGAAAGATTTTTAGGTCATAAATGCATTGTTTTTAGGACATTTTTTATGATTTATATATAGGTCATCAAAATCTAGCCCTAATAATGACACATTGTAAATTTCAATCTTTTCCCATAAACACTTAAAATAAATGAACTTATTTTGTTTTATTTAATTTTCTTAGTAAAAATTCCAGTTCTACAAAAAAAAAAAATCTTTTAAGTCTTTTTTTTTCTGTAAAGGTAACACTGCATTTTGTGCAGTGGAGCATTAGTAATGCTCTACTCTAATTTGTTCATTTGTAAGAAATATAATGTCTTTTAATGATGAATCATTAATAAAAAATAATACTGCTTTACGTATAATTCTCTAGCAATAAAACTATCCTGAATACAGCCAATCAAATGCTCCATTTCACAACAGAGATATTAATGAATCAGTATACGAAGTTTCATCACTCCAGCTTTAACACTGAGAAATAAAACGAATACTTGTGGTTGAAAACATAGAAAATGTATTTCTTAAATAATTAAATTTAAAGTTTTTGTTACACATAACTCGTGCATTAACACAACTTCTACCAAATTATATAAAAGTGTGCTTATAATGAAGATATTAAGATACAATTTTCACGAAAATACTCCTCATGTAACCCTACATTTTTAGCGCGAAAATGAAAGTTGATAAAATTGGTCAAAATTCGACAATTTTCAGTCCTATGTTAAATTATGTCTTGCATAAGGAAAATTTTCTCAAAAACTGTTGATGTTTTTACAGCTCAAGCACACATGATTTTGCTAAAAATGGCTTCCAAGTTTAGCTTTTTGTAAGCTGGTTTGAATAATATTAAAGGAAATATGTGAGTTAAGTTGATATAATTTGAAAATATTGCTAAAATATATTATGCCTTTTTAAAATGTATAATGTCTTTTTTACGGTTTTTTTTTGTGCATAAATGCCTAACCATTCGTGCTCTAGTAACAACGAAAAAGGGGAATGACGTTGACGTACGTCAGCAACAGAGTTAATAATGCCAGCGACATCCAGATAGATGTGTTGTGGCGAAATGCGTTGATCTCATGACTAGAAAGTGAGCTAGTAGCCTACTACGTTCATGCTGCAGCTGTTTTCACTTCTCAGTTTCACGGTCCTACGTTTTCTTAGGTTAGAATTCTAGCAGAAGCTAGTGTTCCTCCAAGCCCCATTGCGAGGGGTTGACGCCTCCCCATGTGTAGGATTGCTTCTTCCGCTCTTTGTCGGTGAGGGTTACACTGTCCATACGACCTTTTTTTGGCGTCTGTTTTATCTCTCTTCTTTGACCTTCCTGGCATGGGCGATCCTTCAGGAGGTGAAATTCTTACCAGAATTGCTTTTTTTTCAGGGCCGTTACGACACGCAAGCCTCGAGAATGTGAAACCACTGCTCGGATCGGATATGTTTGAATAACAACAAGAGCTGCCCGGCGTTCAGATTGGGGACTTGTTGAAGCAACACAATCATTCATTCAGTGCTTCGCGGAATTTTTGTTATACGTTTTCGCTTATAACTAGGGACCGGATTTGTAGAGTATCTTTGGGAGATTACTAACCTCTGTAGCAAATGCTGAAAATTCTTTATTTATTCGGCTGGAAATTCACTTAATGACCACTTTTAACGTCAAACTAAGCAGGAGTTTTGCAGTGGCGTAGCATGAAATTTTGAGCAGGGGAAGCTAATTCAAGTTGAATATGAGAAAACATACAGTGAAACCTGCCTTTGCGGTCACTTCATTTAAACGGCCACCTGGCCAAAAGGCCAATTTTCTCTGGAACCAATTTGATTTTCCATAAGATCAATACAAATTCTCTCTCTATTTAGCGGCCACCTCATGCGCCGGCCAGCGGCCGGGGTCTATTTGGATTGGAACCTGACTATAACATGATGAAAGAGTGATGGAACGGAGAAAAATTCTCTCCGGCGCCGGGATTTGAACCCGGGTTTTCAGCTCTACGTGCTGATGCTTTATCCACTAAGCCACGCCGGATACAATCCCGACGCCGTTTAGAATCGTCTCAGATTAAGCTCCATCTCTTGGGTTCCCTCTTGTGGCCGCCCTCTGCACTACGTCATAGATGTCTATGAACGCAGGACCGAAGTCCATACATGTGTTGAGGTGCACTCAGATGAGTGACTGATTGGCCGGGATCCGACGGTATGGGCGCCGTCTTAAATCACAAAATCTGAGACGATTCTAAACGGCGTCGGGATTGTATCCGGCGTGGCTTAGTGGATAAAGCATCAGCACGTAGAGCTGAAAACCCGGTTCAAATCCCGGCGCCGGAGAGAATTTTTCTCCGTTCCATCACTCTTTCATCATGTGATGACGCAGAATATCTGCATGGAAATATCATATGTACTTCGGTACATCAAAATATATATGATATGCGTAATAAATCACTTTGTGATTTAAGACGGCGCCCATACCGTCGGATCCCGGCCAATCAGTCACTCATCTGAGTGCACCTCAACACATGTATGGACTTCGGTCCTGCGTTCATAGACATCTATGACGTAGTGCAGAGGGCGGCCACAAGAGGGAACCCAAGAGATGGAGCTTAATCTGAGACGATTCTAAACGGCTTCGGGATTGTATCCGGCGTGGCTTAGTGGATAAAGCATCAGCACGTAGAGCTGAAAACTCTGGTTCAAATCCCGGCGCCGGAGAGAATTTTTCTCCGTTCCATCACTCTTTCATCATGTGATGACGCAGAATATCTGCATGGAAATATCATATGTACTTCGGTACATCAAAATATATAAAAAAAATATATCTGACTATAACAGTCACTGTCCAACAAAAAAATCTTTTCACGAATGCTATCTGACCTATTTCTTCGATGGTTAGAGGACAGGGGACAATAGCTAAGTGTACAACAGTACATCCTCCATATCTTGGGATTAGTTGGTTACTGCAGCGAATAGGGATTATAAAGAATGGAAACTTCGCGTCGGTACCTTTGATGTAGCCGGACCGATTTCAATGGCCTTCAAGCCAGCTAGAGCGTCAGATTCTGCTTTCTCCCTACAGTTGGCGCTGACATCACACCAGCTAGCAGTCGACACAGCGGAAATATAATACATATAATTAATACATCTAGGTACATTATGTACTCAAATAAAATAAATTGGATCCATAAAATAATAAATCCTTCATTAACTGTAATGTCTAGACTCTAGAGTTCCTTTATAATGAGAGTTGAGACGTTGACCCCAACAACAATTAAAATATGTAATGATGTGATAGCGCTGAAAATGGAAAAACAAAACTCTTACGAGAAGTAAAACCATATACCTATATTATATTATATTATAAAAATATTAAACGAATTTGATGCTTAATTTTATAATATAATTTTTTATGATATAATATCTGAAATATAAAATATTATTATTACAACTAGTTTGTCACTGAGAAATAAGGAAAAGCTGTTAACTTGAATTTATTTGAAGCAAAGCGTTACTGGATTATGCAATGAGGTAGGCGATGTTTGGATCCTGTGTCTCAACTCTATTCTCAATTATTACGTTAGCGTATGCTCGATTACACTACCTGTAGCGCTTGAAAGTGGAACTATCCGCTGGCGCACAGAAAAACAAAACACAGGAAAATTCGCTCAGTGTCCATTCTTTATAATCCCTATTCGCTTGGTTACTGTTTATGACTCTTTTGTCACTTTCCACTCCGACCCTGCACAGCTATAAATTCTTACTCGTTTTTAAAGGATTGAAACACGGACTTTTTCTATCGAAAATGTCACAGTATGTTTTAGGTCAGTAGTTAACCATTCGAATTTTATTTATTTTTTCCTCCTCTTTCTATCTTTCTCTATTTGGACCAGCTTTTACGAATGTTTCTTCTTTTCATACAGGTTTTTTTTTTTTCTGAGACCTCCCTAACAAAACTTCAAGTTTTAAGAAAAAAGAGTGTAAAGGGAGGAAGTTGGCGAAAGACAGAATAAACCTGCTGCTTTTTTGTAATGCTGCAGGAGAAAAAGAACCACTCTTAATGATAGGGAAATCACTGAAACCGAGATGTTTCAAAAATGTTGACATGGGCTTACTGGGGGTGAAGTGGACTGCCAGCAATAAAGCTTGGGTGGCATCATCATTGTTTGAGAATTGGCTAAGCAATTTCAATTCGAAGATTAAACGACAAAATCGCAATGTGATCCGTGAAATTGGTGTTTCTTCCTCCAAATACATCACACCTCCAGCCCCTTGATCAAGGTATTATCCAGTCATTTAAACTGAGGTACCGCAAGAGAGTTTTGAAAATGCTAGTTGCCAAGAATGGAAGAGGCTGACATTAATATGTACGATTGTTGTATGCGCACAATACTAAAAAGTCAACGAAATTCAGTATTTTCATGCTGATTCATAAAAACCGCAACCTTAATCAAGCGGCCACCTGATAAAACGGCCATTTTACAAGGTAACTTCAGATGGCCGCTTTAGACAGGTTTCACTGTATTACAAAAATATAGTCTTAAAATAAATAGTAGTCAGTGTCAAGTCAGCAGTCGAAGATTGGTTGGAACCTCGTAAGTAACACCAATAAGGCATGACCTCAAATGATACGTAGTAAAATATGATTTCACGGTTTACACATATCTCTTAACAAATAGACACGTATACGTATAACATTAGCTCACTCCCTGTCATACTTAGAGAAATCACAATATTAGTATCATTACGTAAGTATGCGTCTGTCTTTTGGTTGTGTCCTTCATTGACAGCAAGGGAGTCGGTCATTTGTTTTTTAGATCACACTTTTGTTCGTAAGTCAGTCTTGATAATAGAATTGTCCTAAAAAATTCAAGTAAATTGGTGTCAGGAACTGTTATTTCACTCATTATTTATTATATCAGCCACAATGCACACTAACACTTCAAATGAACACAACTGACGAAAAGGGATAACTCGGAAACTAATGTCAAAGCTAGCTTCTTGCTACCCTTGCGACCAGGATAGTTTAGTTAGAAAGGGATGGAAAATCTGCGGGGTGGGTTACACAGAAGAAACCAGTCTGCTTGGAAGCTGGTGTGTGCAGGCTTCTTGTTTACTGCTGCATCACAAATCATCCTGAGCTGCCGCATCACAATATTTAACGCGTAAATATAAATTCTATTAAAATTAATAAATAATTTTGTTCATAGACTGCAAGTTTATTATGAAATTATTATTAACTGGGGAAGCTAAGCTTTTTAGCTTACATTGACGCCACGCCACTGGAGTTTTGATTCCCTGTCACTAGTTGCGCAGATGTTTATTCTTTGTTCCTTCTTGTTGGCAACTGTTTTCGACATTTTGTTTTAGTCACTGAAAATGCAGTACACATTAAATCAACGGCTATTTCTTGTGAAGCAATACGGGATTACGAATTCAATTACAGCTACTCAAAGGGCATACCAGAGAGAATTTGGTGTTCATAATCCCCCCCCCCCAAAGAAACATAATACTGGGACTGGTAAACAAATTGGAAACAACTGGATCTTTAAAAGAATCATAATTTTGATGACAATAAATATACAAAATGAAGAATCTATAAATCTGCGTCAGAGCCTCGCTGAAATGGGTAAAGTGTAACGAGTGCATCGTGAAATGCTTCGTCGTGCAGAAGGGAGAGGTAGAAAGCATACCTGCCAGCAGCCACGGATGTACACCAGTGAAATGTTTCATCCACGGGTAAGAGACGCTAGCCCGAGGGTGCACTGTGCTGATGACCGCTACCCTAAAGCAAGAATATAACTGGGTGACAGCTGTCCCCAACGCGACTGAATACGTTACGAAAATGTACTCGAGTACTGAGGGGTTAAACATTGGGGGAACATGAACTTTCCACCAGTATGATATTATAGTTTTTTTTTATATATAGTAGTGTTAATACATACATACATACATACATACATACAGAGTAGAGATGTAAGGAAAAATCACTAGCAGCGATTTTTCACCGGTGATTAAAATATCACTTTCACTCCAGTGAGTGAACTGTTCATTAATCAGTGAAACGGTGATTCACTCACTGCACCATAAGCAATGTAATGTATCACTATTTCATAAGTGATTTCAAAATACAGCCCAATGTCTTATCACAGTCTAGTATATATAGTGACGAAGCTTAATATGTAGTAAATATGGATCCATAGATAGTTGCTAACTACTAGGATCGCTAATATCGCCTCATTATAGACAATGCGAAATAGTACCTGCACAGTCTATTGTTCCTAGCACCCTCACAACTCAAGCTTCGTGACTGTATATGCTAGACTGTGATCTTATCTTGCAGTATTCTGCCACCTGTTGAGCAGTTTTTGAACTGTTTGACATTACATGGTTTTTTGTTCTTTTAAGATTGTATTGATTTGTGATGAAGGAAAATATTGAAATTTTAGTGCTGAGTTGAACAACTTAGTGATATGGCATAACTTTCTTTGGTATATTTTTAAGAACTAGATTACTAATTTTATCTGGCCCAGGAGACTTTGAAGATTTCAAAGTTCTTATAAATGACTTCTGAAAGGGTTATAAAAATTTGTGTTTTTTATAATAACTTTTCTGGAGAATTATCAATTTATGACTCCTGTGAGATGAATATAGTGATAAACAGTGTTTTAGTTTGCAGGCTCAAACGATTTTTCAACAATAATGTTGCTAGAGGTTTTGATTTATGTAGAGAAAATCAAAACTCGAGTGGGATTTAATTGACTATTGCACGATTAGAAGAAAGTATATAAAGATTAGAAGTAACGAAGTACTCCAATACAACAAAATATTAATTGACTTACGAAAATACAACTGTCTTCAAATGTATTATTGTACCATCTGAACATTACAAATATTACGATAGATGCTTGCTAGATGGCAGTAGTGTGTTATGATTATGTGATGTTAACAGGTGTGCCAACTATGGAACCTTCATTGAACTCTGTGGTCGGTTACTGGTCAAGAAGGCTTTGTTGATTCAGTTTCATTTTTATTAAAATAGTTGCGTTCCACTTCAATTATCCGGCTCCCAGTAATCAACGTCACTTGACAGATGATTTTTCAATAAATCTTAGTATTAAACAATCTCTGATACGTGACTATCCATAATGTAATATAGCAGAAGCTATAACATAACCTAAATAATATAAACAAGTGTTAGAAAAGTTTTAATTAACGATGATGAAATAAAAAAAATAAACATGAATAATTTCAAAAGAAACCATTTTCAAATTTGAATGTTTTAGTGGTTGGTGGTTCAGTTGATGTTATATTGGACGTGTGCTTAAAAGAAGTGGAACTCGTTGATGTACATGGTTTATTCCTCAACTTATTCAGGATTTCCGAATGCTGCTCTTCATTTATTTGTAAATCGGATTTCAGAAGATGCATAGGTATGACCAGTGGTCTTTATTAATTCTTGTTCTTGAATGCCAATGCAAGTCATATTTGAAACTGCTGTGCATCGACTGGAGTGGTTTTTTTGTTTACGTCCAGCAGACCAGCGCAGTTTGAAATGTTGGCAAACAGAGAAACAAATGCTAGGGACGCGATAAAATTAAACAAATGCTAGGGACGCGATAAAATTGTGCGGTAAGCAGCCATGATTGGTTGAAAGACGTCGTTTCGTACCGTTTTATTGGTCAAAAGTAGTATGACGTAGTAAAAGTGTAATAGTCAACCAGTGGCGGCTCGTAGTCAAATGTCCAGGGTAGGCAAAATTTACAGAACATTTTTATGTAATTCCCGCGATTCAATGACAGCTCGCTTTCATCATGCCCCCGAAAACTTAACTCTTGCTTACATAACAATACTGTTACATCAATGAGCCGTCTCATAATTTGTCGGGTTTTCTAGTTTATTGTAATACTGTTGTCTTGCAACCCTTGTTGTTCAGACAACATTTCCGAAATTGGATTCAAATTCTTTTCAAGTCTCTTTAGACTTACCGAGTTACAAATATGATCTGATTCCAAGTACCTTCTTTAGATTACAATAACAAACGTGACCACCTACAGCTTAGCTTTAACTTCACTTCCTGTTAGCCATTTATGTGTTTCATACCATACTTACTTACAAATGGCTTTTAAAGAATCCGCAGGTTCATTGCCGCCCTCACGTAAGCCCGCCATCGGTCCCTACACTGTGCAAGATTAATCCAGTCTCTATCATCATATCCCACCTCCCTAAAATCCATTTTAATATTATCCTCCCATCTACGTCTCGACCTCCCCAAATGTCTCTTTCCTCCGGCCTCCCAACTAACACACTATATGCATTTCTGGATTCGCCCATACGTGCTACATGCCCTGCCCATTTCAAACGTCTGGATTTAATGTTCCTAATTATGTCAGGTGAAGAATGCAATGCATGCAGTTCTGTGTTGTGTAACTTTCTCCATTCTCCTGTAACTTCATCCCTCTTAGCCCCAAATATTTTCCTAAGAACCTTATTCTCAAACACCATTAACCTGTGTTCCTCTCTCAAAATGAGAGTCCAAGTTTCACTACCATACAGAACAACCGGTAATATAACTGTTTTATAAATTCTAACTTTCAAATTTTTTGACAGCAGACTAGATGACAAAAGCTTCTCAATCGAATAATAACAGGCATTTCCCATATTTATTCTGTGTTTAATTTCCTCCCGAGTATCATTTATATTTGTTACTGTTGCTCCAAGATATTTGAATTTTTCCACCTCTTCGAAAGATAAATCTCCAATTTTTATATTTCCATTTCATAGTGTTTCATACCATGAAGGATTAAATTTTCTTGCACCTTTAGCATTGACTTTATGAACAATAGAGCTTAATGCAGGAGTGGATCGTCCATTTCCAAAATACTTCTCTTTTCAATGTCATCACGACGCGAAAACGGACAACGTAACAGTTTACTTATTATATCAGTCATAATATAATATTATTGTTATCACTTACATTAACTATAAATCACCAAATATACATAACATTAATATACAGTACGTACTTGCAAAAATCACATTTCCTAAAATACACTGTTAAAAAAACTTTTTTAAAACACACTGTTTAAAAACTGTTATACTACTCGTAACAATCTACGTTCCAACTCGTGAAACTTTGAAACAGAAATTTCGCAAATCGTAGGTGTTCGATAATGCTCGTGGCAGAATTCAAGCGCGCTGGCTTAAGCATAGAACGCATGCGCTAAGAAAGCATTTAGAATAGCGATCTCTTTTAATGCTTACTCCAGGGCCAGCTTTGAAGTAACGTGGAAGGTCGGCTAACTTCGCTTCTGCCTACCTTCTGACGCATCGTGATCTGTCCAGTGTATTCTTGTCGCATAAATCGAACTGCCAGTAGTAAGCAACGTCCAACTAACCCTCAAAAAATCCCATTCATAGTTAATTGAAGAATTTCTAAGCACCTAGACAAGAGTATATAATTACATAAGGTTTTCCAAATGTGTTGGGGTAGTTAATAAATATCCACTTTTAGGTTTTTCTAAATGTGTTGAGGTAGGCTTAGCCTACCCTGCCTGCCCTGAGGAGCCGCTCTGTAGTCAACATAAAAATCGTTCGAAAGTTAGCTATAATGTAGCTATATTCTAATGCACTGTTGTAGCCCTACTTGTTTCAAATATTTCACGCTAGAGGTATATGAAAGCAATACTAGGGAAACGACCGTTTCTCCATTAATTCGTCTTAGACCTCTCGCGTGTTATGTTGGTAATTAACGATTAGCGGAGCTTTAAATTAAAAATTTCACTAGTCAGCACGGTGGAATTGCAGGAGCGCAATTAAAAAGTCGGAAATTTTCCATTCAAGTAAAAATTAATTAGGCATAATAACGAGGAGGAGACCACCGGCGTAGTTGAGGCGGTAGTGCGTTTGCTGAGCTTGGGCTGATTACCTGGTTCTGTTTTTTCAACAGTAAGGCGGATGTCGGATAACCCATGGCGAATCCTCGACCTCATCTCACCAAATACCATCTCATCACCAATTCCATCGACTTTAAATAACCAAGTAGTTGATACAGCGTCGTTAAATAATCAAAAAAAAGGAAGGCTACAACAGTGCATTAGAATATACTGGCGAGCATCAGATTACTGTGCACTTAACTGCGGAATCCCGGCCGAACAAGTCACTCAACTGAGTGCGCTCCTAATATAATGGCAGTTGACATTGGACATATACGTCAACATACGTGGTACAGTCATTAAGTTCTAATACTGAGCGCATAGTGGCGTTGTAGTGAACTATAGCGCATAGGTGGCGCCATGGTATGATACCTTGTCAGTCTCTCGACCCAACAAGAGACAGTTGAGTGCATGCACTGTAAGCAGAACTACGGTCTTTGTTGTGACGGTGATTTGAATGCGCGCGTCGGAACTCGAGTATGTTGCAGTTTGAGCAACGGGCAAACGTCACGTTCTGTCAGTAATTAGGCGAATCTGCTATAACCGATCATAACTGGAGACGAAACATGGTGTTTCCTTTACGATCCGCAACTGAAGAGACAATCCGCCACCTGGAAAACGCCATTATTTCCACGACAGAAAAATCCGCAACAAGACAGGTCAAAAGACAAGGTGATGCTTTAACAGTTTTTTTTATTCAAATGGAATTGTTCACATAGAATTCATCCCACAAGGTGCAACTGTAGACAAGATCCTCTACAAAGAGATTCTTGGCCGTTTAAGCAATTCAATTCGTCGTAAGCGTCCTGAGCTTTGGCATAGGAAGAACTGGCTGTTGCTACACGACAACACCCCTGCACATCGCTCCATCCTTGTCCAAGAGGAACTTGCAAGGCAACAGGTCGCTGTTTTGCCACATCCTCCGTACTCACCTGATCTCGCACCATGCGATTTTTTTTCTCTTTCCCCTCATGAAATCAATCCTAGGAGGGCGTAATTTTTATGCGGCCGAAAAGGTCATGACTGCCACAAGAGAAGCCGTACGGCATCTTCCTGCCAACATCTTTCAGCGGTGCTTCCAGCAGCTACACCAACGTTGGCAGACGTGCATAGCGGCCAACGGCGACCATATTGAGGGAGGATGTCGATCTGTTTAAGTGTACGCCGTATCACGCGGCATCTTCTGAGACATCCAGATTCTTGTGGGTGCCTAGGGTCAGAACTTAATGACTGTACCACGTATATGCCTAACTTGGAGTCAGGCCACAAAGGGAAACACTGAAGGAGAGGGGTTCGGTCCGGTGCTATGGGTTGAATTCGGCGTAGCTCAGTGGTCAGAGCGCTTGGTACGTAGAACCGAGGACCCGGGTTCGATCCCCGGCGCCGGAGCGAATTTTTCTCCTCAAATGTTAATTGTCAATATTGCAGATATTATTCTGTAGGACAAATTAATAAATCTATATAGTAGAAAATAACAGATTCCAGGCCATGATGCTACAAATTCAATTGTCATTTGTTTACACTTTTACAAATTGTATGTTGCAAATTTACACATTTTGTAACAAATTCTTACCATAGTCTTGATGTGGGTGAACAACTGAATTGAAGGTTATGTTATTTTATATTCTAAAATTGATTGAGCTGTGTTTTATAAAAAATATATATTATATTCTTCTTCTAGTGGTGAAGAAATTGACGTTTACCAATATAGTTGTAGACGAACATTCCGAGAAATAATGTTCAGTAGAATTTAATCAGAGATTCAAGAGAATCTTGAACTGCTACTAAATTGCATTTGTTATTCATCCCCTGGGTCAGTTATTATATTGATGAAATGTCGAAATACAAAAATGCGTATACAGGCATATAGAAAAGATCCGTTTACATTGCATAAATGCACTGGTAGATTTGAAGACACTAAGAGATGTATACCTGACACAAAAATCTAGTTATAGTGTCCTAGGTTACATTATATTCAGTTTCTCATTCATGGTTATTGATTGTGTTGTTGATAGTAACGTCAACAATGACTTTTAGAATAGTACATTATGCAACGAGCCTATAATGGTAAAGTAGCCACGTTCAATTAGTAGGCTAGCGGTGTCAAAGAGGACGGAATCTTTGTAGTTTCAATAATTTTAATTATGTCGCGCTGTCCATTGTTGTCAAGTCTTTTGAAGGCCGCTCCAATTCTCCACGCGGAGTGTATGGACGGAAGCTTTGTAGTTTAAATAATTTTAATTATGTCGCGCTGACCATTGTCGTCAAGTCTTTTGAAGGCCGCTCCAATACTCCACGCGGAGTGTATATATAAACCAGAGTTGCAAATTTTAGCAGTGTGTCTTGTTCCATGTTATATTAATATATAGCAGCAACTAACAAGACGTGACAACGTCGCATTTTCATTTTATTATCGGTGCATGCAATAAAGACCTACAAATCTTAAAAGGAATGCCGCTGCCCAATAATTACACGAGGCTACTTTAGTAATTAAGACGCGAGTATGTTTGTTTATGAAACGAGCGCAAGCGAGTTTCATAATTTTCATTAGAGGGTCTTAATTACCATTATAGGCAAGTTTCATAAGACTTTTTATACTTACTTACAAATGGCTTTTAAGGAACCCGAAGGTTCATTGTCGCCCTCACATAAGCCCGTCATCGGTCCCTATCCTGTGCAAGATTAATCCAGTCTCTATCATCATACCCCACCTCCCTCAAATCCATTTTAATATTATCCTCCCATCTACGTCTCGGCCTCCCTAAAGGTCTTTTCCCTTCCGGTCTCCCAACTAACACTATATGCATTTCTGGATTCGCCCATACATGCTACATGCCCTGCCCATCTCAAACTTCTGGATTTAAGTTCCTAATTATGTTAGGTGAAGAATACAATGCGTGCAGTTCTGTGTTGTGTAACTTTCTCCATTCTCCTGTAACTTCATCCCGCTTAGCCCCAAATATTTTCCTAAGCACCTTATTCTCAAACACCCTTAACCTATGTTCCTCTCTGAGTGAGATCCAAGTTTCACAACCATACAGAAGACTTTTTATGCTCGACCATATTTCTAACTTGAAACTATTCATAAGTATTCACGTTATTCTTATCTGACTGGGGAGCGGAACTGATCTTGTGTAATATCTCGTGAATTGTGAGATGTGCGCAGACGCGAAAGTATTGATTTTTTCCGAGAAACAAATGTAATTGACCTTGATATAATCTAGAGAGTAAAATAAACATTAATCTTGATACTTTTTTTTAATTGGGTTATTTTACGACGATGTATCAACATCTAAGTTATTTAGCGTCTGAATGATATGAAGGTGATAATGCCGGTGAAATGAGTCCGGGGTCCAGCACCGAAAGTTACCCAGCATTTTTTGGGGTTGAGGGAAAACCCCGGAAAATAACCTCAACCAGATAACTTGCCCCGACCGGGATTCGAACCCGGAAATCTTGATATAACCTGGAAATTGATTTAGACATTGAAAAACGAGATGACAAATTGAATTTATTTGAATATTATTTACAATTAACGCTAATTATTATAGTAACAGAACATAACCTTCTGCGACAGTATTGGATTTCCGGCCTCCGTGACGTTTCCTTAATTGTCTTTCGATTGCATATCCGAGAATAATCGATACTTGCGCCTTCATATTCCTACAGTGGTGTTTTCTGATTGGTGGAACACCTGAACTTTAATGAATAGGTGTACTTTAATGAGGTCCATTAAAGGGCTGCTACCAGGTGTATAATTATTACATTTCGGCATGGTCGAGCATAAAATACATTACCTACATCATATAACCAAGACTCATTATACAAATCACTCATGGCCTACATTTTATAAATCACTATTATAATTACAGGAATATTTTCGAATGTTTTGTGAAACATATTTTACTGTAATTTGTAGCTACATGATCTGCTTCCTGTAAATTTGTACATTTGTAATTTGTACTTTCGTGAAATAGGCCCCTGGTCTCTCCAGCGAATAGGGATTATAAAGAATGGACACTGAGCGAATTTTCCTGTGTTTTGTTTCTCTGTGCGCCGGCGTTTAGTTCCACTTTCAAGCGCTAGAGGTTAGTGTAATCGAGCATAGGCTAAGATGATAATTGAGTATAGAGTTGAGACGCTGGATCCAAACATCGCCTACCTTATTGCATAATCCAGTAACTCTTTGCTTCAAATAAATTCAAGTTAACAGCATTTCCTTATTTTTCAGTGATGAACTAGTTGTAATAATATTTTTATGCTCGACCATGCCGAAATGTAGTCATTATACACTTGGTAGCAGCCCTTTAATGCACCGCATTAAATTACCCACCTATTCATTATAGTTCAGTTGTTCAGCCAATGAGAAATCATCATTGTACCATTATAAAAGCGCAAGTATCGATTATTCTCGGATATGTAATCGAAAGACCATTAACGAAACGTCACAGAGGCTGGAAATCCAATACTGTCGCAGAAGGTTATGTTCTGTTACTGTAATAATTAGCGTTAATTGTAAATACTATTGAAATAAATTCAATTTGTCATCTCGTTTTTCAATTCTAAATCAATTTCCAGGTTATATCAATATTAATGTTCATTTTACTCTCTAGATTATATCAAGGTCAATGACATTCGTCCCTCGGAAAAATCAATACTTTCGCGTCTGCGCACATCTCACAATTTAGAAGATCAGTTCCGCTCTTCACTTAGATAACCATGACATGAATACTTATGAATAATTTCAAGTTAGAAATATGGTCGAGCATAAAAAGTCGTATGAAACTTGTCTATAATGGTAATTAAGACGCTCGTATCAAAATTATGAAACTCGCTTGCGCCTGTTTCATAAACAAACATACTCACGTCTTAATTACTACCATTATAGGCTCGTTGCATAATGTACTATTTTATATTTCAGATATAATAAATTATATTATAAAATAAAATATACAATATAAAATTATGTATCAAATTCGTTTAATATTTGTATATAATATAATATACAGGGTGTTTAAAAAATACGGGGGATAATTTCAGGTATGTATTTCCCACATGTAGACAATCAAAATAGTTCATTACAACATGTATCCGGAAATGCTTAATTTCCGAGTTAAGGCCTTCAGACAGGTCGTGGTCATTACAGAAGATGTTCAAAATGTCCATCTCCTGCTTGAATACAGACCTCACATCGATGTCTCATTGACTGCGAACACGATCCCAAACTCCAGGAGTATTGCGTATGTCCTCAGAACATGCCACAATTCGATTCCGAAGGGATTCCAAATCAGGCACCGGAGACGAATAAACCAATGATTTTAAATGGCCCCACAAGTAGAAATCGAGAGGGTTCAGATCAGGTGAGCGTGGAGACCAAGCAATTGAGCCACCTCTACCTATCCATCGATCAGGAAACCTTCGATCCAAGTACCGGCGAGCAGTACGACTGAAGTGTGCAGGAGCGCCATCATGCAAGAAGTGAATGTGTTGACGATTGATCAGTGGAGTGTCTTCTAAAACATGAGGTATGGTGTTTTCCAGGAAGTTTGTGTACGATTGCCCCGTAAGTCTGTTTACAAGTACATGGGGTCCAGCTAATCGATCACCAATGATACCGGCCCACATGTTGAGGGAGAACCGCACCTGGTGATGAGATGGAACAGTTGCACGTGGGTTTTCATACGCCCATACATGCTGATTGTGGAAATTTGTTATGCCATCTCGTGTGAACTGTGCTTCATCTGTAAATAATACTAAGGCAGGAAAGTTCGGATTTACACCACACTGCTGCAAGAACCACTGACAGAACCTAACTCGTGCAGGGTAATCTGCTGGTGACAGGGCCTGTACACGTTGCAAATGATAAGAATACAATTGATACTCTTTCAACAGTCTCCAGACAGTCGTATGAGGAACATTGACTTGCAACGCTACCCTTCGTGTGCTGATAGAAGGAATCATGTTCACAGCCTCCAGAATCTCCTCCTGTACTTCTGGAGTTGTAGATCTTGGTCGTCCCCTTCCCAAACCAGGAAAGTTAAATTTTCCATACTCGCACAGACGGTAATGGAGACGTACAAATGTCTTCCGATCTGGACATTGTCGCTGTGGGTACATCTCCTGGTACAAACGACGAGCCAGCGCAGCATTGCCGTCCGCCTTACCGTACATGAAGTATCTCTGCCAGCTCTTGATTGAATACATGTCGCACAGTCTAACGCCTACACAACACTGAATGTAACCTTCGCCTCGGAATGAACTGTCAGAGTGCCCTCTTAATGTCTCCTTTGACGGCAACGACCTGCGGAAAGAAAAACGTTCCGGTGAATTTCAATGTTGTGAAGGCCATAACTCGGAAATAAAGCATTTCCGGACACATGTTGTAATGAACCATTTTGATTGTCTACATGTGGGAAATACATACCTGAAATTATGCCCCGTATTTTTTAAACACCCTGTATAATATAATATATAATATAATATAGGTATATTGTTTTACTTCTCATAAGAGTTTTGTTTTTCCATTTTCAGTGCTATCAAATCATTACATATTTTAATTGTTGTTCGGGTCAACGTCTGAACTCTCATTATAAAGGAACTCTAGAGTCTAGACATTACAGTTAATGACGGATTTATTATTTTATGGATCCAATTTATTTTATTTGAGTACATAATGTACCTAGATGTATTAATTATATGTGTTATATTTCCGCTGTGTCGACTGCTAGCTGGTGTGATGTCAGCGCCAACTCTAGGGAGAAAGCAGAATCTCACGCTCTAGCTGGCTTGAAGGTCATTGAAATCGGTCCGGCTACATCAAAGGTATCGACGCGAAGTGTCCATACTTAATTACCTATACGCTTGTCTCTCGTCACCATCACTGACAACTGGAAATCGCCTCTAATCACTGGATCACTGATTAAAATCACCGTTATAGAAAATGAGCTGTCCTGCTTCACCGGTGAGTGAAGAATCACGTTTTACCCCATCTCTAATACAGAGCTATTCGCCCTGGAAATCTGCAAGGATGTTTTTTATGCAAGGAAATAGACGGAGTGAAAATCAGAAAGAAAGACGACAAGTGTGTGTGCATTAATAATACATTGTGTGGGAGTTACCGCAAGAGCTAAGCAATGTAACATTTTGCGGATGCTGTTCAGTGATGGAAACGTTACGTATTTCCGTCTCATTTCCACCGTAGCATTAGAAATGTAATTAATACTTGTAGCATGGGAGGGAGAGGTATATTTCCCTTGTGTAGTCTAACCCCTGGCGAATTCTTCCTGAGGTAGTTTTTCGAAATCATTAATCAAATACTCCTCTCTGCCGACGACGTGCGGCAGAAAAGGTGAGGGAGCGATAACTCTGCATGTACAGTTTTGCTGGAAAGTTTAGAGGCCTCTTATATTTAGTGCTGAGCGTGATTTTATTACGGTGACCGAAAAGTTGTGATCACACCTGTGATTAAATAGCTCTTCAAACAGAGATCACAGTTTGAGGGCTGAACTGCTCACCAGCTGAGATAGTTCACGTTTTTTACTCACTGTGTGCTCTGCGCTGCTGTGCTTATGCTACCTGGTGACAACACTGGGAACTGTGAGCGCCCGATTTTAACGGTACATTCAGTATAGGCAACTCAAATTTATTTCTCCGACAATAATAAACACGTGTAGCACAAAATTGTAACAGTAAGATTTGAAAATAGCTATGAAAGCGAACCATTGAAAATGCTACGTGACAACGTCTATGAGAACGGGCTAAATATATATATATATATATATATATATCATCAGCATCATGGATTAAGCCTTATAAGGCTCGTTCCGGTCTCATTTTTTTTAACACTGTTGAGCCCATCTTGTTTTCGGTCTACCAACATTTCTTCTACCTATTGGGTTATAGTTCATCATCAGTTTTGGTATGCGGTCTACTTCCATTCTTTGTATATGTTGTTTCCAATCGTTTCTATATTGTTTTATTCTGTCTATTAATTTAGAAATGCTTAGTTCCCTCCTTATATCTCCACTTCTTTTCCTATCCAATAAGGTGTAACCTGCTACAGATCTTAGAAATTTCATCTCTGCTGCTTCTATTCTTCTTTCTTCTTTTTTAGTCAGGATCCAAAATTCAGACCCATAAAGCAACATTGGCACTGCCATTACCTTATAAAATTTAATTTTTGTTCCTTTCCTAGTACTTTTTAGGGATCTATTAATGACACCGCATACATAGCTGAATTTATTAATCTTGTTTTGAATATCTTCATTCTTCATATAAGAAATGTTGCACCCAAGATAATTGAAACAATTTATCTGTTCAATAATTTTTCCTTCCAAGACAATTTTGGCTCTTAATGTATCTGCTCCTCTAAATGCTAAAACTTTTGTTTTATTAATTGAAATGTTTAAGCTAAAACTTTTACTTATATTATTTAATTGGAATAGAGCCCTCTGTGGCCCATTTTCAGAACTGCATATTAAAACTTGGTCGTCCGCAAAGAGCAATGTATCTACGAATATATTTTATATATATATATAATTTGAACTGGTAATGGAAATTACTGGAAAACGGCTGAACGGATTTTAATAAATGACCCCTCATTCTGAAGCTTGGAGCCCAAAGTTTTTCAGGAAAATAGTAGTTTTCAGTGAAATGTCAATTTTTCTACATCATTTTCCTGTTTTCCAAAATCCATCTGTCGTCAGTTTTGAGAAATATGGCTTTTCAGAATAAAACAAAACACACACTACAATAAACAATATTACACGAAGCCCATGATCTGCAGGATTGCTGACATATCTAGAGTTCAGATGGCGTATAATAGTAATATGCGTTACAATAGCGGTATGTTGAAGTTTTCATGTTCGAGGAAAAGTTTGAAAAAGCGAAACGGAGTTGAGCTTTTTTAATTTCCGAGAATTGAAAGAAAACATACCGCTCGTGTATCGTACATTATTTTGTGCGAAGATCGTTTATTACATACCTGAAATAGGAATTTCTAATTAGTTGCAATGAAATCTCCATCTTGGTTTCTGTTCAATGACGGCAATTTTGGAAAACAAAAATATCTATCTTCAACATTGTTGCTTAAAAATGTTTTCTGTGTTTACTATACTCCAGCAGGCCGTGATATATGTCTTGTCTTTTTTTCCCCCAGTCTATAAATGCGAACTTAAAACAAACGGCTTCCTTAATGTTACATGCATCACGAAATGCAGTAACTTTAGTGGAATTGTAGAGTTTACTTAATTTTTGCAAATATTTAAAAACAGTAATCAACAGTGCAATTTAGGTGAAATTGCAGTGGCAAGTTTCCAATTTATAATTATTACTATATTGAACGTCTCTAAAAATAATATATTAAAAGTCTGAAGCAGTAAAGTGAATATGTCACTTAAGCGGTAAGAAGAGGGAAATTGTTATGTGTGTTCGGTTGGGAATACTGAATGTGGAATTTTAGACTTACCGCGGATTGGTTTTGTGCGGAAACCAAGCAAATACGCACGATCTCGCACAAAAATAATTTATAGCTCTGATTGTCTGGCCTGTAGTTTTCCGAGTACAGCTGTATGTTGGCTATTAAGAACTACAAAACTTAAGAATGTTTGATGAGATTATTACCATTAAAAATGAAATAATATTATAGTTAATGTAATTATGTGAGAATACCTATTTGCCAATAATTACACACATTAATACTATATTGATGATATGAAAGTGAAATCTTTTGAGGTTTTATACAAGTAGACGCAGAGAAAGACTATTTTAAATTAGATCTTTATTTCCATAATTTACTGAATAACAGCTATATATATTGTTACTGAAAACTATAAAACTTACGTAAGGTAACAATATTGTTATTAAAAATGAAATATTTTGATAGTTATTAGTCAAGTGATGTGGGTTTTTTCATATATTTAATGGCAGTGTGATGTAGATATTTATGTGTGTGATTCTCTAATTTTTTCCTAGGTAGTATTTTAGCTGCGTCTTAAAACTAAATCAAAATTAATTTCATATTTCTTAGGTTTAATCGAACTTGAAATTTTCTTAAGTCTCACCTATAATCCGCAATGACCTGAAATAGCTACTGCATTACTCCCACATGAAAAATTCCCTGATCGTCCCAACATTGTTACTTGCGTTTTCGCATTGAAACTCAAGAACTGAAGACGGATAGGTTCAAGGAAAAGTATTTGGCATAAAAAGCATTCAGAGGGAGTATGTTTCACTATTATGGAAGCAAATAACTTTCAAAATGTCTGCTATTCTTCATTGGAAATATATTTGAAAAATTTTAATTTGCATTTGCTGCACAACCCACTAGTTTAAAATAATTATAAAGCTGATTGTTGGTATCGTGAAGACATGACAGTATTATATTTGTAACTGTGGATTGTCGATCATTATTCATATTACACCAATAGTATTAAAGCACGATTATTAGCAGATTAAGCACCTTCATAAATTACTTTTATTTACTGTTGTTAATAAAATTAATCATTGTTTCAAATATTTAAATTTCATACACATTACATTACACCTAATTAGAAATTTGCAAAGAAACAAGAAATATTGCTTTAAAATGACAAAAAAGGCATATATTAGTAAGAAACACCTTAAAAAGACAAAATAGGCAAAATAAAAATTGGCCCTATCACTTTGATTTACTCCAAATCACATTTATAGCTATGCAAATAATGATGTACTTCCACCCAGTAAAAAAGGCATTTTTCCAAACATCCAGGCTGTATTAATAACTGTTCAAGAAACAGTTTTTGTGTTAAATTATTACACTGATCTATACTAATAATAAAAAAAAAAATGTTATGTTGTATTTAACGACGCTCGCAACTGCAGAGGTTATATCAGCGTCGCCGGATGTGCCGGAATTTTGTCCCGCAGGAGTTCTTTTACATGCCAGTAAATCTACTGACATGAGCCTGTCGCATTTAAGCACACTTAAATGCCATCGACCTGGCCCGGGATCGAACCCGCAACCTTGGGCATAGAAGGCCAGCGCTATACCAACTTGCCAACCAGGTCGACTACTAATAATAAATCTATAGCGGAAATTTTTCTGGTAATTTTCGATTTTCCAAAAATAATTGGTCCCAACATATATAATTAACAACCCTGGAACCGAAAATCGCTTTTTTGACATTTTTGTTTGTTTGTATGTCTGTCTGTCTGTCTGTCTGTCTGTCTGTATGTATGTATGTATGTATGTTTGTTACCTTTTCACGCGATAATGGCTGAACGGATTTCGATGAAAATTGGAATATAAATTAAGTTCGTTGTAACTTAGATTTTAGGCTATATGGCATTCAAAATACATTATTTAAAAGGGGGTTATAAGGGGGCCTGAATTAAATAAATCGAAATATCTCGCTTATTATTGATTTTTGTGAAAAATGTTACATAACAAAAGTTTCTCTAACAATAATTTGCGATAAGTTTTGTTCCTTGAAAAATTTTGATAGGATTGATATTTAATGAGATAAATGAGTTTTAAAATTAAAATAACTGCCATCTAAGGCCGTGAAATGAATTAAAAAACAAATGACTTCGTCTATAAGGGGCCTTGGACAGCAACAATCGAAAGCTATGAAAGATAACCTACAGAGAATGTTTCTGTGTTTGTATGAAGCAATATCGGAAGCTAAATTAACTGATTTGTATAATTAATTATTATTTCACCATCGGAAAGTGTAGTTTCTCTAGATGGACATAATGTTATAATGTCATTACAGACATCGGATTCTAGGGCAAATGCCTATTTTGTTTCTTTAGGAGAAAAGTAAAAATAATTATTAATATTTGTGTTTCATGGAAATTGAAAGGTATTCAAAGAGTTTTATAGTGCCCTAAAATGCCCTAAAACGGTTATTAGAGCCTAATTTGTTAATATTCGCCTAAAAATGCCTAACTCACTGTAAAGTTTCGCATTTTACTCTTACTTTTATAATTTATACATGCATTCACTGCGAAATTTAAGGCATTTAAAAAGTGGAAAGTTTGCTTCAACCGGCCATGAAACCACTGATAAAGGAAACAAAATGTTTTGAATCTCACGACACTCGCAATAGATTTCACCGAATTTAACATGTTTGGAGGCATAAATGCCAACAAAGAACCAACCTTAGTTTTGAAGCAGGCAACAATCACAACATGTGCTGCTACCGATTCAGAGATATACTATACTATAAAAATGACTGTTTTCGGTCTGAAACCGATTAGCTGTACTGCCCTTCAGAGTGTCATAAATTCACAATTTTTGGAGAAAGAGTGTTTTTGAAATATTTATGAAAAGTCGTAAAACTGCGAAATAGTAGGGTAAACCGTTACAAAATATTTAAAAGAATGGCCCTCCTAGTGTTAACACTACCAGGAAATGCAACAATAAGTGGAACTTTGTATTTTTGTCCAATTGAATCTCAATAACAACGGTTCATTTGAATGCTCGTTAACAGTTGCTCTTTCCCTCACCTTATTTGTGTTGAGAAGTTTTGAGCGGTAGGACGTTTTCCTGTGAAGTTTAACGCGATAATGCCGAAAAATATAAGTGCAAAATCTACATTGATCCGGCAATGGCTAACAGAATATTCAGAATTCACTTATGATGGAAAAATAATATTCTGCAAGATTTGTAGCAAACAGGTATGTAACAATAGTTGAAATATATAAATTCTATTAATTTTAATGAGTAGGCCTATAATATTTATACATACATTGACTGAGCTATCCTGAGGTATAATTCTTTTTAAGACCACTACACTTTAACCTTTTAAATTCCGATAGTTAAAGTATTTGCAGGTCATTAAAATTTTGATTGTTCGAACCCACTAACTTTGTGATAGAAATGCGGCAATGCAACAATTAGGATTTTATTTTAATTCAGTTTGCTTTACATTTTTAGATTTCGCAAGAAAAGAAGTGCCACCTAAAGCAGCATGTGTAAGGAGCGGCTCATAAGGCTAAAGCTCAGCAGAAAAATCAACTGTAACAGACTTTACTAACACAGCCTACTTCATCCAATCTCAGCAGCAATTTCTATGCTGATTTAACCAGAGCGTTTCTTGCTGCTAACATTCCCTGGAATGCAATTGAAAATCCGGCTTTAAGACAGTTTTTACAAAAATACTGCAAACAAAATATCCCATCTGAGTCGACCCTAAGAAAAAATTACTTAGACAGAATATACAATGAAACTTTAGCTTCCATTCGGGAGGATATAGGTGATTCTTACATATGGGTCTCTGTGGATGAAACCTCAGATCCTATGAATAGGTATATAGCAAATATGGTAGTAGGAAAACTTAGTCCTGATGGACCTTCGATTCCACACCTCGTATGTGTTAAGGAACTTTCGAAAGTGAATAGCCAAGCCATTGCTTATTTTGTAAATAAAGGCCTACAGTCTTTATACTCAGGTAATATAGACGATTCTAAAGTTCTGTTGTTTTGTACTGATGCTGCCTCATACATGGTTGCTGCAGCTCCACTTCTTAAAACATTTTATCCTAACCTCACGCATGTAACCTGTCTAGCACATGGCCTTCACAGGGTTTCTGAAACAATCCGGAATGAATTTCCTCTTGTCAATTCGTTTATTTCTAACACAAAAAAATGTTTTTATAAAGCCCCATCCAGGATTTCAATATTCAGAGAGAACTTTCCAGATATCCCACTCCCACCTCAGCCGGTTGTTACACGATGGGGAACCTGGATTCAGTCAGTGGTGTATTATTCTAAGTATTTTAAAGAAGTGGTCACAGCTATTGATAAATTACCTGAAACTGATAGTGCAGCGTGTGTGAAAGCAGTGAAAGATTGTCTGAATGACTCACGAGTGAAAAACGATATTGCCTACATAACATCAAACTTTTCTTTCATACCTGCAAGCATTGAACAATTAGAACGTGAAAAACAATCTCTTTGTAGCCAAATAGCAATAGTAAAGGAAGCTCAAGTGAACATACATTCTGTTTTGGGCGAAACTGGGAAAAAAGTTAAAAATAAGTGGGACAACGTATTAAATAAGAATGTAGGATTTTCATTGTTGGAAAAAGTATCAAGAGTGATATCGGGAGAAAGTGTAAATGTTCCAGTAAATATTGATGTTTCTATTGTACCTAATTTAAAATTTGCCCTCTCACATCAGTTTCGGTTGAAAGAAGTTTTTCTGCTTTCAAAATGATTCTCAGTGACAAAAGGCAAAGGTTAACTGTGGAGAATTTAGAAAAATTCTGGTGGTGTACTGTGCAGATAATTATAATAAAGTCCGAGCATGGAACTGAATTTCAATAACTTAAAATGAGTATTCTTGATATCAATAATCATTATTTCATTAGTTTCAATATATTAAATTTGTGCAGCTCTGTTTATAAATATAATATAGTATTCTTTTTTAATGTTTAAACATACTTTTTGTGCGTATTTTAGTGTATAACTAAAAATTTCAGTGAAAGAAATAAGTATGATACCTTGATGTGCCTAAAATGCCTATTTTAATTAAAATAGAGCCTAATTTTACAAATGTTGAGCTTATTTTAGGCGCCTAAAACTGCAATTTTAGTGCCTAAAAATCCGATGTCTAGTCATTACAGTAACTTCTGATATGATATAATATAATATAATATGTAATATTATATAATATAATTTCAGTTATTTGAAGGGTTCACAACCATAATGGGCCAAGCGCCATTTACTGAATACGTAGAAAACAAGGGTTAAAATTAAGTTATTACCATAATTCAATGGAAACCTATAACAAGTAAAATAAAGTATACACATTAAATCTAAATGATGTCAATCTTCATTAAACTATGGTTGCATGTAATAAAAATTAAGAAACATGTTAAAGGAATTGTCATTGCACCAAATGAGTGTCTCTGGACCAAAATGATCGCATTTTAATTATTTGGATGCAATTTAAATTAAGTAACATAATAAACGATTTATCCTTCTATCAAACACGAATGTTCCCTGGATCAAACGTCCTATTTTAATTATGTAATTACTTTATATTTATTTGTAACGGGTGCAGCGGAGCGCACGGGTACGGCTAGTTTAATAATAAATTGTTAGTGGAACCGACACCAGGTGAATTAAAACTAATTGTTGTTTCTGTATTACTGCTGAGTGTGTCGTTAGTTTTCATTGGTTGGAAAACTGAAAATTTTTTTAGCCTTTGATTACATATACTGTGCAGTTTCAAAAATAACCTGAAGTTCAGAGTTCCGACCTTTTGTTTGCATTTCACACCGTGAACTGAACTTTACACAGTTAACCTTTGACTAGGTATGTGGGGTGGCCACAACACCCAGCTAATAACAAGCGATTCTGAAAATAATGTTGGCCAGCTTACTATCTTCTTGGAAAAGATCATTGTTGGTGCTGAAACAGGTCAGTTTTATTGCCATTTGTTCTCAGTGCGACATTTAATGGCGTGGAGTGCATAAATGTTCTGCCCAAGGGCAGGCCTTTCACTGCAAACCCAGCATTCTCCAATATTTCCTATTTTCTGCCTTCCTCTTTGTCTCCTCATATGATCCATATATCTTAATGTCGTCAATCATCTGATATCTTCTTCTTCCCCGAACTCTTCTCCCGTTCACCATTTCTTCCAGAGCATCCTTCAGTAGACAGTTTCTTCTCAGTCAGTGACCCAGCCAATTCCTTTTTCTCTTCCTGATCAGTTTCAGCATTATTCTTTCTTCACACGCTCCATTCTCCATATCCACATTTCAAATGCTTCTATTCGTTTCTCTTCACTTCGTCGTAAAGTCTATGTTTCTACTCCATATAATGCCACACTCCATACAAAGCACTTCACTAGTGTTTAGAGTACATCCAAAGTATTTGAAGCTGTCCACTTGCTCTACTGACTCTACAACAAAATGCAGAGTGAATACCATCAGAATGCGCCGTTTGTTGTGGTGCCCTATTCATCTTGTGCATTATCTTACACAAAACGAAAGACGACTGACGTCCGTGTGTTGTGTGTTTGCTGTCTTAACATGTACACAAACCACAACAACTGTCGACGCTCAAACCACGTACAGTGGCCTGCACGTTCTCCGGATCTGTCGCCACTCGACTTCTTCCTGTGGGGAACTGTAAAGGACAGTGTGTACCAGAACATTCTGACAACACCAGACGACATGCAGCAACGCATGGACAGGCTTGTACATCCATTCAGCCAGCAACATGCCGGGCAGTCATACGGTCTTTCAGGGAACGCCTTCGAATGTGCGTTAATGTGAATTGTCACCATTTGGAACATCTTCTGTGACTCTCAAAGCGTTACATTGTCACATTGGAAGTACGTTTTTGTTTAGTTTTGTTGTTATTGATTAAGAAAGTGACATTGTGATATATTTTTGAACTCGTCTTAATGTGTGTAATCAATGAATCATGATTAAAGTAGGCTATGTAGTGCTATTTGAAAAATTGATGACGTCACGTGTATCTTGTACCATAATGTAGTTACATGCACCAAATCTCTACACTCATGTTAGCCCCTCGTTCTAACATAACTCTGAGAAATAAAAATTCCAATACCTATCCAAACAAAAGAAGTTATAATAGGTGCACAAGATAAATGGGACACCCTGTATAATTTTATTATTCTAGGTTGAATTTGTAATTCAGTGAAAAAAAATCTTCCTTTGTTCTCAACTTCTACAATAAATTGTCTAGCTTTTATTAATCAGGTAATAATTTTGTTCTTTGATTTTTATTGCAATTGTAATATTGTATTCTTCGTATTGCAGTTGTAATCCTCTGGTAGAGAGGAAGTGAAGGTCTGATGGCCTTATCTCTATCAGGTTAAATAAATACTACTACTGCTACTAATAATATTTCTATATCCAGTTACCTTAGATCTTTGCTCACATGGTGAAGAATTTAAAGTCATTTTGTTACTTCACAAACTTTTCCCAGAAAGAACTCGTCGAAGTCGAAGAAATTTGACAGAATTTCCTCCTACGACACATCTAACACCATGGTGACCCGAGTTCGTGTCCCGTTGCGAGCGGTATTTCTTTGTATTCCGTTTATTTGAACTAAGTGACGTCAGTGTGACTTTCCAACATTCTTTTTTTTTACAGGTGTATTATTTTTAAGTACAGACAGCACTCGTATGCCAAAGGCTGTGTCCAGTTTGATATTAAGGTCACAACCAATAAGCGGTACTTTTAATGGCGTTTTTCTACAAAAGGATGTAGTCACTCATCTGTAATTTTGCTTTTAACTCCCTTTTCTCTCTCGCCTGACGTGGCAACAGCGCAGTTTGTATCTCCAACACCGCCTTTTAATGTGACGGAAACACAATGCTGAATATCTAAGCGACGAACCCCGGTGATACCAAATAGAGGAGAAGAGTCGCATTTTACTGCACAACTACGTATCGGTAAATGTCGGGGACGCCTAGAGCGAGACTCGATAACTTCCAGCAGTGACGGTGTCAACGTATTCAGTTTGAGGATAGGGGCATTCTGGTAGACCATTTAAATTTAACAGTGCCAAGCCTTCATAATCGCTTCCTCATTCCATGGGGCCTAGTCTCGAGACAACAATGCAATTTTTAGTCGAAACGATTCACACATCAATATGGCGCCAATGAGTTGTTTGAAATTATAACGACTATTTCGTTTATATGATGTCATTCCAATTTCGACCAATGAAGTGTAATGAAATTTTGTATTCCAATCAATCACAGTGACACTTTCCGATAATTTTTGCAGCTAGATTTATCGCTATCAATTTATCGCATAGTCATTCTTTTGTTTAGTCGTTGTCGCCAACTGTTCCCCGTAAATTGATGATCATGAATACATTAAGATGCAACTACACTGTTAAACATTTCTTTCAACTTTAAAGCAATGAATGCAAGATTGATATTTAATATTAATTAATATATTTACGCAGTGAAGACGACGTTCAAAACTGCGCACCACGTAGACACAAAATCTTCATCCATCTTAATTGAACGTACCTTTTAAACTTAATTCTTTCAATATTATTCCCAGATTGCACGCATACGCGATTGGAATATTGAACTGTGTAGATGCAGCTTTAGTTCCGTTACACACTACAGCGAGAATGCGTTTGTCGAACTATAAAAATGTTTTTCTGTAGCACGAGTAACGGTCGAAATAAGACACAGCTGACATTGGTCCTGCTCCCACATTAACTTAACCTATAATTGTAGCCTATAAAATTTGTATTTTGTCGATGAAATTAAACAATTAATAGAAAGTCAGATGTTCAAATGTATGTAACATCTTGTATAGTAATAGACCTTGTATAGTAATATCACTGTGTAGCAACATGTCTCGCTGTGAATACATAAGCATTCCTATATAGCTGTCCCCACACAGTTCTTAGTTTCTCGGAGTAGTGTGTAATAACTGCGTTTTCAACAATTCTTCATTTAATTAAGGTATTAATCAGGTTACTGTAATTATAGGATTTTAAATTATATTATGATTTCAGCAGATAATGAAAATGTATTTATGTTATAATAATAAGAGAAAAGTGATGTACATGTAATTAACATTGTTAAACCTGTATTTCGCTTTTCGCATTTGGCATTACTGAATAATAACATCGAATTTCTTTATTGCAGTAATCGATATTCATCTATTTCACTTGACAATGTCTGAATAGGTTAAGTATTCGTAAATATACAATTATTAACATATTGTGATCGAATTTTAGAGATGTATTATTTACATTTCTATTTTATTCACGAAATAGTCCTAATAAATGTCACTCGAGGTCTGAGATTTCTCAGATAAATGTCAGACCTCTCGTGACATTACTACAGAATAATAGTATGTCATTAGTGTCATTACAGAGAATTGGATTCATTTGGAAATTAATACCACCACAGTTAAGTATTTTACAATTAGACCGTGCTAAATTAAATATTTTTGTCTTTATACTTCCCGCATTTATTAATGACCTCCATTTGTGTACGAATAATAAAGAATTCTTGATGATGTATGCATTATTTGTTTCTCCTTTGTGATTTATCACGGCTGAGCGGATCTCAAACTTATTTTCTTCAAAACACAATTTCAGTCGGTAATAAATGACGTCATCGTATTATCAAGAATATGTCCAAGTGAGATACTGAATTGCCTGTTTCGAAAACGTTGACGGTTAATATTATTGTATATATTATTACATTTTCATTTATTTATATATTAATGCTAGTTTACGGTATCATGTAATAGTGACAGTATACATAATTTAATATTTATTTATTTGTTAACTTTATATACAGGCTCTAACACATATGTCATATCGCGTGTGTAGTATCATTGGGTATATCAGTAGGCCGTGAACTATCGTTATGGTTCTCTTTCTGTTGGCTTGAATATGTTATCTTTGACTTGTACAGGGACATCACTTTATTTCTCCAACATTTTTAACATTAACCTGGCTATACTCGGAAACACTGTTGCCCCCTTCCATTACAGGAGTTTGATGTTACTAGTGCAATATGTAAACAAATCATTTTACTAGGTATAGGAGGAGAGAAAAGTAGTGTATCCATTTATGTTGTAGGAAAATACGATATTACGATTTTCAGTTTGATCATCACTTTTACGGAAATTATCAAAATACAGTAGAGTAGTAACATTTTTTTCAAAAACTCAACTTTTCAGGCGGCTATGTTCGTTATGTAATGTCTACTTTATTTAGCATATTAATTATTGATGTTATCATACAATATAGAGAGAGCATTTAAATTGAGGGGTCATAAGTAAAGGGCTGTAAGTGCACTTTAAGCTACTTTTGAGAAAATGGGGTTTAAATATTTAAGCTTTCGTAAAATCGGTGAAATTTTTATTTAAATTTTAATGTGTGATGCGATTAAAGTATCCCTTTGCCACCAAAATTTTAGATACTTTTGCTTACACTGGATGCACTTAACTCATGTTATTACAAATGTCACTAGCATTCCTTTGATTCTAAGCACCTCAATTCAAAAAAGGTAATCTGAATTTTTAAACAAGTTGCTGAAAATGGTTGCCGTTCATTGCAATGCAGGCTTGAATTCAGTACGCATATTATTAAAAACATTTTGAAGCATATTATCTGAAATTGAATTTATCGTTTCTTGAATATAATTTTTTAGTACGATATTATTTTTCTTCTACAGTCGTGGCCAAAAGTTTAGAACACCCCCTTGAAAAAGGCAATTTTACTCAGTATATCATGTCACAACTTTAAATAATTATATGATTTTAGTATAGCTGAAAAGAATAGTCTTTTTTATGTATGATATGTACAAATCAAAAGTTATATGTTATGGAATGGGCGGAAGTGTACAGTTTTATTTTTTCTATAAAACACAAATCCAATACTATAAAAAATTCTGTAAATTGTAATTTGCGCTTCTAATAATTAATATTAATTTCCAATATTCCTAAAATATAAAGAGACAATTTAAAAAAGAAATTTGAATTAATTGTCGCCATTTTTTCAAACAACACACAAATTAACACAATTTTCCAATTAAAAAATAAAGAGTTAAAAGTCATATTTTGATTAATAACACAATATTTCTCTCGAAATCCACTTAGAACTTTGTAGGACCACTTTTTCATTGTAACAGCACGTATTCTCTTTGGCATTGAGTTTATTAGATTCTATATATAACCCTTTCTCAGGGTTGTCCAACATTCTGCTAACTGCAATTTCAATTCTTGAAGATTTCTTACGTTCTTTTTGTGTATTTCCTTCCCTAGAAATCCCAGATATTCTCAATGGGGTTCAAATCTGGACTCCTAGCAGGCCAAGACAGTAGCAGTATACCATTCTCGGTGAACCATGCCTTGGATTTTCGAGAAGTGTGGCAGAGGGCATTATCTTGCTGATATGACCAAATCTTTCTTGGATAAGAACTTATTCTGACGAACACAACTAATCAACTGAAGCTCTCATATATTTTAAAAGTACCTTTCATCTATCTATATTTACAATACACACAAGCAGCTTGAAAAAACATGTAAACAAAACATCTTCCACCCAAACTAGTCAACCAACCCTAATAAAAGGACCACTCCTAACAATAACAGTTTACTACAGGCAATAAATTACAGTTGTCACTCTGTGGCTTGAAGAAAACGTAAGAAACCTCTTATTTTTCTTGATATTATAATTGATCCATTCTTAAACTGTTTCGTAACCATATTTTCGTTACTTTTGAAATTAATTTTTATTATTGAGAAATTCATTTTATCTGAAAAATGTAAAAAATTAAAAAACACAAATATATTTTTAAAACAATCATTTTTAAAATAAAAATTAAAACTTTATACATTTTCAGCTGCAACCAGTATATTTTCAGTACTAATAAATATTCAGGAAATACTTTCTATATAAATATTATATTTAAAAAAGTATCAATTTTTGAAGAGGTGCTCTAAACTTTTGGCCACGACTGTATAGAAAACGCAATCATATTTCTGAAACACACTATACACTGCAGTGTTTACTTCACTGCTTGAAGACTTCAATGCAACAGCGGCCGTAAGTTTGTGTGTCTGACGGGAGCAAGGACATTAGTGAAGGGGTGAGAGTGAAGTACATTCAGAAATGCAGGTACAATAAAAATGCAAGTAAAAATAAAATGATGTCCCTGTATGTATGTTAACTGAGTTCAGCTTTATTAATGACGAGTAAAGATACACTTGTCCGCATTTGAATAAGCTGCCAAGGCTCGTGAAATGAAAGTTATTAGCAGTGTTACTTGAAATTTGAACGCAATTAATATACCTAATATTAATATTAATAAATAAACAGCATACATATTTTACGATTGTATGTTTTCAAGGTCAAATGCAATTTGCTGCTGAAGTTGAGGCAACGAACCGCGAAATATGTGTAGCTTCTACACTAATCAACTGTAAATCTTATATGACGTTTCTAATTTAAATTTAAAAGTGTTCAAATAACTGTTTCAAGTTCCTTTACATTTTAAATGTGAATTATATATATATATATATATATATATATATATATATATATATATGTGTGTGTGTGTGTGTGTGTGTGTGTGTGTGTGTGTATGTATATATTAATAAACAGCATGTGGTTAAACAAAATACATTTGTGCGAGATCGTGCGTATTTGCTTGTTTTCCGCACAGAACCAATACGCGGTAAGTGTGAAATACCACATTCAGTATTCCTAACCTAACACACATAACAATTTCCCTCTTCTTACCGCTTAAGCGCGACATTCATTTTACTGCTTTAGGCTTTTAACATATTATTTTTAGAGATGTTTAACATAGTAATGATTATAAATTGAAACTTACCACTGCAATTTCACCTAAATTGCAATGTTAATTATTGTTTTTAAATATCTGCAAAAATTAAGTAAAGTCTACTACTCCACGAAACTTATTGCATTCCTGATACAAGTAACATCAAGGAAGCCATGAAAAAATCAACAAGATACCAGATGCCGATGTTATTACTGCAATATGTTATATAAATAATATTGAAAAAATATTAACATGAAAAATAAATCATTACATAACCTTACCGTTTGTTTTAAGTTCGCATTTATAGACTGGGGGAAGACAGACGTATATCACGGCCTGCTGGAGTATAGTAAACACAGAAAACATTTTATAGCAACAATATATTTTGGTTTTCCGAAGTTGCCGTCATTAAACAGAAACCAAGATGGAGATTTCATTGCAACTAATTAGAAATTCGTCTTTCAGGTATGTAATAAACGATCTTCGCACAAAATAATGTACGATACACGAGCGGTATGTTTGTTTTCATGTACTCGGAAATTAAAAAGCTCAACTACGTTTCGCTTTTTCAATCTTTTCCTCGAAGATGAAAACGTCAACATACCGCTCTTGTAACGTATATTACTATTGTGCGAGATCGTGCGTATTTGCTTGTTTTCCTCACAGAACCAATACGCTGTAAGTGTGAAATACCACATTCAGTATTCCCAATGTAACACATAACAATTTCCCTCTTCTTACCGCTTAAGCGCGACATTCATTTTACTGCTTTAGGCTTTTAACATATTATTTTTAGAGACGTTTAACATAGTAATAATTATAAATTGGAAACTTACCACTGCAATTTGACCTAAATTGCAATGTTAATTATTGTTTTTAAATATCTGCAAAAATTAAGTAAAGCCTACTACTCCACGAAACTTATTGCATTCCTGATACAAGTAACATGAAGGAAGCCGTGAAAAAAATCAACAAGATTCCAGATGCGGATGTTATTACTGCAATATGTTATATAAATAATATTGTTAAAATATTGAAATGAAAAATAAATCATTACATAACCTTACCGTTTGTTTTAAGTTCGCATTTATAGACTGGGGGAAGACAGACGTATATCACGGCCTGCTGGAGTATAGTAAACACAGAAAACATTTTATAGCAACAATGTTGAAGAAAGATATTTTGGTTTTCCGAAGTCGGCGTCATTAAACAGAAACCAACATGGAGATTTCATTGCAACTAATTAGAAATTCGTCTTTCAGGTATGTAATAAACGATCTTCGCACAAAATAATGTACGATACACGAGCGGTATGTTTGTTTTCATGTTCTCGGAAATTAAAAAGCTCAACTACGTTTCGCTTTTTCAATCTTTTCCTCGACCATGAAAACGTCAACATACCGCTCTTGTAACGTATATTACTATTACATGGAAAGAGCCACTGAGTTGATGGCCGCACTACATTCAAAACATTTTCTTTTCGTGTCGTGTGTTTTATCCTACAAAGTTATGGCTGTTCCAAAATTAGAGAAAATATCTGTTTACTCATTAGGGCTAATGATGACATCTTGCCGCTTTTCTTTCACCTGTTTCTGCGTAATGAACGTGTCCGTAAACCCTTGATGTATCTGGTTTTGTAAACAAACTCACATGACTTATCTGGATTTGCAACCAATACTATTCTTTCATCATACAAATCCATGTGATGTATCTGGCTTTGTAGCATAATACTGCTATAGCAGTTGTAGAATCATATGAAGATATGAATCATAGCATTAAATCTTTTTCGAAAAAAAAAAAAAAGTGATGTATCTGATTTTGCAACTACACGCCTGATTTTTAGGTTAGGTCTCATGAATCTTAAACTGCTCATTCAAACCAATGAATTTAATGTTGCCAGGCAAAAAAATATTTTAATATTAGATCAATGAACCAAAAATAAATAATAATTAAGGCTATTGTTTCAGTATATAGCATTTTGATTTTACCTGCTTTGATATCTGGTAACAGTTGGCAACATTGAAAAGACTGCCATATATTAGCTTCTTAGGAAATAATCTTTCGTGAACCCCACTCTATACATTGACAGTCTTACTAATAAACCGTGTATAGTTTTTATACTAGACTTATGCACAGTTGAGACAGAAAACGTTACTAATAAACCATGCATAAGCGATGGATGTATATACAGGCTGTAACTATACAATGGGAATTGCTTTGCAGTAGTTATATACACGAAACCCCTTGCTTAAGCGTTGTATATAGAGAAAAAATGGCCGCCCCTCTAACAGCTGTTGGTATCGATTGTCATTTTATGATGATGGTTGCCTAGTAACCAAAGAAGAACAAACCAAAGAGAACAGAATAATTAGAATACTATTACTGTAGCTCATACTCTTTGACCAAAATATAGTATGGTAATCGATTAGAGCCAGTTGTACTATCGATACTTAACACGCCACACTAGAGCGCTCTACCGAATGCAATAGAGAACCTCAGATATTCTATTATCTTTCGTAACGAAGTAATGACGAAACTATGACGTAGCTGTGTAACAGTTATACTGTTATACACGACGTATGTAGTGATTATTAGTAAGGAATTTACACGACGTATAAATGAGCTACTCATTGTATAAGTATAAGACAGTTAAACGTCTGTATATAGAGTTTTTATTAGTGAGACCGTGAGTTGAAAGTCTTTGTCCATGATCGACAACCCCTCTGATGGTGTAACTGCTTGTGTATATCTGGTGACCGTTATGCAACTGCCTGAGGTGTCTCAGGGGCTGCAAATACAAGCGTTGAGGCTCTCTCAGCTCATGTCCCGTGAGTGATGGGGGCCGCACAGCTCTGGCTCGTGTATGTGTAAATGGCTTGCTGTGTGTGTGTGCAGCCCTGGACCTGGCGCAGAACAGTAACGTGCAGGATGCCTTCGTCATCGCCGTGGAGCAGCAGGCCCGTGAGCGGCTGGAGCGCCTGTCCGCCCTCAAGCGCATCAAGCCCGTCGACATGACCAAGCTCTCACAGCAGGTACAGGGGCATGTCTAATATTATTAGTAACTAATATTATTAGTAAATAATATTGACTAATATTATTAGTGTTCTGTTTCATAAAATTATTATATTATTATTAATTGTCAAATATTAATAAAATTATTAGTTATGTAAACGCTCATAATATTAGTGAAAGGTAATAATATTAGTAGTGTTTCATAAACAGGTAGCGCATTTTCGTTCCCAAACAAGTTAGGGAAGTTATCGGTTAGTACACCCTGGAGGTTCAGTGTTCAAACTATGGCCATGGATGAATATACAGGGTGTTTCAAAAATACGGGGCAAAATTTCAGGTATGTATTTCCCACATGTAGACAATCAAAATAGTTCATTACAACATGTGTCCGGAAATGCTTCATTTCCGAGTTATGGCCTTCACAACATTGAAATTCACCGGAACGTTTTTCTTTCCGCAGGTCGTTGTCATTACAGAAAATGTTCAAAATGTCCACCTCCTGCTTGAATACAGACCTCACATCGATGTCTCATTGACCTGCGAACACGATCCCAAACTCCAGGAGTATTGCGTATGTCCTCAGAACATGCCACAATTCGATTCCGAAGGGATTCCAAATCAGGCACCGGAGACGAATAAACCAATGATTTTAAATGGCCCCACAAGTAGAAATCGAGAGGGTTCAGATCAGGTGAGTGTGGAGGCCAAGCAATTGGGCCACCTCTACCTATCCATCGATCAGGAAACCTTCGATCCAAGTACCGGCGAGCCGTACGACTGCAGTGTGCAGGAGCGCCATCATGCAAGAAGTGAATGTGTTGACGATTGATCAGTGGACTGTCTTCTAAAACATGAGGTATGGTGTTTTCCAGGAAGTTTGTGTACGCCTACCCCTTAAGTCTGTTTACAAGTACATGGGGTCCAACTAATCGATCACCAATGATACCGGCCCACATGTTGAGGGAGAACCGCACCTGGTGATGAGATGGAACAGTTGCACGTGGGTTTTCATACGCCTATACATGCTAATTGTGGAAATTTGTTATGCCATCTCGTGTGAACTGTGCTTCATCTGTAAATAATACTAAGGCAGGAAAGTTCGGATTTACACCACACTGCTGCAAGAACCACTGACAGAACCTAACTCGTGCAGGGTAATCTGCTGGTGACAGGGTCTGTACACGTTGCAAATGATAAGGATAAAATTGATACTCTTTCAACAGTCTCCAGACAGTCGTATGAGGAACATTGACTTGCAACGCTACCCTTCGTGTGCTGATAGAAGGAGTCATGTTCACAGCCTCCAGAATCTCCTCCTGTACTTCTGGAGTGGTAGATCTTGGTCGTCCCCTTCCCAAACCAGAGAGTTAAATTTTTCATACTCGCACAGACGGTAATGGAGACGTACAAATGTCTACCGATCTGGACATTGTCGCTGTGGGCACCTGTCCTGGTACAAACGACGAGCCAGCGCAGCATTGCCGTCCGCCTTACCGTACATGAAGTGTATCTCTGCCAGCTCTTGATTTGAATACATGTCGCACAGTCTAACGCCTACACAACACTGAATGTAACCTTCGCCTCGGAATGAACTGTCAGAGTGCCCTCTTAATGTCTCCTTTGACGGCAACGACCTGCGGAAAGAAAAACGTTCCGGTGAATTTCAATGTTGTGAAGGCCATAACTCGGAAATAAAGCATTTCCGGACACATGTTGTAATGAACTATTTTGATTGTCTACATGTGGGAAATACATACCTGAAATTATGCCCCGTATTTTTGAAACACTCTGTATAATAGGATGCGAAACTTCCTGAGTTTCCCGTAACACATACTGAGAAAATGTTTATCCCTTCCTCAATATCTTGTGTAGTGTTTAATATTGGATTACCTGGAACAACTTCACTTAGATCATTTTTGTATTGTGACCAGTCTGTACAAGGTTTTCTGTAAGTTTTAAAAGTTCGTATAACAGCAGAAGAGGTGAAATGGACAAGAATCGGAAGATGGTCAGAGTCAAGGGCATTTATTGTTTGAACATTGCCTGGAATTACCGACGTTTTTAGGAGGAATATGTCAAGGACGTCTGGAGTTTGTTCTTTATTGTAAGAATAATGAGTAGGTAAGTTTGGAGCAATGACGCGATAATTTTCTTGATCGGCATGTTTTTGTAAAACTCTTCCTTTTGGATTAATTACTTTGGAGTTCCATATTCTGTGTTTTGCATTTAAATCTCCCACTATGATAAATTTTGTGTGTGTGTGTGTGTGTTTGTGATGATGGACATTTCATTTGGTGTGAGAATTTTATTGGGAGGAAGTACATAGCTGCTACCATTACTTCTTTATTGTTGTGCAATAGGATCTTTACTAGAGGCCCTAATGTAGAAACTGATCTTGCTGTCATCTGTTGGACGGAGGAGAAATTATTACATCTAGCAGCGCACCAAGTAGCGAAAAGAAAAACTAATTACTCCAGGCATTTAGCAGCGCACCTCGTGACGAAAATGTTAAACTATGCAGAAAATATTCCTTCCTTCCACCCTCATCGATATTCTCAACTAACCCAATTTAAATTTTTATTCCTCACACCATCTTCTACTGAAAATTCTTACCGGAGCCAACAGGAAGATAAAAGAGACGATCTATTTTATACTATCCAATTAAAATATAACCAGACAGAGACAGAAATAAAGTAAAAGGTTAGATAATTGGGATTGTATTCTTTGGGTGTTTAGTGTACAGTGCAATGGAAAATTCTACAAAAACTACTTAGATAGTTCAATTTATTATATTACTATTACTTTACAATACATTCAACAACACTATTTTTACAACGTCCATAAACATCACTGTTTAACATACACTGCTTATACACACGTAGTATCACTTTATGTTCACTTATTAGCAAGTTTCTGGCTGCCATCTTGGCTTCTCGAGCATCATCTGTTCGTCTCGAACGAACGTATAAATAGAGAACTCTGGGTAATCTACCCAACACGTAGTTCTAATGTTCACCACCCACGACGTCGGGCGCTGATCATCTTATTTGAACCCCCTTTCGTCAGATGGTGCTGACCGCAGTTTCGCATCCTATTATATATGCATCCATGCTATGGCTATAAATGCTTAGTCAGGACGCTATAGTTCGATAAATAATAATAATAATAATAATAATAATAATAATAATAATAATAATGGAGCATGACAACTGTAAGTGGGATTGCTACTAAATTGAAATGATCTGTCCAGCTACTTTTTAACCATATAAATGCACTAACACTGCGAAACTAGCGCTGAACAAAATAGTAGTGCTACATATGACAGGAGATATAATATATTAGATCGATGATAATACTTTTCCTTTTATCAGGCTTGGAAGCAATAGAATGTCCACAGATATATCACTATTAACAGAAATTTAAAATTAGATGTAATAACGTTTGCAGATCTTGTTTTACTAGCAACATCAGAAGATGATTTGCAATGATCTGTACATAATTTAAATTTAATAGCTAAAAATATTCAATGGAAATATCCATTAACAAAACAAAAATAACGGCCTTTTGTGATAAATACCCAATACTTACTTACTTACAAATGGCTTTTAAGGAACCCGAAGGTTCATTGCCGCCCTCACATAAGCCCGCCATCGGTCCCTATCCTGTGCAAGATTAATCCAGTCTCTATCATCACACCCCACCTCCCTCAAATCCATTTTAATATTATCCTCCCATCTACGTCTCGGCCTCCCTAAAGGTCTTTTTCCTCCGGTCTCCCAACTAACACTCTATATGCATTTCTGGATTCGCCCATACGTGCTACATGCCCTGCCCATCTCAAACGTCTGGATTTAATGTTCCTAATTATGTCAGGTGAAGAATACAATGCGTGCAGTTCTGTGTTGTGTAAATTTCTCCATTCTCCTGTAACTTCATCCCGCTTAGCCCCAAATATTTTCCTTAGCACCTTATTCTCAAACACCCTGAACCTGAACCTATGTTCCTCTCTCAGAGTGAGAGTCCAAGTTTCACAACCATAAAGAACAACCGGTAATATAACTGTTTTATAAATTCTAACTTTTAGGTTTTTCGACAGCAGACTGGATGATAAGAGCTTCTCAACCGAATAATAACACGCATTTCCCATATTTATTCTGCGTTTAATTTCCTCCCGAGTGTCATTTATATTTGTTACTGTTGCTCCAAGATAGATAAATACCCAATACCAAGCAAAATTTGTTTAAATAACACAATTTTGGAAAGAGTTAATGAGTTTAATTATTTGGGATATAAACTTTCTTTTGTTGAAAATTTGTATTTATCAGAGAAAATTGTAAAATTCAACAAATCAATGGGCATCATTAATAGAGTTTTAAAACCGTCATTAGTACAGAAATCAACTCGTACTCGTCTTTATCAAATAATAGCTCGACCAGTCTTATGTTATGGGAGTAAAGCGTGGACTGTAAGGACAAAAGATGAAAGCAGACTAACAGCTTGCGAGATGAACAGCTGGTTACACTAAATGGGATCGAAAGAAAAATGAAGATATCCTTCAAGAACTTAATGTGTCATCAATACTGGACTATATGTCCAGATATCAGTTAAACTGGAAGGAACACGTATCAAGAATGGTTTCCTCCAGGATCCCTACAGCAATAATGAAGTATCGTCCAAATGGGAAACGGTCATTTGGTCGACCTATGAAAACATGGCAAGAAAATCGCTTTTTCAGGCCGTAACAGTTCTTTTGGGACTAGTACTTGACAGGATGATGATGATGATGATGATGATGATGATGATGATGATGATGATGATGATGATGATGATGATGATGATGATGATGATGATGATACTAAACTAGTATATATAATATATATTATAGAACATAATAGTAAATATGACACACATTAATTATTGTGTAAGGTACTTTATTTACGAGTACAATTAATTCATTTAACAACATAAGTTCCGTTTCGGTGAACAGAATTAGCGACATTGGAATGGGACCAACTGTGTTCAGAGACGAGTCCATTTACAATATTATTTTTAAAAATACAGATCAAAGTGAAATACAATATAATATAGATTGAGAAATTAAAATAATATTAGCACAAGTCTGAATGAAAATTCAACATAGTATTAGAATCAGATCACAATGTAGTCGTAACTTGGTGCTTTACATATAGGCCTACAACATTGACTATGGAGCGTCTGTATTGTACTATGATTCATAGACTCTAATCCTTTCGCTGTAAGAAAAATCCTAATATAAACAATAGCACGTGACTGTAGTGAGGCTTCATTGGCCACTGTTTGGCGCCATAGATTCTCAGTACGTGTTCCCGCCTACTGTTGTACATTCTGTTTCATGTTAAACATTTCCCGTTACTCGTCAAGTAGGCCTAACCTCACTACTATGCATTCATTTGCTTAGGAAATAGTAATTATAATTACTGTAATTAAAACTCACTTAACTTATTATATACATTTAAGACTATTTGTTTTTCTCCGCTTTTGAAAGGGTTTCTACCTTTATATTTAATAACCACACACACCGAGGATGCAGAAGCCACACTTCAGTACCACGTGTTTACGTGAACAACTACGAGCTCAAGTGACGCCAGCTTGTTACAAGAACAGACTACCTCGGTATTACTGTTTGTATTCATCCGCGTTCATAGCACATAACAAAATATAAAAGTAGCTTTTCTTTTACATATCGTTTTACATATGAGTGAAGTTATATTTTTCATTGTATTTAACAACTAGAATTCAATTTTTATTTTCAAATAATACAAGATGATAGTTTCCAAATACGGACTATATTTTCCTGCGTCATGTGAGTGTTTCTACTGGCAGCCAATCACGGGTATGACAGCCACGTGCTTGTGTTTACAGTAGGTTTTTTCTTACAGCGAAAACAGTATATGCATACCTGCTTGAAATTCTACCCTGCTTGTCCATTTACGTGACGTAATAGATGTACCAGAAGAAACTACTCGATCCGCTGTACGTTTGGGAACACAAATGCGCTGCCTGTTTATAAAGCAGCAGAGCTGTATAATAAAATTTACTAACATTATCAGGTTATTTCCATGAGCGCATTTTAAGTAATAATTCCATTATTGGTGAAAAATACATAGAGTACAGGGTTATATTTTGAGGTAAAAACTGGAAAACAATTGAAATTGACAATTTTGATGCAAATAGTAATGAAGAGGGAATGTGTGTCCGTTATCAAATAAATTTTAGGCCAAAAATATCTTACAAACGTACGGACCAACGGTTTAGATGAAATTTTCAAACATATTTTGTGAATGTGCTTGAGAGAATTGGTAACATGTTAGAACATATCACTGCAAGGAATGAAGCACTGTCCTCAAACCAACAGCTTAAAATTGCTCTGGATTTTGACAGTAATACCACAGTCTAGTATATACAGCCACGAAGCTCAATACATAGTAAATATGCATCCATAGATAGTTGCTAACCTCCAGGATCGCTACTATCGCCTCATTACAGACAATGTGAAATAGTACCGGTACAGTCTATTGTTCCTAGCACCCTCACAACTCAAGCTTCGTGACTGTATACACTAGACTGTGGTAATATGCACATATTCTGTCAAATATCTGAAACAGTGACTCTTCGATTGCACTGGATTTATAACCATAATCTGCAGTGAACTGTCTCCCCAAACATTTGTACATTTATTACAATTTACTCAGTTGTCTGCTATTAAACACAGTACATCTTCATTCAACTTTCGTAATTACTGTGAAAGTAAATTAGCATTTAAAGTTTTTCACCTTGCTAAATCTGTGTTCTATCATAAAGAAGCTGTGGAGAACCAATATTCCTTAATGCTTGTTAGACTTAACCTCAAATCGTTTCTTAATGCTGGCTGTATGGAAGTGATATGAACACACTGTAACCACTGTTTACCACGCAAGACCATCTGCGACTGTACCAGGGCCGGATTTAGGTATAGTGCCGCTCCTAGACAGTGCTAAAATTTGCCGCCCCCAACTCCCACAAACAGTTTATGAGCAGTTATTATACAGGTCATATTTAGTTTAAATTAGTTTTAAATGAAATAGACAACATAATAGACAACATTATAAGAAATACAAAACAAAAACTCAACAAACACAAAAAACACGCAAGACACAACACAAACACAAGAACACAAGAAATACATCACACTAACATATGAAAACAAAAGCACACATAAGATCGCATCTTCATTCAGAAAGCAGAAATACAACATAACATAAACAGAAAACACACTACAAAGACATCCCAACACACAAAAACACAAACAAATAAATACGACCACACAGGTGTAACAAACTCACATGTAATAGTTGCGACAAGTTCTACATAGGACAGACAGGCAGATCATTCCAAACTCGATACAAAGAACACATTAAAGCAATAACCAGAGGACACAACACATCTACATACGCCGATCACATAACCAATGCTAACCATACATACAATAACATAAATGCAGACATGGAAATCCTACACATACAACCCAAAACCAAAAACTCAATACACTAGAACAATACGAAATAATATACAAACACACTAAAATACAGCTCGATCAAATTCTCAACACACAGATCAATTTCAGTACACACACACACACTCTTTGACTCCACTCTTCAACACCTTTCAACAATCAAACACACCCACATAACAGGCAGAGAAGTTCGAGATGACGCCGCGATCTAGTAGGCTCTGAGGATGATGCGTGAAGCACTGAAACAGCTGTAAGCCGCACAAATCTTACATACTTAACACGAGTAAGTCCACTAGTTAATTAATTAAATAGTATTGTTGACGATATATTATATTGTAAATGTACCCAGCTGAGAGTTGTTACTATTCATAGCGATAATAGTAAACACATCCAATTTGATTTTCTACAATGCATTCTTGTTCATACGAGCAGTTTCATAGTATAATAACGTGATACCGGTATTACAATGTAATTATGCAGCTATATACTTTCCTTTTACTCTCGCCGCGACCGCGACAATGCGACTTCCTGACGTCCACAAAGTATTCAAGATCTAACTTTAGAAAAGATTTACCAATAAATGTTTTAAAGACAAATTTCACTGTAAAATGAAAATGAAAAAAAAAAAAAAAAAAAAAAAAGATGAAAATGCCGCCCTTTGGCAACCTCGTATCATATAAATCTGGCACACAATAAATTAATTTTATTAGTGTACGTATTTTATGAGTTGTGTAAAATGTTTATGAACAGAATTTTGTCAACTAATAAAATTATTTTGAGACTAATAATATTAGTTAATATTACTAGTATGGAAATGTAACTCAAGAGTTGTGGTTACTATTGATAGCGATAAATAATTAACACATCTAATTTGGTTTTCAACAATGCTTTCTTGTTTATACAAGCAGTTAAATTTAAGCAGTTTCATAGCATAATAATGTGATACCGGTATTACAATGTAATTATGCAGCTGTATACTTTCCTTTTACTCTCGCCGCGACCGCGACAATGCGACTTCCTGACTTCTACAGAGTGTTCAAGAACAAACTTCAGAAAAGATTTACCAACAATGTCTTAAAAACAAATTTCCCTCTAAAATGAAAATTAAAAAGAGCGAGAGAGAAAATGCCGTCCTTTGGAAATTGTCGCTCTAGGTAATTGCCTAGGCCTAAATCCGGCACTGGACAACCTCATGTCATATAGAATGCGCGCACTAATCAATTAATATTATTAGTGTACGTATTTTATGAGTTGTGTAAAATGTTTATGAAACAGAATTTAGTCAAATAATAAAATTATTTTTATTGATTTAATAGAAGTTAATTTTATTAGTTAATAATATTAGTTAATATTATTAGTGTGTTTATGAAACCAAACTAATAAAATTATTTTTATTAATCTAATAATATTAGTTAATGTTATTAGTGAATAATATTAGTTAATATTATTAGTGTGTTTATGAAACAGACCCCAGAAACGCCCCCCGCACGCTTGACCAAACCCTTCTTGTCGCAGCTGAACCAGCAGACGCCTGCCGCCGAGCACCAACAAGAGCTGAACGGCTTCATCGAGAGCAGCCCCATCTACGTGACGTCCATCCCGCCGGAAGCCAAGCAGGACTCCACGCCCCCTCCGCGCCCGCGCAAGAGCAACGGGCATGCCAGCAGCACGGACGAGCCCGATTCTGCCGCGGAGATCGAGCTGAAGCAAGACCTGAGTGAAGTGAATGCGAGTGCGCGAGTGCCCTTCGCTAACGGCAGGACCGAAGTGCTAATCGCGGACACCAAGCTGCGAACCACGGCAGTAGTGGAACAGAACTGTAAGGACAGCCTGGGCAGGTAAGGCTGTGCAGAGTGCGCGAGAGTTGCCATGGCCGCGGAGGGAAAAAAACAAAACAGTGCTGTGTGACGAGTTGCCACGGAAACAAGGAAACAAAAGACGCTGTGTAATACTTTTCAAAAAAAAAAAAAAAAGTGGGATACAAAACGTGCTACGCGTATAAAAAAACAAAAGCTGAAAACGCGCTGTCATGGGAATACGAAACAAAATGTGTCGCGTGAAGAATTAGTACATGGATAAAAACAAAAGATGGCGTCATATTTCAAAATATAGTACATAGGGATATAACACTGCCATCAGAAACGTATATATACAAACAATTGAAACTAGTATCTTACGTAACTGGCCGTGTGTATAAATTAGTAGGCCTTGTAAAAATAAAAGAGTAACTACTGATGTTATCTGGAATTCTGTTTGATGACATTCACCTTGAAAATAATGAATTATATTACAGAAGTAAACATTTCATTCATTGAGCTGTATTACCTACGCAGGAAATTCTACGACCGTCTAGGTTAGTGTCTGGACTTCAGAAGGTAGCTTGTTCGAAATACCTAGTGAATTGAATACATTTGTGGATGTCTTAATTAATTCTAAAATGTTTTGCGTAATCTTAATATGGTTTAAAAGACCTTATTAGTGCCTTCGTAAGAAAAGGTAAGCTATTAAAAAATCGAAATTTACAGTTGAAACTGTTCACACCAAGATATCATTATTTTGAATTACCTAACCTAAAATTGATAAATTATTGTCAAAGCATAATGTATAATGATAAGTTGGCAGCAAATCAAGGCCAATTCAATACACATGGCCAATTACGTAAGATACAAGGTAAAGTGTTATTGTGTATACATACGTTTTTTTTTTATAGCCTAGCAGTGTTAATTCGTTATGTGCCATATTTTAAAAACTATACGGTATATCGTAGGGAAAGAAACAACGTGCTTTGTGGAGATACGAGAAAAAAATATTACGTTGCCGAAAATGAATTGTGGAAATACAAAACAACACGTTATTTGAAGAATTGGCAAAGAGATAGAAGAAAACAAGGCGTCATGTAATGCGTTTTAAACTGTGGAAATCAAAGTACTGGACTATCTTCTGTATGTTTCATAGGGAAATTGTCGTGAGAAGAAATGTTAATGGCCTAAAAATATATCGAAATGCACTAAGAAGTATTTATCTAACGAGTCCAGAAGAATTTAATAGAATTCTAAAATGTAACGTAATTGCTTTATCGACAATTTATATTATTGTTTCTTCTTCAGTTTGCAATACCTTTCTCTAAAATGAACAGGGCAAAAAATATTGTAGAAACATTGATTTCTCGTGTTAATTCCCATATCTGATGCTTTGATTTTCACAGTGAACATATACTGTGTGGATTTCAGAATATAGTATATAGTGATTTAACATTACCATTAGGAACGTACCTAAAAACAATTGAAACTCATCTTACATAATTAGCCATGTATTTTAAATTAGTAGGCCTTGTAGAAAGAAAGAGTACATATTGTTATTGCCAATTAGAATTCTGCTTGATGATATCAGCCTTCAAATAATGAATTATTATTAAATTACAGTGTAAAAGTTTTTATTCATTGAACTGTAGGCTATTACGCAGGAAATTCTACGACTGTCTAGTCACTAGGTCACTGTCTGGCTGCAAAAGATAGCCTGTCCGAACACGTAGTGAATTCTATTTTTAAATTTGGTAACTTAATTTTAAAATATTTTGTATGATCTTTAATGGTTTGGCTTAAAAATGTTGTTATTGTTGCCTTCATGGATAAAAGTAATTTAAATAAAAAAATAAATTGAAATTATTGACGCCAAGTTAATAATTGTTTTTAATTCCTAATCTGAATGTGATAAAATGTTGTCGAAGTATTATATATTATTAAGTGTAAGTTGGCAACAAGTCAAGGTCTAGTAATTTAATACACATGGCCAATTATGTAAGATACGAGTTTTAGTTGTTTATACTGTATTGGCAGTGTTAGATCCATAATTTACTGTATTTTGAAATCTACATGGTATATACACTGTGTCCTAAAAGTCATGGTGGGGTTTCTGAGGATTATATTTTTGAATGAATAGCGGTAGAAATGTAATATTGGTACCAGATGAAAACAAAAACTCTCTAAGTTTTTTGTCTGTAAGTTTGAGACACTGAAGGGAACAAAATCATCTGGATGAAGTGCATGTAACAATTGAAGTTTATAAGGTATGGTGTATGAACTGTTGTTTTCAGAAATCATAATTGTTGGGCACATTTACGAACTGATACCTTTGGACGGCTTCTGTCGTTTCATCATTTTTGTCGCTGGTCTTCCAGTACGCCTTTTCTCCAATAGGCTTCCTGCCTCTTTTAACTATCTGTCCCAATAACGAATGTTATTCTTTTGTGGTGGTTGTTCGTTAAATATTTCACGAAATGGACGTCGTACTCGAGTCACAGATTGAAATTTTGCCAGCCACAAAACACATTCCATTTTTCTTTGGACATCCATCTTGTATAATTAATTGTAACAATGAAAATTTTTGTATTTGTTCGATTGTTGCCGTCTTTTGTTTCCTTCAGTGCCTCAAACTTTCAGGCGAAAAATTTAGAGAGTTTTATTTTCATATGACACCAATATAGGGTTGCCAACTCTGCCATATTTCCCGGGTTCTCCCATATTTGCCCCTAATTTTTAATAGTCTCCCAGCTCCCGTATTATTCTTCTCTTGGAGCATTTTTCTTCCCTATTTTTGCATAATGTAAAATTTTTATTATAAACATTTGATTTTTCCGTGAATGATGATAATTATATTATGCATTTTGTTGTTCAAGAAATGCATTAAAATGTAGAAATGGGTTTTAGTGCTCACCCGTCTAAAATAAAACCGTACTAATGTTATAAATTTGAAAGAAAAAAAAAATCCTAGTTTTGTTCTAAGCATACCAAGTAGTAATGCTCATACAAAGGGGGCGTTTCATCTCATGAGCAATAATTGGACAGGTGTTCGAAACATGAGCACGACACATTTAATCAAATCAGAGCTGCAAACTGCAGTTGACTTCAACTATTACGCGAGAAAAAATCTGTCTCAAAATACTCTTAATTTAAGCCTAGCTGCCGAAGTGTAGAATAAAGTTGTTTTTTAGTAACTGAACCGAATAATTTGTCAATTTTATATGTGAAAGTTTGTCGATTCCTTAGTCTCCCGTATTTTCTTCAAAAAAAGTTGGCAACCCTTCACAAATATTACATTTCTACCTCTATTCATTCTAGAGTTGGGCAACACGATTCTTTTTCAGAAGTCGATTCCAACGATTCATACCTTCCGAATCGATTCTAACGATTCGTTCAGTCTGCGATTCCAACTACTGTATTCTTTTGAATCGTCAACGAACGACTCACAGGACACTTTCCTTTGCAAATCACGGGTAGAACAAAAACGTTCTAAATCTCTCGCATAGATGGCATAAGAGGCGAGACATTGGTTTGTCTCTTTCTCATTGGCTGGAACCATTCATCATGACCTCCATTAGTCTACAAAATTATCCAAGATAGTGTTTCTTAATTATAATTTGTCAACTGAACTTTATTATCAAATACATTTTTTGCATTAGATCTCTATTTAACTATGCAAATTTCAGGTTCGTGTTCATTATTTTTCACACTTAACAAATGCGGTATTTTGATTTCACTCTAGCTCGGGAGCATTCGGCAAAATTACAGGTTCGGAAATGTCCGCTGACAGGTTACATCAAACAAGTAAATAGAATCGTGGGTTACGATACCATGCCGATTCGTTACGATTCTTTTGAACGACGATTCGTTGATACCACGAATCGATTCTTACGATTCTTTATTATTAGTCGTTCGAATGAACGATTCTTTCACGAATCGACCCAACTCTTAATTCATTCAACAGGTACAGGGACATCACTTTATTTTTTCTAACATTTTTAACATTAACCTGGCTATACTCGGAAACTCTGTTACCCCCTTCCATTACAGGAGTTTGGAGTTGCTAGTGCAATATGTAAACAAATCATTTTACTAGCTATAGGAGGAGAGAAAAATAGTGTATCCATTTATGTTACAGGAAATATAGTATTACGATTTTCAGTTTGGTCATTACTTTTACAGTATTTTATCAAAAAAACAGTAGAATAGTAACAATTTTTTTCACAAACTCAAGTCTTCAGGCGGTTATATACATTATGTAATGTCTGCGTTATTTACCATATTACTAACCTAATTTATTCCTGAGAATTTTGTGAGCACTTCCGTAAGAAACCCCAATTTCTAAAAATCAGCTAGCTTCTTGACCGACTTATTAGGACCTCGCTGCATCCTTTCTCTAGCATCTTCTACAGCATCTTCTGTCACCTTTGTTGGCCATCTTACTCTTTTCTTCCTTTCTGTACACTTTGGTGCTCTAAATTTATCTACCAGATTAATGACATTTCTACGAAAATATTCCGTAATGATATAATCAGGAAATTGTGAAAAAAAAAAAAAAAGTACACGACATTGAATTAGCGGAATTCTTACTGTTGGTCACATTCGGTTATATTGTAATTCCAGTTTCCATCATCGTCCTTCATACCTACAAATAGTAAAACAAAACTCTTGTTTAAATAATGCTGTTAAGTACTTACCGTACCATATTATAGGGTACCGTACTTTTTTTCGGTAACTCTAATCTTCACTTGTGCTCAGTCCACACAGATAAAATGAACTTCAATAATATAAGCTTTTTCTTCTATAGAAAACGCAACATATTTCAAAATTACCCAAGAAACACACTGTACTCTGTACTGTTTATTTCACTGCTAGCAATAGCGGCCATTAAGTTTGATTTCACTCTCGTGACTGACGTTAGGAAATGTCCGCTGGACATTAGTTAAAGGGTTACTGGGAGTCAATTCGTTACATTTAGAAACGCAGGTACAATAAAAATTGAAGTAAAAATAAAATGATGTCCCTGTATAATCCTCAAACCCCGTCATGACTTTTGGGACACGGAGTATTATAAAGAACGTGTTACCATGTCATAGGCATCCAAAACAAAAGAACGTGCTTTATGAGGAGTTGCCACGGGGATAAAATGACAAATGAAAGCACAGTGTGATGCTAAAATAATATAACAACGCTATCGTAGTAAGTTGGGATACAAAACAAAAGAAGGCGCTGTGCGAAAAGTTGCCGTGTGCGGTAATCTGGCACGTCTCCCGTCTGGTCACGTGCGAGAGCGCGGGCATGCAAGTCACGTGCTTCCGCGGAAGTGCATCGCCAAACCTGGAAGCTCGGCGAGCCCGCGGGGTGAAGTCGGGCCGAGAGGGTTGGCGCGCGCGGAATGCGGCACCAGCTGGCGATTGCAAGGCCGCGCCCCCCACCCCCTAGAAGGTATTGCGACGTTGCCGCCTTATTCCTGTTTTCGAAGCCCAGGAAGTGCGAGTGACCTTGGACCGTGATAATTTTGCGTACTCCCCAACGTATGTTTTTTTTTGGATATCCAGTCGTCTTGGCGGGTTGATTTCTAACATCAGTATAATCAAATTTGCTATTTTCTGTTTTATTATTTTTACATTTCCAAAATTGGACGGAAGTACGTGTTTAAAGCTCGAAAATGGCCTGTTTTGATTGTCACCAATCGCAGTGGCGTAGCCAGGAATTTAAGATGGGGGAGGACAAGTTTTGGGAGCATCACTTGACAGATTTACATGTAACTTATGCCCGTAACACACTTGCAGAGTTTTCGCCAGCGAGAAATGTGTTGCGAGAAAATTAAAAAATTGATAACATGGATTCAAATGGACGTCCACACACTGGAAGAGATTCTCGCTAAAGGCAAAAACCTCGCGCGAGTTTCTCGCTGGAATCGGTAGCTCAGCGAATTTTCTTGACACATTTATCAAAGATGTTTGACATTTATACTCTTTATGACGATTGAATGTAGAAAAAGGTATCACCGGTGGCGATGAATTGTATTGTTTTTATTTGGGAAATGAGGAAAGATGGCTGATAATTGCAGTCAGAAACTTATCGAACTTGTACGATGTCACCCGTAGGCCTATTTATATGATACACGGGATGAAAACTATAAAAACACGGAACTTAAAGAAGAAATCTGGAGACAATATCAGATTATCTGAAAATAAATAGGGCTATATTTTATTTTGATGAGATTTAATAGTATTAATTAAACATTTGAAATAATGTATCTATGTGTCTTAACAGTTTACATAATTTTAATCAGAGCATAGCAAAGAATCCTCTATCATATCATGAATGGCAAAAACTGAGATCTATTCAACCTGAAATAATGCCTAAACGTATCATCATTCAAATCGAAACCAGTGTCCAAAACTCGCCCTTATTTTCGTAAGATACAATGTGATTTTCAGATATTTCTGGCTTTAATTTTAGGCCTACTTTTCTTTTCATTAACAAAATATGTTCATGTAACTCCATTTGCTCATCACCTGAATACTCAGATTCAACATAGCGTTCGTACGTAATTTGTAAACGACAATATACAGGTTATATTTTAAGTATGACAATATACGTAAATACATAACCTATAATATTTCTCCCAACGAGTGATTACTATAATCAGAAAAATGCTTTCTGCATGAAGGCAGTGCATAGATGATCATAGCGAGGTGTGATCTGTGATAGCGAGAACTCGCCAAGTGTGTGGAGGAAGGCTCTTCGCCTCTTTCTCGCAACACATTTCTCGCTAGCGAAAACTCTTCAAGTGTGTTACGGGCCTTACATGCAACATATTTAAAACAGAATAATAGGTTTGTTTCAGCGCGGTTAAGGATCGATTCTTAGCTTCCTACTCATGTGCAGTATTTCAGTGTTTTTTCAACAATACTTGAACTGATTTTGAACTCCCAGTTTCCTATTCCAACGTGCTTTGGAATTCATTCGGTACGAGTGAAATTGGTTCTGGATTAAGAGCAGGAACTGGGGATTCTGAACTGTTGACGCATGCGCAGATGGCTTTATTTGAAGTTACGGTTAAAATGCTTCTAGACTGGGCAGTCCTCACCTGTGGAGTAACGGTCAGCGCGTCTGGCCGCGAAACCAGGTGGCCCGGGTTCGAATCCTGGTCGGGGCAAGTTACCTGGTTGAGGTTCAACCCAATACGAGCAAATGCTGGGTAACTTTCGGTGCTTGACCCCGGAATCATTTCACCGGCATTATCACCTTCATCTCATTCAGACGCTGAATAACCTAGATGTTGATACAGCGTCGTAAAAAACCCAATAAAATAAATAGACTGGGCAGGTTAAAATTAAGAAATAGTCTATCATGAGTGATTTGGAAGGTGATAGTGATATATATGTGACGAAATTAAGTGCTGGTTTGCAGATCCGGAGGTCCCGGGTTCGATTCCTGGTATCGACTCTCGGTGAATTTTTCTTGAAGAAGAGGAATTACCTGAGTGTCTAGAGTCTGGAAATTTGTATGAATGTGAGAGTGCCGGGTTAATATTAATTAACCAATCATCACAAATATAAAAATAACTTACATCAGGACTGTCGCTGGGCAGTAACCTGAACACACGTTTCAGCGTCACATTGTTGACAAGTAACTCCATCTGATAGCACAACCATAAAGCATCTATTATAGAGTTACCAACAACGAAAAAAAAAAAAAAAAACCTTTCAACAACGTAAAATCCGGAATTAGTTCTGAGAACGTATTAAACCAGTGCATGCGTCTAAATATATTCGGTATTAATTCGTAACGCGATCTGAATTGCTGGCTGGAACAAACCTAATAATTGAAGCGTCGGCTGGAACAACGTTGTAACTTACAACATTTTCATTCGGCGTGTTTCCGTGTAATAATGTTGTATGTCATGTTACCTTGCTATACTCCTTGGCTTGTAACTGTCCATCAATGCAGTACGTGAAATTTCTCCACTCAAAAGTTTGCTACCCTCATAAGAACAAAGTTGTACGCGTACACATTTTTGCAGCTCCTGTAAATTTTACCAAATGTAACTTATAACGTTGTTCCAGCCGACGCTTCAATTATTGTTTAATACTATGATATTTAAAATCAATTTAGACTTCCTGAAAGTTAATAAAGCAAAATCTATCCTCTGTCGTTGCGGAGTGAAGAAATAGATGCCGACCCTAAATAAAGCTAATTGTGTTGAGAACGATAGCTCCATAATTTTTTTTTTTTAAATCGTCGTCAGTTTAAAACAACTTTTGACCACCTCTGTGGTCTAAGGATCAGCATGCGGTCCCGTACGCAGAGGGCCCGGGTTCGATTCCCGGTCGGGTTGAATTTCCTGGTTGAGGTTTTTCAGGGTTTTTCTCAAATGCCAGGAAATTCGGGCCACAACATCCCTGAATATCACCGGCCTCATTCATCATCGCAATCATATTTATAACAAATCAGTAATACATATACAGTCACCATCTAGTTCACAACAATAGAACCAGTCTCAACGATAGTACACAGGCCTTCGGATTTTTAACCAAAGATCAACTCGCGATATGACCAAAGATATTAAAGCGAGTATAAATAACAGCGAGGGGGGGGGGACAACTTTGTAAGCAGAAATATGAAGCATATATTATTCTAACTATTGGTCTTTGTCGTTAGAAACAATCAATGGTTTAAATTTAATATAATTTTTCTTGAAAAAAAAGAGGGTGGGGGCTTCGGCCCGATGAGCCACTGATTATTCTGATTATTCGTGCATTACTGAACTGATATCGTATCAATTTAGAGCCCGACTATTCATCAGGGAGATGTGAACATTGCAATTCAATTACACGCAAGAAACAATGTAACTTCATTGAATGAGAAAGTGACTGTTTTCAACTGTTTCGTAACGGATTTAACCCCCAACTGACTACTAGATTGTAGTGTGTTTGTAATACAAGAACTTAGGTCGATATTCATAGTCGAGTTAAGTCATCCTTGTATCGAAATCGAACTTTAATCGTGGCTTTATTACAGATTTCGACCCAAGCAAGTCGAAGTTACTGATGATCTCGCAATATTTACTTTACAAAGTCTAACATCATGAAATTGAACTTTTTCTCAATCACATTTATGTGATGAAATAAGTTAAACTTTATGAAATCAAGGACACCTCTGACGAGTTTTAACATAAAAATGAATAACGATTTTGAAGAACTGTCTGAGGAAGTTATTGAAATGCAAGGAATTGCTTCAAAACATTACCTTCGAAACTTCATGGATCTCTTTCAATTTTATAATCGTGAATTCAAAAGTAGCTTTTATTTTCTCAAAATGGTGGTTTTGGAATCCATACTTTCCAGTCGCCTTGGGTGGCGCTGTCTGTATAGCGCTGGCCTCCTGTGCACGAGGTTGCGGGTTTGATCCTGGCCCATGTCGATGGCATTTTAAGCACAATTCCAGCGACGCTGATATAACTTCTGCAGTTGCGAGCGTCGTTAAATAAAACATGAATTTAAAATCCATACTTTCGGAAGTGGAACGAAGTCTTGCGGAACAAAACCAGTGAAATTTGTCAGTTTCTCCAGTATTGAATCTTATTTGGTTCAGATTTTATACCTCTGAAAGCTTTCAGGTAAATTTCATGTTATTAAAATATAACAATATCGGTAAGATTGCATTTCTTTAATGTGCATTTGATCTGACTACACCTAATAAGGTTAAATATCCTGATTTAGTCAATTTAAACAAAAATGTTTAGCATTAATAAAATCAATGGAAAACAAAACTTATTTTTCATCTTTGCTTCCATTTCAATAACAACTTAATTATACAGAAGCTAGGATGCACACAGATTTGGAGACAAAAGAAATACGACTGACCGATTCATATTATCGTGACATTGGCCATGCAATTTCTCATACTGTGAAACTCGCGCTTTATTGTATATGTTACCGTTAAAACCCGAAATCAGTTAAAACCAGTTTTTACTAGTAAAAACTAGTTTTAAAAACGTAAATAATAGAAAGAGAGTCTTCGTAAAATGTAGAATCAATGACAGATTAGGTTTGATAAAAGCCTAAACGAACCAAAAACTGAACTTACCAAACCTAACCTGTCATTGATTTTAGATTTTACGAAAACTCCCTTTCTATCTACCTACATTTGCTTAAGCTAGTTGTTACTAGTTGAAACTGGTTCTGACGGATTTCGGGTTTTAACGGTAACATATATAAAAATACTAGGGTAATTAATATTTTTTTAAACTTAAAGTACGACTTCATAGCCAATTGCGAATAACATAATTATAACATATTCCTATAAGTACAACTTAATGAAGACATACTCTTTAAACAAATACGTCACTGACTATGGATACCTGCCCTTGAGGGACAATGTTAGCAGGGTCGACTTATTTCAGCTACAGTGGTTATTGAGTTTTCAAAGAATTGTGAATTTTCAGACAGGTAGAGGAAAAGGGGTTGCAGACAGTCGCAAGTTCCATTAACGGAGTCTGTCTAGCAGACGCGTGACGTGCCTGACACTAATGCCGTGCCGTCGCGTACAGCATGTTTGTTACGTTGTGCCCTCTCGCAGGTAGCTCATCACGGCGCGTCCATTTCCTGCGGGCCGTAGCAGCCGTAGTGCGTTAGTTGGGCTCTCGCCACAGTACGCGTGTGCCGTGTTCTTAGTGTGCTGGCTGGCAACTGATCATAGTGCCCGCGTTTTTATCTGGCAGCTCGTCACAACGCGCGATGTATTGCTGTGTTCCCTGGATAGATGCAACAGGGTGCGTTGTTTCATTGTGTTTTGTAAAAAAACCTTGTATTATCTGGCAACTCACCACAGTGTCCGTAGTTTCTTTTTTGTGGGGGAGGAAGGATTGCATGCCACCTCGGCTCATTTTAAATCCTCCGCAATTTGTGTAATTAGGTTGTGTTGCCCGGCAACTAACAACGATGTGATTTTTTGCTTCTGGCAACTCGCAACAGTTTGTAGTGTTGTCTGGCAACTCGCAACTGTGCTAGTTTTGTAGTGTTGTCTGGCAACTCGTAACAGTGCTGGTTTTGTAGTGTTATCTGGAAAGTCTCAACAGTGCTAGTTTGTAGTGTTGTCTGGCAAATCGCAACAGTGCTGGTTTTGTAGTGTTCTCTGGAAAGTCTCAACAGTGCTAGTTTGTAGTGTTGTCTGGCAAATCGCAACAGTGCTAGTTTTGTAGTGTTGCCTGGCAACTCGTAACAGTGCTAGTCTTGTAGTGTTGCCTGGCAACTCGCAGCAATGCCAATTTGTAGTGTTGTCTGGCAACTAGTAACAGTGCTAGTTTTGTAGTGTTGTCTGGCAACTCGCACAGTGCTAGTTTTGTAGTGTTGTCCGACAACTCGTAACAGTACTAGTTTGCAGTGTTATCTGGCAACTCGTAACAGTGCTGATTTTGTAGTGTTGTCTAACCACTCGTAACATTGCTAGTTTTGTAGTGTTGTCTGGCAACTCGCAGCAGTGCTAGTTTGTAGTGTTGTCTGGCAACTCGTAACAGTGCTAGTTTTGTAGTGTTGTCCGACAACTCGTAACAGTGCTAGATTTGTAGCGTTGTCTGACAAACTCGCAGCAGTAGTAGTTTGTAGTGTTGTCTGGCAACTCGTAACAGTGCTAGTTTCGTAGTGTTGTCTGGCAACTCGCAGCAGTGCTAGTTTGTAGTGTTGTCTGGCAACTCGCAGCAGTGCTAGTTTGTAGTGTTGTCTGGCAACTCGCAACAGTGCTAGTTTTGTAGTGTTGTCTGGTAACTCGCAACAGTGCTAGTTTGTAGTGTTGCCTGGCAACTCGTGACAGTGCTAGTTTTGTAGTGTTGTCTGGCAACTCGCAACAGTTCTAGTTTTGTAGTGTTACCTGGCAACTCGCAACAGTGCTAGTTTTGTAGTGTTTTCTGGCAACTCGCAACAGTGGTAGTTTGTAGTGTTGTCTGGCAACTCGCAACAGTGTTAGTTTTGTAGTGTTGTCTGGCAACTCGCAGCAGTGCTAGTTTGTAGTGTTGTCTGGCAACTCGCAGCAGTGCTAGTTTTGTAGTGTTGTCTGGCAACTCGCAACAGTGCTAGTTTTGTAGTGTTGTCTGGTAACTCGCAACAGTGCTAGTTTGTAGTGTTGCCTGGCAACTCGTGACAGTGCTAGTTTTGTAGTGTTGTCTGGCAACTCGCAACAGTTCTAGTTTTGTAGTGTTACCTGGCAACTCGCAACAGTGCTAGTTTTGTAGTGTTTTCTGGCAACTCGCAACAGTGGTAGCTTTGTAGTGTTGTCCGATAACTCGTAACAGTGCTAGTTTGCAGTGTTATCTGGCAACTCGTAACAGTTCTAATTTTGTAGTGTTGTCTGACCACTCGTAACAGTGCTAGATTTGTAGCGTTGTCTGGTAACTCGCAGCAGTAGTAGTTTGTGGTGTTGTCTGGCAACTCGTAACAGTGCTAGTTTTGTAGTGTTGTCTGGCAACTCGCAGCAGTGCTAGTTTGTAGTGTTGTCTGGCTACTCGCAGCAGTGCTAGTTTGCAGTGTTGTCTGGCAACTCGCAACAGTGATAGTTCTGTAGTGTTGTCTGGTAACTCGCAACAGTGCTAGTTTTGTAGTGTTGTCTGGTAACTCGCAACAGTGCTAGTTTGTAGTGTTGCCTGGCAACTCGTGACAGTGCTAGTTTTGTAGTGTTTTCTGGCAACTCGCAACAGTGGTAGTTTGTAGTGTTGTCTGTCAACTCACAACAGTGCTAGTTTTGTAATGTTGTCTGGCAACTCGCAACAGTGCTCGTTTTATAGTGTTGTCTGACAACTCACAACAGTTCTAGTTTTGTAGTGTTGTCTGGCAACTCGCAACAGTGGTAGTTTTGTAGTGTTATCTGGCAACTCGCAACAGTGCTAGTTTTGTAGTGTTGTTTGGCAACTCGCGTAGTGTTGTCTGAACACTCGCAACAGTGCTAGTTTTGTAGTGTTGTCTGGTAACTCGCAACAGTGCTAGTTTTGTAGTGTTGTCTGGTAACTCGTAACAGTGCTGGTTTGCAGTGTTATCTGGCAACTCGTAACAGTGCTAATTTTGTAGTGTTGTCTGACCACTCGTAACAGTGCTAGATTTGTAGCATTGTCTGGTAACTCGCAGCAGTAGTAGTTTGTAGTGTTGTCTGGCAACTCGTAACAGTGCTAGTTTTGTAGTGTTGTCTGGCAACTCGCAGCAGTGCTAGTTTGTAGTGTTGTCTGGCAACTCGCAGCAGTGCTAGTTTGTAGTTTTGTCTGGCAACTCGCAACGGTGCTAGTTTTGTAGTGTTGTCTGGTAACTCGCAACAGTACTAGTTTGTAGTGTTGCCTGGCAACTCGTGACAGTGCTAGTTTTGTAGTGTTGTCTGGCAACTCGCACAGTTCTAGTTTTGTAGTGTTACCTCGCAACTCGCAACAGTGCTAGTTTTGTAGTGTTTTCTGGCAACTCGCAACAGTGGTAGTTTGTAGTGTTGTCTGGCAACTCGCAACAGTACTAGTTTTGTAGTGTTGTCTGGCAACTCGCAACAGTGCTAGTTTTGTAGTGTTGTCTGGTAACTCGCAACAGTGCTAATTTGTAGTGTTGCCTGGCAACTCGTGACAGTGCTAGTTTTGTAGTGTTGTCTGGCAACTCGCAACAGTTCTAGTTTTGTAGTGTTTTCTGGCAACTCGCAACATTGCTAGTTTTGTAGTGTTTTCTGGCAACTCGCAACAGTGGTAGTTTGTAGTGTTGTCTGGCAACTCGCAACAGTACTAGTTTTGTAGTGTTGTCTGTCAACTCGCAACAGTGCTAGTTTTGTAGTGTTGTCTGGCAACTCGCAACAGTGCTCGTTTTATAGTGTAGTCTGGCAACTCGCAACAGTGCTAGTTTTGTGTTGTCTGGCAACTCGCAACAGTGCTAGTTTTGTAGTGTTATCTGGCAACTCGCAACAGTGCTAGTTTTGTAGTGTTGTTTGGCAACTCGTAACAGTGCTACGTTTGTAGTGTTGTCTGGCAACTCGTAACGGTGCTAGTCTGTAGTGTTGTCTGGCAACTCGTAACAGTGCTAGTTTTGTAGTGTTGTCTGCCTACTCGTAACAGTGCTAGTTTTGCAATGTTGCCTGGCAACTCGCAACAATGCTAGTTTTGTAGTGTTGTCTGATATCTCGCAACAGTGCTAGTTTCGCAGTGTTGTCTGATAACTCCCAATAATGCTAGTTTTGTAGTGTGGTCTGGCAAGTCGCAACAGTGCTAGTTTTGTAGTGTTGTCTGGCAAGTCGCGTAGTGTTGTCTGGCAACTCGCTTAGTGTTGTCTGGCAACTCGCAACAGTGCTAGTTTTGTAGTGTTGTCTGTTAACTCGCAACAGTGCTAGTTTTGTAGTGTCTGGTAACTCGCAACAGTGCTAGTTTTGTAGTGTTGTCTGACAACTCGTAACAGTGCTGGTTTTGTAGTGTTGTCTGGCATCTCGCAACAGTGCTGGTTTTGTAGTGTTGTCTGCCAACTCGTAAAAGTGCTAGTTTTGTAGTGTTGTCTGCCAAGTCGTAACAGTGCTAGTTTTGAAGTGTTGTCTGGCAGATCGCAACAGTGTTACTTTGTAGTGTTGTCTGGGAACTCGTAACAGTGTTAGGTTTGTAGTGTTGTCTGGCAACTCGTAACAGTGCTAGTTTTGTAGTACTGCCTGGCAACTCGTAACATTGCTAGTTTTGTAGTGTTGTTTGGTAACTCGTAACAGTGCTAGTTTTGTAGTGTTGTCTGACAACTCGCAACAGTGCTAGTTTTGTAGTGGTGTCAGGCAACTCGTAACAGTCCTAGTTTTGTACTGTTGTCTGGCAAGTCGCAACAGTGCTAGTTTTGTAGTGTTGTTTGGCAACTCGTAACAGTGCTAGTTTTGTAGTGTTGTCTGGCAACTCGTAACAGTGCTAGTTTTGTAGTGTTGTTTGGCAACTCGTAACAGTGCTAGTTTTGTAGTGTTGTCTGGCAACTCGTAACAGTTCTAGTTTTGTGGTGTTGTCTGACAACTCGCAACAATTCTAGTTTTGTAGTGTTGTCTGACAACTCGCAACAATGCTTGTTCTGTAGTTTGTTTGACAACTCGCAACAGTTCTAGTTTTGTAGTGTTGTCTGGCAACTCGTAACACTGCTAGTTTTGTAGTGTTGTCTGGCAACTCGTAACAGTGCTAGTTTTGTAGTGTTGTCTGCAACTCGGAACAGGGCTAGTTTTGTAGTGTTGTCTGGCAACTGCAACAATGCTAATTTTGTAGTGTTGTCTGGCAACTCCTAACAGTGCTAGTTTGTAGTGTTGTCTGGCAACTCGTAACAGTACTAGTTTTGTAGTGTTGTCTGGCAACTCGTAACAGTGCTTGTTTTATGGTGTTGTCTGACAACTCGCAACTATGCTAGTTCTGTAGTTTGTTTAACAACTCGCAACAGTTCTAGTTTTGTAGTGTTGTTTTTACAACTCGCAAAAGTGCTAGTTTTGTAGTGTTGTCTGGCAACTCGTAACAGTGCTAGTTTTGTAATTTTGTCTGGCAACTAGTAACAGTTCTAGTTTTGTAGTGTTGTCTGGCAACTCGTAACAGTGCTAGTCTTGTAGTGCTGTCTCGCAATTCGTAACAGTTCTAGTTTGTATTGTTGTCTGGCAACTCGTAACAGTGCTAGTCTTGTAGTGTTGTCTCGCAACTCGTAGCAGTACTAGTTTTGTAGTGTTGTTTGGCAAGTCGTAACAGTGCTAGTTTGGTAGTGTTGCCTGGCAACTCGCAGCAATGCCAGTTTGTAGTGTTGTGTGGCAACTCGTAACAGTGCTAGTTTTGTAGTGTTGTCCGATAACTCGTGACAGTGCTAGTTTTGTAGTGTTGTCTGTCAACTCGTAACAGTGCTAGTTTTGTAGTGTTGTCTGACAACTCGCAACATTGCTAATTCTGTAGTTTGTTTAACAACTCGCAACAGTTCTAGTTTTGTAGTGTTGTTTGACAACTCGCAAGAGTGCTAGTTTTGTAGTGTTGTCTAACAACTCGTAACAGTGCTAGTTTTGTGATGTTGTCTGGCAACCCGTAACAGTGATAGTTTTGTAGTGTTGTCTGCAACTCGGAACAGTGCTAGTTTTGTAGTGTTGTCTGGCAACTCGCAACAGTGCTAATTTTGTAGTGTTGTCTGGCAACTCGTAACAGTGCTAGTTTTGTAATATTGTCTGGAAAGTCTCAACAGTGCTAGTTTGTAGTGTTGTCTGGCAACTGCTACAATGCTAGTTTTGTAGTGTTTTCTGGCAACTCCTAACAGTGCTAGTTTGTAGTGTTGTCTGGCAACTCGTAACAGTATTAGTTTTGTAGTGTTGTCTGGCAACTCGCAACGGTGATAGTTGTGTAGTGTTGTCTGGCAACTCTCAACAGTGCTAGTTTTGTAGTGTTGTCTGGCAGCTCGTAACAGTGCTAGTTTTGTAGTGTTGTCTGGCAACTCGTAACAGTGCTAGTTTTGTAATGTTGTCTGGCAGCTCGTAACAGTGCTAGTTTTGTAATGTTGTCTGGCAACTCGTAACAGTGTTAGTTTTGTAGTGTTGTCTGGCAACTCGCAACAGTGCTAGTGTTGCAGTGTTGTCTGGCAACTCACAACAGTGCTAGTTTTGTAATGTTGTCTGGCAACTTGTAACAGTGCTAGTTTTGTAGTGTTGTCTGACAACTCGCAACAATGCTAGTTTTGTAGTGTTGTCTGACAACTCGCAACAGTGCTAGTTTTGTAGTGTTGTCTGGAAATTCTCAACAGTGCTAGTTTTGTAGTGTTGGCTGGAAAGTCTCAAGAGTGCTAGTTTTGTGGTGTTGTCGGACAACTCGTAACAGTGCTAGTTCTGTAAAGTTGTCTGACAATTTGTAACAGTGCTAATTTTGTAGTGTTTTTTGTAGTGATAGTTTTGTAGTGTTGTCTGGCAACTTGTAGCAGTGCTAGTTTTATAGTATCGTTTTATAATTACTATTCTTTTGGTCTTGGCCCCCTTTTCACTGTCCCCTATTTGGCCGCGCGGTAGTGTATTAAGAATACCCGTTTGTTTAGTAATATGAACGTAAGTACGGTTTTCTTTTCATTCAGCAGTGTTGCCTGGCAACTGTCATTGTCCTGGTTGGCAACTACTGTTCGACCGAGTGGTTATGTCGCATCTGAGTTTTCTCCCCACCCGTTTATGCTTGCCCTTCTGTAAAGGCTAGTGACTGAGCTATTAGGGTGTTTTTGAAAGAAATTATATATATATATACGTTTTTTATTACCTTATAAACTACGTTTTGGTCAAGAATGTAGTTCCTAGCTGCTTCCATTTGCCCCGATTTACATGACACTTTGCAAGATTACCCGGCACACTGCAATACACAAAGCTGTGCGTGGAATCTGCTCTTTACTGCTCATGATTTGAATTTTTAACTTTTAAAAATTAAAGAAAAACATCAACTAATCTCACTAGAGGTTTTGATTTATCTAGAGAAAATCAAAACTGCAGTGAGATTTAATTGACTATTACACGATTAGAAGAAATGAAGTACTCTAATACAATAAAATATTGACTTACTAAAATTCTATTTCCCTAATGTTAGCTTCACCAAAACGTTTGAACGGAGCCGCCATTTTCAGTTGACTATCTATGCGGTAAACAAATGACGATCGTAAAACATGTTTTATAGTACCGTAAAGAATTTTCAGTTTGAAATGTTGGCAAACAAAGAAACAAATGCTAGGGAAGTAATATAAACAAACAAATGGTAGGGAAATACAAAAATTGTAGTGATAAACAGCCATGATTGGTTGAAACAAGTCCTTTCCTACTATTTTATTGGTCAAAAGTAGTATGACGTAGTAAAAGTGTAATAGTCAACAAAAGTTATGATTTGTAAGAAATTTATCTCGTCAATCAATTCTCAAATTTAAAAATTCGTGAAACTAAGTCCTTCACGGAAGATTTTTAGAAGGAAAAACAATTCTGAAGTCGTCAGAAATGTTTTGAATTTACTCATAATATGATATAATTGAAATACGTAAAAAATTTATATCTAAGAACCTAATGAATGAAACTTGATGAAAGTTGAGAACACGGTCCCAGTGTCCCTTAAAGAAAAGAATCCCGTTAAGTACTTGTCACGTGATTTCCCTCTTTTCGATGACCCTGCAATATAATCACTCGGTTGGACAGTATATCGTCGTTGATTTTATAAAACCTCCTATGTGACTTCACAGAAAATAATTTTTCAGGAGGAAGAAAAAAATTAATTAAAAATCAATGGGCATACATAAGAATATGAAGTAATTCCGTAGAAAACGTTGGTGAATGTGGTGAACATAAATGTATGTTTGTATTTATTTACACTGCAAGTGGGCAAGCACCCGGTGCCAGTGGTACAAACAATATAAACAGTACACAATACAATTATACAATACACAATATAATTATACACAACAATTACAATTAGTAATGCATAAAATAACCTAATTAATAAGTGAACCTAATTTTACAATACAACTTACATATGTATAGGCCCTACATAAGTTTCACATTGGTACTGATAATAATCTTTCACTTTACTCTCATCTCACTCACTGCACTGGCACTGGCATTTCACTGACACTTTAGAACACATTTCACCGACACTATAAGTCACATTTCGCTGACACTATAAATTATCACTGATCGAAACTATTCACTACATTGTAAAACCATAGCTTCACTGACTAACCTCGTTTCATTGATACAGCAGCTCAAATAAGACAAATACTTACACCCTTATGGATACTTATAAACAGAACTACATTTAAACTAAACTTACAATTCAAACCAAGGGAGTAACTCGTCAGGCTAAATAAATAGGCCTACATGTCACCTTAAAAAATAAATGTCACCTAAATTTGAATCTACACTTTATACACAAGGTTTTAAGTTATTCTTGAACCCCATTAAGGAAGGACAGTCCTCAAAGACCGCTGCAGGTAGGTCTTTCCAATCATTTATAGTTCTATTTAAAAATGAGAATTTACCTACATCCGTTTTGTTTCCTACATTTGATTTTAAAATCATGATCGTTCCTACCATAGTACGTTGGCTTTTCTAACCGAGCCGTTATTTCTACCCATGCTTTCTGACCTAGATGTGCTCTATACCATGATGTTATTTTAGTTTTTCTACGTCTGTTTTCCAATGTTTCCCATTTAAATTCTTTTATCGTATCGTTTCCGTCTTCTCTTTTACCTTTAACAAATTTAGCTGCCCTATACTGGATTCTTTCTGAGGGATTTACCTGATATATTCTGTAGGGATCCCAACATGTATAGATTGACAAATCGAACTGAAACCCTGACGGAGTTACTACGTGAGCGCTGGCTGTCTTGGGGTGAGCAAGTGAGAAAGCACGGGGGGAAGGGAGGGAGCACTATGCACTATGTACTTGCAGGTCCACTCACAGTTTGTCAAACCTGCTAACAAAAGTATTAAAAGGTTGACTAGTTGCCTGCAATGCTAGCATAATGGACAGTCGAGGCAAAAATGAAGAATCCGTTATCATGCATGAATATATAATAGGAATGCGAAACTTACTGAGTTTCCAGTAACACATACTAGAGGCGTTGTTGTAGAAATTGATCTTACTGCCACCTGTTGGGAGGGGGGGGAGTGGAGGGGCGTTATTGCATCTAGCAGCGCACCAAGTAGCCAAAAAAGAGTAATTACTCCATGCATTTAGCAGCGCACCTGGTGACGAAAATGTTAAACTGTGCAGAAAATATTCCCTCCCACCCTCATCGATATTCAAAACTAACCCAATTTAAAATAAAACATTTACATTTTTATTCCTCACAGCATCTTCTACTGGAAATTCTTACCGGAGCCAACAGGAAGATAAAAGAGACGATCTATTTTACACTACCCTATTAAAATATAACCAGACAGAGACAGAAAATAAAGCAAAAGGTTAGATAATTGGGATTGTATTCTTTGGGTATTTATTGTACAGCGCAATGGAAAAGTCTGCAAGAACAACTTAGATAGTTCAATTTATTATATTACTATTACTTTACAATACATTCAACAACACTGTTTTACAACATCCATAAACATCACTGTTTAACATACACTGCTTATACACATACGTAATATCACTTTATGTTCACTTCTTAGCAAGTTTCTGTCTGCCATCTTGTGTCTCTTCGAGCAATATCTCGAACGGATAAATAGAAACCTCTGGGTAATGTACCAAACACGTAGTTCTAATGTTCACCACCTACGACGTTGGGCGCTGATCATCTTATTTCAGCCCCCCGCCGCCAGATAGTGCTGACCGCAGTTTCGCATCCTATTATATATTTATCCATGCCGTTATTATGCTAATACTGGAGAGTGGTTCTTCTATTAGTCGCGATGCCCACATACACCCTCTCCTATACTTACGGGGATTGGTGACTGAATGACGCGGGGCGAGGGAGAGAGAAAGAGAAAGAGAGAGATTCCAGAAGTTGGCGTGTTTTACAGGGTTTCACTTGAAGTTGTCAAACTATAGTTCCGTATTCCATTAACGGTCGCACTAACGTTAGATATGCTATTTCCCCCGATTTGGGGCTAGCCTTTTTCAATATTCTCATAATAAAGTGAAGTGCCCTCCATGCTCTCCCCAAGAAAGTTTGGAGTTTAAATACACTCCTAGGTATTTACAACATTGTTCTTACGGAATTACAACACCACTGAATAAATGACATCGATGTAGGTCTATTGATATTTAATTAATTTTTTCTTTCTCCTGACAAATTATTTTCCGAAAAGTCACATAGAAGGTTACGTTTGCCGACAACTGACCTCGGCCCGCGTGTTGCAGACCGCGCAGGCGCAGCGGCAGCAGCATCGTGGTGCTCGACTCGCAGCCCTCCGATGACGCCTGCAACATGATGACGATGACGCTGGACAACGGGCCGCACCGCGAGATGGCCGTGGACGTGCCGGAATCTTTCATCGCCCGCAGCAAGACTCCGCCTCGCTACCCCCCGCCGCGCGCCAACGGCTCGGCGTCGAAGCCGGTGCCTCCGCCCAGAGACCACCTGCGAATCGAGAAGGACGGGAGACTGGTGAACCGGGCGCCGGCCCCCCAGGTGCCCGCCAGGACCGCCGTGACGCCGGGGCACGCCGTGGCCGCCAACAACAACAATGCCGACCCCACGAAGGAGCAGCTGGACAGCATCCGCAAGTTCCAGGTAGGGACCTTACTTTGTGGACGAGCCCGCACTTTCTTCAAGTTCTATGAGCTTTGGTCCTGCTGGGCAAATTTGTTGGGACTAGCGCACTGGAACTATACTGTTTTCGCTGTAAGAAAAATCCTAATGTAAACACAAGCACGTGGCTGTCACACCCGTGATTGGCTCACAGTCGAAACACTTACACGACGCAGAAAAATATAGTCCGTATTTGGAAACTATCATCTTGTATTATTTGAGAATAAAAAATTGAATTCTAGTTGTTAAATATAATGAAACACATAACTTCACTCACATGTAAAACGATATGTAAAAGAGAAGCTAGTTTTATATTTTGTTATGTACTATGAACGCGGATGAATACCAACAGTAATACCGCGGTAGTCTGTTCTTGTGACAAGCTGGCGTCACTTGAGCTCGTAGTTGTTCACGTAAGCACGTGGTACTGAAGTATGGCTTCTGCATCCTCGGTGTCTGTGGTTATTAAACATAAGAGTAGAAACCCTCTCAAAAGCGGAGAAAAACGAATAGTATTAAATGTATATAATAAGTTATGTGAGTTTTAATTAGAATAATTATAAAGTAAATGTTTCCTAAACAAATGAATGCATAGTAGTGAGGTTAGGCCTACTTGACGAGTAACGGGAAATGTTTAACATGAAACAGAATGTACAACAGTAGGCGGGAACACGTACTGAGAATCTATGGCGCCAAACAGCGGCCAATGAAGCCTCACTTCAGTCACGTGCTATTGTTTACATTAGGATTTTTCTCACAGCGAAAAGATTATATGGACATTTTGAGAAATGGAATACATATATGGCGAAGTGCATAAACATCAGTTAAAACGCAGTAATCATAGATTACGAAACGACGGTTAAACAGCAACAGTAGTTAAAATGTAATTTGTGTGCACCATTCATAATCACCGCTGGCTATAGTTGTTTTTTGAAAGATGGGCCATGACAGCGTTGTGATTGGAAAAACAACTGAATGTCACATAGCGTAGTAGGCCTGTTGCTATGGGAACAACGGTTGAGTTGCCAAACTTACAGTTCCCACGTGGCGAGTGCTTAATAGCTCTCTTGGCGACATTTATTGTGCATACAATGTTAGCATTGGTATTTCGTGTTTGATTCTCTGTCGATTTTTGTATTGTTTTCTTACCTTCGCGTCAATTGTCAATGAATGTTTTAACGCCAGCCATTTTAACGACAATAAATTGCTCTCTTCCATCAACTGGCAGGGTGGTAGTCCATATTGGCAACATGGCACTGTAGTTCCAAGCTCGGCCGCTTAACTGTCATGTCCCATCTTAAAAAAAAGTGTAGCTGACACCTCATTTAACCAGAGTAAAGTCTATGATGGTACATTGTTTCTACAAAATGACTAAAGGAAAGCATTCATACCGCTGCAAAGATAATAGTCAACGTCTAAAAACGACTGCGCTTACTACGTTCTACATCGAAATGAACGTGTCCTACATTTTCGCTTTGCATTTGTTTGTGTTTGGGCGATGTTATATTTGCGAGTTCCATTTCTTTGACTTTAGGTTAAAATAGAAAATTGAATGCAAAAATGATTATATCCCAATGTGTGGTTGAAGTATCGATAGACTGAATTACTAGATTTAAATATATTATATAAAAAGATGGAATATCTATAAAGGAAAAGGATGCAGAAGATTAGTAGGAATGTGTATATGATCCAGGACCCCATTTACACCAGGGAACTGTTCATTATCCTAAGATCAATCCATAACCTCCTTTTGTTCAGCCAGTGACATAGAGAAAGAGATATTGGAGTATTCCCTCTTAAAATACAGAAAATAACAGTTACATAGAATCGTCATATAAGCAGCCGATCCATAGGAGAAATATGATTGTTCTTGTGTTATTTCAAGTGATCCATTTGTAGATTTTGATAAACGAAATCCCTCCTGAAATTTTCTGTCACCTAATTCCTCGTAAGAATTCTCTCTTTCCTCTAAAGAAACTTCACGCTCACGCTCTATCCAAGTAATCCAAGTACTGTACAATAATAATCGTCTTCGAAATAAACATCTGTGGCTCTGGCCGCCATTTTGCTTTACTTGCTCTACTAATCATTGGTTATCTCCTTTAACCGCTCGAATATGGCCGGTTAGATATTATTGTGGTTAACCTCCTATTTAAGTCGTAACCGAGGTCGATCCACTGTAAAAATGCTTAACCAGGGGTTAGGTGACAATTTTAACCGATGGTTACACTAACCGACGTTGATGCACGTGGGCAATAATGTGACATAAGTACAGGGTGATCCGTTTGGGTATGGATGAAATAAAAACACCGTAAAACATTTACTACTGAACCTTATTTGTTTAAACTTAGTGCATACAACACTGAGAGATGGGAGATTCCTCAACATGACCCCCATTGCGCACCCTGCACAACTCATAACGGTGATGCAATTCAGCCCATGTCCGATAATTTTTGTTGGATTTGATTATAAAACTATAGCATTTTAATGGTTTTGTAGAGATTGGTGTAAGATTATAGAATGTGGACAGTTATTGTGATTTAATTATACAGGGACATCATTTTATTTTTACTAACATTTTTAATATTAACCTGTCTATACCTTTTGAGAACCGGAAACACCGCTTGCTCCCCCCTCCAAGACTGGAGTTCGATGATACTGGCGTAAAACACAAATCACTCTACTAGGTATAGGATGGAAGAAAAGTAGTTCATCCATTTACGTAAACTAGGAAATATCGCGATTTTGAGTTTGATAATTTTCATTAGGTTTTTGTTTAATCAAAGTACAGTACTGTATTAAGAATAAGTGTTTTTACTCACGAAGTGAGTTATCCATGCGAACGTATTCATTATGCAGTGTATACTGTCTACAGTACATTAGCGTACAATATAGAGAAGGAAGTTAAATTGAAAAATAATCATAATATGAATATTTAAACACAATTTTGAAAATGGTGGCCTTTCATTTCGATACAGGCTTCAGTTCTTTTGTGCATATTATCGCACTATAGACTATTGCATCTAATTCCAATTGCCAGTTTCGTCCTTCGTACTAGTAACTCATGTTGAAATAATTCTGTACCTACTCTACGTACTGTAAATTCAATCTTCACTTCTGCCCGACCCGAAAATATAAAATTACACAGATATGCTATCTACTGTCCGTCCAAGTGGTTATGCCGCAGGATTGTAGAAAGGAAGAAATCACGTGACAGTTAATTACTTAACGAGGTCCTTTTATTTAAGTTAAATTAAACGGCTGTATAATATTACTTAAACGCCCAATTCATAACAGAAATTAATGTTTTCAGAAAAGAACTAAGACAGCCCAGCTTTTACAGAGGGGCGAGCAGAAGCAGGTGGGGGAAATCGTGATGCGACGTAGGCAAACGGACAGTACCTGTGCGAAAATATGATTCAATATTGAAAGCTCTTTCGTCACTGGAAAACGCGAACATATTTCTGGAACTGTCTTGGTTCTGTGTGGAGTTGGAACTTCCTTAGTAGAAGGGGTGGGAGTGTACTATACTCACTAACTCAGTACTGCTTACTATCTGCGGTCTTGGTTCTGTCGTGTTCGTCCAGTTGGAAGTTCCTTAGTAGAAGGGTGGGGCGCGAGATCTTACCGAAGTACATTCAAAAACTCAGGTACAATAAAACGAAATGAAGTAAAAATAAAATGATGTCCCTGTAGAATTTTGCTACTTAGATTGGTCCATATACTTATAGAATGTGGACCATTTTCCTCGTTGCGTATCGAAAAATTCCGTTCTTTCTGAAAATCATGGAAGCAGGCAGTCTGCTACAGAATTAGGTGTAAGAGAGAGCAACATTCTCTTATTGCGCCAACACAGAATGGCGGTATTTGCTTCTAAAGCGACGAGAAGAAATTCGCCTGCCCACGAAAAAGAAGGAGAAAAGGGTTCCTTGTGACAAATGACACAATTAGAAGTACCGGTAAAGCTAATGAAGTGGCTACAGCCCGTGATATATCAAGACAAGTATAGATAGGTACATGGGTGAAGTAATAGTTATTCACGATACTAATGTCGTAATGTTTCATGTTACAATACGAGTTTGATAATAGCCAACAGAGTATTGTAATATGAAGTTACGGCATGTGTATCTTATGAAGTTTTATCCGCTTTGATAAAAAGATTAATGTGAAATTGAATACTGTCTAAATGTAAAATTTTCATGGCCGACTATATACGGGTTATTTGATCTCAAATCGACCGAAATATAGAGAAAATTGACCTTGCAATTTTTAAATACAATGAAACTCTTTCTGTCCGTTGAAAACTGTGATACAATGCTTTGTGCAAAGTTTGAGGCATCAGAACTTCATAGTGTTTAAATTAAAAATTTTAAATTTATCGCGTTTTCATAAAATTAGCAACTTTAAACTGTTGTGGCTCGAAACCCTTTCACTAATGATCAAAATCATGGTTTATTTTGATGCTGAGAAATTATAGTTTATATTGACATGTAAACAGTTTTTGTTACTTTTTATGGAAATGGAGAAATTTAGATTTTTCTTCATTAAGACGCCTTTGCCCACGAAAAAATATTTTTAAAATATATGGTTAGATTCCGCATTGAATGTACAAATAAACACATATTTTTTTACTGTTGCACCGTTTATAAGAAAGTATTGAAAATATCAAATAAAGAAAATAAATAGTACGCGCGTGAAGTAAGCAGCTGACTGTGAGGCGGGAGCTAGCCGAGACAAGCAAGGCCAGGAGACAAACACGTGATGTGTCGTCTAGCAGTCATGGCTGGGCTAGCTTTATCCCAAGTTTTTATAAACACAGGAGTAAAATGACGCCCAATGCTCGCTTATCTTCAGCTCTCGGCCAGTGCGTGCGGTACTGCGCCGTTCAAGTCTAGGCGTGTGAAAATAATTTATTTAATACCCTCGAAACTTATTGCCGTGCCACTAAGCAAACAATGCCGAATCCCTCTTAATAATGAAAGGTTTTTTCTCAATATTTTTTACATTTTTACAAATGGGCAAAAAGCCTAAAAGTGAGTAAAATCATATTATCTGTCTCTCTGTGTTCAATAAAAATAAGTATTACTTCTTACCATAACCTACGAAATGTCAGTTTCAAAATGAGCTCCCGTTCAATGTTCTGCAGTAAATGGTTCCAGAGTTCTGAGCGCTAAATTTGTCGCTCAATAATACGAAAACCGTTTGACTTTCGATAGTATATTTTTGAAAATACACTGTCCTCAGCACCTTGTATAAATAGGGGGGAAAAAAAAGAGTATTAAAAAAATGCGAGGTTTTATACTGATCGATTTCATATGGAATAGCCCATACAGTTGCTTTGTAGCTGATCGATTCATGTGGAGGGCCTTGTACGAGAAACATTTGAAGAATGTTATTATTGTCGTTATTGTCAATATAAATATTTTAATATGAGTATTAATGATATTGATTTATTATTAATTCCAACAAAACTGCGACAGAGGTTTGAAGAGGAATGTGAGGAGTTTGAACAGTGGTGTAAGAAAAGAAAGGTAGAGAATGTTTTCGACAAGCTTATGCTGACATATATTTCAATGAAAAGTGAAAAGGAGAAATCAAGTTCTCTATCGATGGAGTCATTATTCTATGCTGCGGTGTACGATCTCATTGAAGAAAAACGTGGACTTCAGTAAGTACACACAATTGTTAGCTTTATTAAAGCGGAAAAGTGAAATGTGAAAATGTTACTATTAAAGTATATAAGAAATAAAAACTTTACTTTACGACACTCAGTGCGGTAAAGTTGGTCATTACAATACTCGTTTCAATGTTATGTTTTCCTTTACGTTATCAGAGCGGATAAAATTAAATTTCGCACCAGCTTTGCAGCTGTGCATTACATACGCCAGTGAACATTTTTTTTATTTCAAACCTTTAAAAATTGAAGTGCGCATTACATTACAGTAAATACGGTAAATGACACTCGGGAGGAAATTAAACGCAGAATAACTATGGGAAATGCCTGTTATTATTTGGTTGAGAGGCTTTTGTCATCCAGTCTGTCAAAAAATCTGAAAGTTAGAATTTATAAAACAGTTAATTACCGGTTGTTCTGTATGGTTGTGACACTTGGACTCTCACTTTAAGGAATAGAGATTAAGGATGTTCGAGAATAAGGTTCTTAGGAAAATATTTGGGGCTAAGAGGGATGAAGTTACAGGAGAATGGAGAAAGTTACACAACGCAGAACTGCACGGATTGTATTCTTCATCTGACATAATTAGGAACATTAAATCCAGACGTTTGAGATGGGCAGGGCATGTAGCACGTAAGGGCGATATAGGCCCGATTGTATAAACCATTTAATCTTAGATCAGAGGTTAAATTGATCCTTGTTTCAGCTGAACTTGGAATTTTGTGTTGTATAAAGTCCAATCTGAGATTAATTTGTCTCAAACTAAAGTCAACTTTGACTGAAGAAATTTCTCCGATTAAGTTAGATGATCCAAGTTCAGTTATTTCTTTTCTGTTTGAAATATACGAGTGGCAGATTGTGCAAATAAAATATCCATTATTATTAATATTAATAGATATGTTAGGTACATTTATATATATTTCTTTCAATTTCTTGCCTTAATACACAAACATTCTTATATTTTATAAGGTTCTATCGTGTTCAGCAGTATCAAATGACATAACCTATAATTATATTATGTTTATAACAACCATTAATTATTAATGGATATGATAGGTACATTCATAAATTTTCAATTAACTGTATTACTAAACGAAAATTGTCGTTTTATAAAGCTTTATTATGTTTAGCAGTATCAAACACCATAACATGACAACCAACTCGGAGAACAGTCAACCTTCTTATTGTCCGCCATTATTTACATTGCACAAAAAACCAGTGTCTCCAACAGAGTGTACGGAAAGTCGCCAAAAAGTAGTTGTAAAGTCGCTAGATTTCTCATTATCAACAAAGAAAGATTAAATTTTGTCACTATGGGGTGCTAAAAAGGTCACTAAATCCCTATTTAAGCAATATAAAAGTTAAAAGAAATTGTTGTTGAAAAAGAGTTAAAGTCGCTAGATTGGCAACACTGTACAAACCTGTATAACATGGTCCACGCATCACGTATTTCACCTGTTGATGCGATGTTGCCAAATCCTTTTCACGTGAACTTAGATTGCATTTGAACCAAGGTAATTTGATCGCAGAAAAGTTTTATACAATAGAAGAAGTGTCTGAAACTCGGTTCACTTTCCGATCTTCGATCAAAGTTGATCTTTAGTCAGGAGTTTTATACAATTGGGCCATAGAGTGTTAGTTGGGAGACCGGAGGGAAATAGACCTTTGGGGAGGCCGAGACATAGGTGGGAGGATAATATTAAAATGGATTTGATGGAGGTGGGATATGATGATAGAGAATGGATTAATCTTGCACACGATAGGGACAAATGGCGGGTTTATGTGAGGGCGGCAATGAGCCTTCGGATTCCTTAAATGCCATTTGTAAATTATTATTATTATTATTATTATTATTATTATTATTATTATTATTATTAATTCATGTCTCTCGCTTTTCATTTGTCGTAGTTTGGGAGGTTTGATGTCACATGCGCTCTGCGATGTAAAGAATGACGTAAGATATTTAGTTTAGTATTTCGCCTATACGTCCGAACGCTTGGTCGAGCTATACAGTGCACAGTTTGTTTAGATTGTCGATAGTTGCAGTGCGATCTCTCGTAACCAAGTTTACTTACTAGTGACACTGCTTTGTCATCGACTATAATCATTTGGCACATCATTGTGTCAACAGATTTCTTGGTCAGTGTCTTTGTAGTGTATGTGGACTCATTTTCAACAGTCTACCAGCTTGTGAAATATTACACTCTCTTCAGTTAATAAATATTGCAAAGCGATGTTTTGTACCAAGTTATCGATATCAGTGCAGATACATTTGCGATATCCTTTTGGGGAATTTTGCTTCGGTGTGAAGCTGTAAACGGAACCGCATCCAGAATAGGGTAAGCAAAAAACTGGATATGTCCATCTACAGCAAAACATCACTCTAGCCATTGAATCAAAATCCGCTTTATCCAAGTGTATGTGCTACAAGCCATTTTATGGCAATGTAATCAGTGCTGTAGTTGGGCTGGTACGTACCGTCTGAAATGAAAACTCGCTGTTACCATACCGGAAAAAAAATCATTCATTCATTCATAGTGTTGTGCCCAAAAGCAGGTCCTTCACTGCAAACCCAGCATTCTCTAGTCTTTCCTATTTTCTGCCTTCTTCTTTGTCTCTTCATATGACCAGTGGCGGCTCGTGATAAAATGTTACGTGTGTTCACAATTTTGTGTTCCAAAACCGAAGAGAATTTGAAATCGTATGTTTAGCCTAATGTGAAATGTCATGATTCCAACGTTTCACTATCCAAAAACTGTATGTAAATTCAACACATGTAATAATAATAATAATAATAATAATAATAATAATAATAATAATAATAATAATATGTCTCGTGACCAGCATATTGTACGAAATGGAAATATAAAAATTGGAGATTTATCCTTCGAAGAAGTGGAAAAATTCAAATATCTTGGAGCAACAGTAACAAATATAAATGACACTCGGGAGGAAATTAAACGCAGAATAAATATGGGAAATGCGTGTTATTATTCGGTTGAGAAGCTCTTATCATCCAGTCTGCTGTCCAAAAATCTGAAAGTTATAATTTATAAAACAGTTATATTACCAGTTGTCCTTTATGGTTGTGAAACTTGGACTCTCACTCTGAGAGAGGAACATAGGTTAAGGGTGTTTGAGAATAAGGTGCTTAGGAAAATATTTGGGGCTAAGCGGGATGAAGTTACAGGAGAATGGAGAAAGTTACACAATGCAGAACTGCACGCATTGTATTCTTCACCTGACATAATTATGAACATTAAATCCAGACGTTTGAGATGGGTAGGGCATGTAGCACGTATGGGCGAATCCAGAAATGCATATAGAGTGTTAGTTGGGAGACCGGAGGGAAAAAAGACCTTTAGGGAGGCCGAGACATAGATGGGAGGATAATATTAAAATGGATTTGAGAGAGGTGGGATATGATGATAGAGACTGGATTAATCTTGCACAGGATAGGGACCGATGGCGGGCTTATGTGAGGACGGCAATGAACCTTCGGGTTCCTTAAAATCCATTTGTAAGTAATAATAATAATAATAATAATAATAATAATAATAATAATAATAATAATAATACCCAGTCTTTTTATTTACAATTTTTCTTTGTAACCCAGTTTACCCAGTTCTTTACTATTCAAAATTGCTTGAACAGAGTTCATTGTTTACGTTTGTTAAAAATTAATACATACCACACTGCCGTTATTTACAAAAGCGTGTGTTCAGTAATATATTTTGATTCACAACACACTGATACACTATAGCCTATACCAGTACTGTAATCCCATTCGCATAGATTGATTACTAAAATACATGCCAGTAAATATTATTCTTAAATAATATACACCACCGTACTGATACTTAAATTCATACCACCATCACATTCAGCCAGCACGTGTTAGAAAGCCAAAATATGCTGTTATCACATTCTAGTATATACAGTCACGAAGCTCAAAACGTAATACATATGCATCATAGATAGTTGCTAACCACTAGGATCGCTACTATCGCCTCAAACAATGGGAAATAGTACCTGCACAGTCTATTGTTCCTAGCACCCTCAAAACTCAAGCTTTGTGACTATATATACTAGACTGTGCTATTATGTTAACAAGAAAGTATAGTAATTCACAAACTACACTCTCGTAGCAGCACTGTACACACAGCCACACAAAGTAAACGTTCCGACAATGAGAAATGCTGACACCTACAGGCTAAAATACAGACTATTAAATCTCCTCCTCGAGATATAGCACGTGAACGATAGGCATCGATGCACCTGACATCTGTAGGATAGATTCACTGTTCACTTAATGCTTTGTGCTCTTGACGAATCATAAGCGGCCAGCGAAAGACAATTTTCTCCCGCGCATGCGTAAAATTTCTGTAACCTTCTTGAAAAGAGCACGGCTTGTACGTGAACGGATGTTGCCAAGTTTAAAATTTACTTTAAAATACTCGATTCTGATATTATGCATCCCCACTACATCAATACGGTATTAAATAATAAAACTAGTCGTGCTTTAATGGAAACAAAATGTTCATGTGCTTTTATTGGCGCACCGCCACTGCGTATGACCCATATATTTAATGTCGTCTCGGAAAATATATATTTCGTTTCAAACCTGTTATTTTTAAAACATCATTCAAAGGGAAGAACCGCAGATGAAGGCCAAAGAACTTGCTTAAATGAAGACGTGATGGAAAATAAATCGGACGTCGTCTTTTAGGTTTGGGCAAAGAAGAAATGATACGAAATTGAAGACAAAAAAAATATAAGTAATATTTATGATATTAATTACATACGCTGCGGACGAAGGATTAGGGAAACAACTGGTAGTGTCTGAGGTCAGGAGCATAGACAAGACTAATGGAGGAAATGCAAGAGAAGACATGAGAAGAACGAGTGTAGGAAGGAAGCGACTACCAGATATTAGTGATTGTGAAGACTGAATAGATAGGGCGTTGGAGAGGTTATAGCGAAGAAGAAGAGTGCTAAAAAGTGAGTGCAGGAAAGTTAGGGGTGGCAAAAGTGTAAGAAAAGGAACAGAGAAGAAAGTGTTAGTGTAAGAAGATAGGGTAAGAGTGTAATAAGATAAACTATCAAACAATGAATACAATGATATCTGATCAAATGTGAAGTGGAATGAGAGAGAAATTGGAAGTGTAATTTAAGTGAATTAGATATTTGATGTTTTTCAATGTTTTGGATTGGGAGTAGTATAACTGTAGGAGTATTATCGAAATAAATATATGGATAGGGGTAATAAAATAGGAAATTTAGGAATGGAAGGGAAACAGTCCAGGTAGGAGGGAGAGAATAGAAGAGGATAGAGGGGGAAGGACATATAGCAATTCAGTCATAATAGAACATTAGAAAGCAATCAAGAAATTCTCGGAATAAAAAAAAGAGTTATATGTATTAAAGGGATGGTGGATCGAAAAACAGAAATGTGAAGGTCCACCATAACTGTGAATTGTAAAGTTGAATGACAAATAAATATCAAATATCAAATATTAATTACATGAGAACTGAATTAGAAAGTTAAACTTATGTTGAGTAAGATACATTAATATAAGAAAAAAGTCATAGTCCAGTGTATGTCATATTTTACAAACTCTGTTGAGGTATAGGGCTATAAATATTACCAGGTTAACCATATTTAAAAAAACAGATCTCCCTTCTTCGTTGATTTTTAGATTAAAATAATAATAATAATAATAATAATAATAATAATAATAATAATAATAATAATAATAATAATAATAATAAGAGTAGTTGAACGTACTCTTTACAGCTAGCCTACATGACTTCGGAATAAACTGATAAAACTGGAGATAAGATAGAAGCAAATAATACGACACAACGTGTAATTCATTAATTCTTGGAAAGTGCAATCTTTTAAATCTATTTCAGCTCTTAAACTTAACTTTATCGCAGTAAAGAAGTGTCTAATTAGTTGTTCAGGCAAATTATACCGCCAAGTGAGGTGTAATGTATCTTGAATCTAAGGTATCACGTATCTTGAATCTTTTGACTAAGTCACGACTAAAGTGTAAGTTAAGTTGTGATTCTGAATATAAATTCTGCGTTTTCTACCTACTAACGTCGGATGTAAGTGAAAGTAAAGTTCAAGCAGTGGCGGCTCCTGCGTATTCCTTAAGAGGAGGAAAGAAGGTAACAGGACGAAATGGCACCTTCTTGAATGAAACGTGCTACAAATTAGCCAACATGCATACATGTAAGACCAGGTAGTGTTGGGGTTGGCCTTCCCTTCTGTATAGCAATAATTTGTTCTTGTAAACTGAGTTTCCTAAATTTTCCATAATATATCATGTTTTCACTTCCATTCATTGTTGAATAATTGCACAAATTAACAATTACAAGGAAATTCATAACCTTGTAGCACACTACAGCATCACACGTGTTGGAAGAGACTATGGCTACAAACACATAATTGGAACCACGGAAATGGGAATGGGAAATAATCTGAGGAAAGCGGGAACACTGCACCCACTCACGTGGTCTGTGTTGCCACATGTACATTTTCAAGTTCAGTATCACATGCTTTTGAAGAATATCAGTTCTTGTAAAGTCATACTACCATTATTGTTCAAAGCTGCTGATGGCCGATTAATTTTTTATGTTAAAAATAATGTAGTTTGGAGTGCCTACTTTCAATTTCAAATATATTTGTACAAAACTGACAATTTGGCTGTTGCCCTGTCTAGTACACAATGAATGGAAGTGAATTTCAGGGGCCAAAAAGATCTGCGATACTAACGTAGAACTACTTCCTCTGTGGTTTATACAAACCTGACTTTAACTTTCAAATATCCTTGAAAGTTTCAAACCATGAATAGTAGCCTATATAAAGTGCAATGAATAATATTTTTGATTTATAATTTAAAAAAAAGTTTATATGGTGTCTTTCACAACATTGCGTTAAAGTTGTTTTATTGTGCCTCCTCCTAGATGTGTTATAGTCTGGTTGAATGCAGCATCGTTAGATGGCAGCGGTAGCGAGCTTGCTGCACGACCAGTCGGTTTCTATTTCCCGCCCATGCGCTGATTCAGAGGAGGATTTCCTCCCTAACCGTTCATTTACTCCTTTAAAACTCTGCTTCTTTCTCTGGCCGCTAGCGCGCTGTTGTCTATGTGTGTTAACTGCAGTAGAGGAGGAATGGATTGACTTTCCTCCACACAAACAATCTCGCATCTTTCTCACAGTTTTCTAGCAGCACATGAGCGCGCATCGTTTAAAACTCGATCGACCGAGATTTTCTTATAGCTGTGAACTTAAAAGTTATCGAATCTTCCTCGAATTTCAAGGCACATATTTTATTTGGTATTTACTTTCAAAAGAAGAAAAATGTGAGGAGGACGTTCCTCCTTTCCCTCCCCCGAGGAACCGCCACTGAGTTCAAATGAAGTTTTTGAAGTCTCTGAACTTGTGCAGTGTTTTGTATCGGGGAATTAGAATATTTGAACGGTCTGTTACTTTTTTCTGGTACTATACATTCGGTCAAAATAAAACTAACCGGCCTTTTGAACAGAGTTTTATCAAAGTTCTGTTCGGTGGGTGTATTGTTCACAAGAGAAAACTTAGCGCAATTCCTTTGTTCACAATAATGCGAAGGGATGCTAAAAATAATGCCACCTATTTTTTTTGTCGCTGTGAATATTTTTAGTAAGTTATTTTACGACGCTTTATCAACATCTTAGGTTATTTAGCGTCTGAATGAGATGAAGGTGATAATGCCGGTGAAATGAGTCCGGGGTCCACCACCGAAAGTTACCCAGCATTTGCTCATATTGGGTTGAGGGGAAAACCCGGAAAAACCTAAACCAGGTAACTTGCCCCGACCGGGAACCGAACCCGGACCACCTGGTTTCGTGGAGTAAAGGTGATAAAAGATTTGATCAAAGATAACCTAAAATTAGGAACAAAAACTCTCCTAACATTTGTTCCACAACAGTTCATACGTATTCCGAGAACCTACTGAAAGAGCTGCAATGCGAGGACTTGAAAAGTTACACAAATTATTATTATTATTATTATTATTATTATTATTATTATTATTATTATTATTGTTATTATTATTATTATTGTTATTATTGTTATTGTTATTATTATTGTTATTGTTATTGTTATTGTTATTATTATTATTGTTATTATTATTATTGGTATTATTTATTATTGTTATTATTATTATTATTATTGTTATTATTATTATTATTGTTATTTATTATTGTTGTTATTGTTATTATTATTGTTATTATTATTATTGTTATTTATTATTGTTATAATTATTATTGTTGTTATTGTTATTATTATTGTTGTTATTATTATTATTGTTATTATTATTATTGTTATTATTATTGTTATTATTAATATTATTGTTATTGTTATTATTGTTATTGTTATTATTATTTTATTATTGTTATTATTATTGTTATTATTATTGTTATTATTATTGTTATTGTTGTTATTATTGTTATTGTTATTATTATTGTTGTTATTGTTATTATTGTTATTATTGTTATTGTTATTATTATTGTTGTTATTATTATTGTTATTGTTATTGTTGTTATTATTGTTATTGTTATTATTATTGTTATTGTTATTATTGTTATTGTTGTTATTGTTGTTATTGTTATTATTATTATTGTTATTATTATTGTTATTGTTATTATTATTGTTATTGTTATTATTATTATTATTATTTATTGTTGTTATTATTATTATTGTTGTTATTATTTGTTATTGTTATTGTTATTATTGTTATTGTTATTGTTGTTATTATTGTTATTATTATTGTTATTCTTATTATCATTATTGTTATTCTTATTATTATTGTTATTATTATTGTTATTATTATTGTTGTTATTGTTGTTATTATTGTTGTTATTATTGTTATTATTGTTATTGTTATACAAATTACTTATTTACAACATTTCCATCATACTCCGATATCAGAATTTTGTGGTAGCAACAGTCTAGTTATATTTGCGTGCCGCCATATTTGTTTCAAGGTATAGAACTCTTTTATTAAAGATAACAAGATGCACTTACATTTTATAAAAGATCTTTTATCAACAGTAATCTCACTAGAGGTTTTGATTTATCTGGAGAAAATCAAAACTCGAGTGGGATTTAATTGACTGTTACACGATTAGAAGAAAGTATATAAAGATTAGAAGTAACGAAGTACTCCAATACAATAAAATATTAATTGACTTACGAAAATACAAAACTGTCTTCAAATTTGTACCATCTCAACATTATAAATATTATGCTAGTAGATGGCAGTACAGTAGTGTGTTATGAATAGCTGTTTTCTTAGCAGTTGTGCCAATTATGGAATCTTGATTGAACTCTGTGGACGGTTACTGGTCCAGAAGGCTTTGTTGATTCAGTTTCATTTTTATTAAAACAGTTGCATTCCACTTCAATTATCACGATCCCAGTAATCAACGTCACTTGACAGATGATTTTCAATAAATCTTAGTATTAAACAATCTCTGATACCTGACTATTCATAATATCATATCTATAACATAACCTAAATAATATAAACGAGTGTTAGCAAAGTTTTAATTAGGGTTGATGAAATAAAAAAAAACATTTTAATTAACGATGATGAAATAAAAAATAAATATGAATAATTTTAAAAGAAACAATTCTTGAAAGTAGGTACAGTTTTCAAATTTGAATGTTTTAGTGGTTGGTGGTTCAGTTGATGTTATATTGGACGTATGCATAAAATGTACATGGTATATCCCTCAACTTATTCAGGATTTCCGAATGGTGCTCTTCATTTATTTGTAAATAGGGTTTCAGGGAAGATGCATAGCTATGACTAGTGATCTTTATTAATTCTTGTTCTTGAATGCCAATGCGAGTCATATTTGAAAGTGCTGTGCATCGACTGGAGTGGTTTGTAATTTTCTGTTTTTTGACGTCCAGACCAGTGCAGTTTGAAATGTTGGCAAACGAAGAAACAAATGCTAGGGTAGTGATAAAAATAAACAAATGCTAGGGACGCGATATAATTGTGCGATAAACACCCATGATTGGTTGAAAGACGTCCTTTCGTACCGTTTTATTGGTCAAAAGTAGTGTGACGTAGTAAAAGTGTAATAGTCAAAGAAACTGCTATGAAAGAAAACCCTTTACACTGTCACATATTTTATAATATATATTTCATAAAAGATCTTTGTCAAAGAACTTTGATAGTGTAATAGCAGCCTTCGATATACTGATTAATTTCTATATTTTATTCATCTCAAATAAAAACTCTTGTCACAGGTGAAAAAACGCTACGAAGTTCTGCATACAGTCTAATCCGTTTGGGTATGGATAATATTAATTTATTATTATAAAGCTATTATGCTACAAAATATTTCTCCCTGGTTATATTATGATTAAAAGATGGGAGTTTCCTATATAACAATAAAAACTGCATAATCTGAAAGGCCAAATGAAAATCGTAGATGATTAAAATGGCTACTACAAATCAACAGCGGGCACAATGTGTTCTTTGGTATGCTAAATTTGAGAGTTTTAAAAAAAGTTCAAAGGGAATTTCGACATGAGTATGGTGTGCGTAATGTACCTAAATACGATTCCATAATGTTGTGGTATCGAACATTTGTAGAAACAGGTTCTGTGTTTAAAATATATATAAGAGGTCGCAGGCGAAACCCAGTACGAGAAGCAGCTCTCTCTTGGCTTGGTCCCCAAACTCCCCAGATCTAACCCCTCCTGACTTCTTCGTGTAGTGTTTTGTTAAAGACATTGTCTGTTCACAGAAACCCAGGAACATTGATGATCTGAGAGTAAAATTTACTTAAGCTTTTCAACAAATCACCCCTCTTATGTTACAAAGAACATGGACTGAATTGCATCACCGTTATGAGTTGTGCAGGGTGCGCAATGGGGGTCATGTTGAGCTCTGAGGAATCTCCCATCTTTCAGTGTTATATGCAGAAAGTTTCAACAAATAAAGTTCAGTAGTAATTAATGTTTTACGGTGTTTTTATTTTATCCATACCCAAACGGATCACTCTGTATATTGAGTTGTATGTAAAGTTTCTATTTACATAACTTAGACCACCGGCGTGTCAGTTTAAGGCGCCTGCCTGCCGGTCTGAAGTTGCGTTCGGGCGCGGGTTCGATCCCCGCTTGGGCTGATTACCTGGTTGGGTTCTTTCCGAAATGTGAATGCAAGGTAATCTATGGCGAATCCTCGTCATCTCGCCAAATATCATCTCGCTATCACCAATCTCATCGACGCTAAATAACCTAGTAGTTGATACAGCGTCGTTAAATAACTGAAATTTACATAACTTACTTTTTTTAAAACATTGTGAAATTAGTGCGTTGAGTTCCACAGTCCACTATATACAGTCACGAAGCTTGGGATGATTTTTTGCAAATCTCGCGATAGTTGCTAGCCGCTTGGAGCGCTGTGAGTACTAGGAACAATAGACTGTACCACAGCCATCGTGATCTAATACAGGCCGTAAGGCAGACCATTTAACTCGCTTAACCTGATCACGAAAGGCGGCGTTTCAACCATATAAATTAGTGGAATGCATAAACAGTAACATATGTTTCTCTAAAATGTAGTGTAACTCCATTAATAAAATTTAAAATAATGATTATGAGACACTTCAGACATAATTTACTTGTGAGTTAAGGTGTAATATTATTTATGGTGTGAAAATTACGTTGTTCGTATGTGTAATACCTGTCTTTATTTCGATTAAATATTGCGAAATTCTTGTACATTCATTTATGCACGATTCAGTAATTTTCAATTGCATTGCACGGATATTTAGATATGTTGAAATTATAGGTTATGTTTCCTGTAGCAATTGCGCCTTTCTGTCTAAATTTAGTGATCTCCAATGCCTTGCCAATCATATGAAAATTATAGGTTATGTTTACTATATTTAACTTATATTCCTAAATTCGCAATCATACATTATAATTAAGCATAATGTCATGTATTATACCCCGGATATTCAATTTGTCTGTATTTTAATACTACAATTGAGTACTGAATTACTGTATTCATCTACTACCTAAGAGACGAAGTAACACAATTGTACGTACACTAATTTCATAGGAGTATATGGTAAATGTTTTGTCTAAAATTAAGGAAGGTAGATGTGCTAAACTGAAATCACAATATAAATTCTTTTTTATTAAACCTCAAAATATCTTCCATTCTAAACTTGAAATGTTGACGCGAACAGATTATGTTAACATGTAAAATTCTCTTCACATTAAAATAACACAGTTTTGTAATTATTTCTGCAACATATTATGCAACAAGAAGTAAACGGAACTTATGGACACATTACACTAAATAAAGCTTAGCAGTGATAAGCAATAAAGTTATAATATATTTCACTGAGCTTCATACACTGAAATAGAAAACCCGAACATACATTACGGCCTGGTCTAGATCGAAAAGGCATTGACTGTGCCGTATTTCGCATTTTTGTGAAAAGCTATGTAAACTGTGAAATGTTCGTTATCGGTTGTAATAAATGTAAATGGCTAAAATACAATAATTTGAATAATAATATGGGACAAGGAGACGTTTGTAGTACTATAAATTGTAAGAAAAATAGGTTAGAGTTAACCTTCTTCCGAAAGATCTAGGAAGGTGAATTTATAGAATATAATATATATTTTATGAAAATAATATATAAACCTTATGTATTTCATATTTCAATAGTGGAAGGTAGGTGTTAATTTTTTTTTCAAAAGAACACGATATCGGAAGTACAATATATTTTATGGTCTGCTAGGGAAAGAATCTATGATGAGGCGATAGTAGCGATCCTGGTGGTGAGCAACTATCTATGGATGCATATTTCAACTGTCTATGTTTGCATATTTAGTAAGTATTAAGCTTCGTGACTGTATATACTAGATTGTGTAGGGTTCAAGATTGGTAGCATTGAAGTGCCAACCATCTTTGATTTGTACCGAGTACAGCCGTGGGTCACTGGTACATTAAACGGTAATTTGTACACGGCTCAGCTGTTCGGGAGGGTGGCAGCTCGTTGACATGTTGGAGAAGAGCCGGAAGTCAGGCCTTGTTCCGGTCCGGAAGTCAGTTTGCGCGCCACGCCCGTCACTGCTACTCCGGATGGCCTCACTGATGCTCTGCTCGTTGCAGGAGGCGCTGCGCAAGCGAAAGGAGGAAGAAGAGCGGCTGGCGCAGCAGAACGAGTTCCTCAACCGGAGTCTGCGCGGCTCGCGCAAGCTGCAGGCGCTGGAGAGCCGCCCCAGCGGCGTCGTCAACGACGGCTACAGCTCGGCCGAGGAGGACGCCGCCGCCGCTGCCGCCGCCGAGTCCCTGCACCGCGTCATCGGTGAGTACCAGCCCCCCCTACCTCAGTAACTTCGCCCGTCACCCCAATATTCTAGGACTGTGTAAATTATTTCTTTCCTTGTCAGATTATTTGCACGTAAAACTATGTCATTCTCCTCACTAAATATGGGAGTAGATAACTTGGGAATTGACTGTCACATAAAATGCGACCCTCTTCTTTTCCTCGTTTCTTCCCATGTCCTCAGTGTAGTGCCCTTGTTCTCCTTGTTCTCGTCTTCCCTTTGTTCTCTTTGTCTTCCCCTATTCTCCTTTTATTCCCTTGTTTTATTCTCATTGCTTTCTGTTTGTCCTTCTTGCATTCCCCTCGTTTCCCTTGCGTACTCGTTCTCTTTGTATTCCTCTTATTCTTCTTGTATTCCCTCTTGTTTTTCTTGTATTCCCCATATTATCTAAGTTCTCCTTATTCTACTTGCATTCTTCTCGTTTATCTTGTATTCCCCTTGTTCTTCCTGTATTCACCTTGTTCGCCCTGTATTCACCTTGTTCGCCCTGTATTCCCATTCTTCCACTTGTATTCACCTTGTTCGCCCTGTATTCCCATTCTTCCACTTGTATTCACATTGTTCGCCCTGTATTCCCATTCTTCCACTTGTATTCACATTGTTCGCCCTGTATTCCCATTCTTCCACTTGTATTCACCTTTGTTCGCCCTGTATTCCCATTCTTCCACTTGTATTCACATTGTTCGCCCTGTATTCCCATTCTTCCACTTGTATTCACCTTGTTCGCCCTGTATTCCCATTCTTCCACTTGTATTCACCTTGTTCGCCCTGTATTCCCATTCTTCCACTTGTATTCACCTTGTTCGCCCTGTATTCCCATTCTTCCACTTGTATTCACCTTGTTCGCCCTGTATTCCCATTCTTCCACTTGTATTCACATTGTTCGCCCTGTATTCCCATTCTTCCACTTGTATTCACCTTTGTTCGCCCTGTATTCCCATTCTTCCATTTGTATTCACCTTGTTCGCCCTGTATTCCCATTCTTCCACTTGTATTCACATTGTTCGCCCTGTATTCCCATTCTTCCACTTGTATTCACCTTGTTCGCCCTGTATTCCCATTCTTCCACTTGTATTCACCTTGTTCGCCCTGTATTCCCATTCTTCCACTTGTATTCACCTTGTTCGCCCTGTATTCCCATTCTTCCACTTGTATTCACCTTGTTCGCCCTGTATTCCCATTCTTCCACTTGTTTCACATTGTTCGCCCTGTATTCCCATTCTTCCACTTGTATTCACCTTGTTCGCCCTGTATTCCCATTCTTCCACTTGTATTCACCTTGTTCGCCCTGTATTCCCATTCTTCCACTTGTATTCACCTTGTTCGCCCTGTATTCCCATTCTTCCACTTGTATTCACCTTGTTCGCCCTGTATTCCCATTCTTCCACTTGTATTCACCTTGTTCGCCCTGTATTCCCATTCTTTCACTTGTATTCACCTTGTTCGCCCTGTATTCCCATTCTTCCACTTGTATTCACCTTGTTCGCCCTGTATTCCCATTCTTCCACTTGTATTCACCTTTGTTCTTTGTATTCCCATTCTTTCACTTGTATTCACCTTGTTCGCCCTGTATTCCCATTCTTCCACTTGTATTCACCTTGTTCGCCCTGTATTCCCATTCTTTCACTTGTATTCACCTTGTTCGCCCTGTATTCCCATTCTTCCACTTGTATTCACCTTGTTCGCCTTGTATTCCCCTTGTTCCACTTGAATTCACAATGTTCGCCTTGTATTCTTTTTATATAAGTATTCCCATTCTTCCACTTGTATTCACCTTGTTCGCCTTGTATTCCCCTTGTTCCACTTGAATTCACAATGTTCGCCTTGTATTCTTTTTATATAAGTATTCCCATTCTTCCACTTGTATTCACCTTTGTTCGCCTTGTATTCCCTTGTTCCACTTGAATTCACAATGTTCGCCTTGTATTCTTTTTTATATAAGTATTCCCATTATTCCACTTGTATGCACTTTGTTCCCTTGTATTCCCCTGTACAAACACCCCTGAAGTTTGTCGGTGGACTTAAAACTGCCCTGTATATTCTGCACAGAGCTCCACCACCTTTTTCTCCAGAAAAAAAAAAAAAGCACTGGCTTTGACACAGGAAATTCTTATGTTAACTTAACAAATGGTTTAACAAATTGTTAAAGTTAAACAACTGTTTATAAAACAATTTTTATGTTAAACCGGTGTAAGGGTTTGTTAAGTTTCAACATCTGTTGGTGAAACCAGTCCCCAGTTAATGTAAGACATAAGATACGTGGTAACCTGACTTGTGCGCTGTTGCAGGCTATGGGGAACTCGTGGCATCGCTGCAGCGACTGCAGCACCAGCTCAAGAAGAACGGACTGAGTGGCTACTCCAGTCTGGAGGCGCAGATCGCGGCCGTGCAGACGCTGCTGCTGAGCCCAGAGTTTGGGCGCGCTCTGGCTGTGCACAACAAAGTGCAGGAGGTGTGGAGCCAGGCCACCCACAGCCCCGTGTCCACGCATGCGCAGACTCTTATTAGAGATGTAAGCAACTTCATATTAAAAACATACTTATTTGATAAGTTCTTTTCTAATGCCAGGCATTTGACAATAAAGTCATTTGACCTCTTGCACTCCAATATTTTTCAAAGATATTATCATGACCAGCCACTGAAGCACAGATTTTGAGGTGTTCCAAATCCATTTCTTGGTTTGAGTTGCACAATGGGCAGTTAGGGACTGATATATTCCAATTCTATGCAGGTGTTTGGCCAAACAATCATGGCCTGTTGCCAATCTAAATGCAGCTACAGACGATTTTCGTGGTAAATCAGGAATTAACTGTGGATTATGATGCAGAGTTCCATTTTTTCCCTTGAGATTGTGTTATCTAATTTTGTTTGTTGAAGTCTAAGTATGTAGATTTAATAAATCTTTTCAGAGAGTAATACGTAGATTTAGTAACAGATCTGTAAGTAGCAGTGCTGCCCTTCTTTGCTAAAGCATCCGCATTCTCGTTTCCCAGGATTCCACAATGGGATGGTATCCATTGGAATACAATTTTTATTGAGTGATATTAATTGAGAGAGCATTTTAGTTATTTCTGCTGTTTGAGATGAAGGTGTGTGTTTAGTTAACAACATGAACATATCTGTTTAAAATTGAAGGGGTCAGTAGAAAAAGTGACCTATCCTCTTCTAAGAAGTTTTGAAATATTTAGAGCTTTCCTAAATTTTTAATATATCACCTACAAAACATGGAACATGAAAAAAAAAAATTATGACAGTTTTTGCCACAAATTGAGGTGGCTTTCTGCAAATAAAGAGAACATTTCATTGAAAACTTAATTATTTTTTAATAACAATAAGAAAATGTGTCACATCTGAGTACAGTAACATATTCCCATCAATGTCCTCAACATAATCATCTGGTGAGCTTACTGATTTAAAATTTAGATAAAAAGTCTTGATACACAACAGGTTTCTCTTTTCCTTTCTGAAAACTAACAGTTTCGTATACATCCACATCACTATAAGTTGTTGTTGTTATTGTTGTTTTCTAATGCCAGGGGTTTGGCAATAAAGTCATTTGACCTCTTGCACTCCAATATTTTTCAAAGATATTGTCATGGCCAGCCACTGAAGCACAGATTTTGAGGTGTTCCGAATCCATTTCTTGGTTTGAGTTGCACAATGGGCAGTTAGGGACTGATATATTCCAGTTCTATGCAGGTGTTTGGCCAAACAATCATGGCCTGCTGCCAATCTAAATGCAGCTACAGACGATTTTCGTGGTAAATCGGGAATCAACTGTGGATTATGATGCAGAGTTCCATTTTTTCCCTTGAGATTGTGTTATCAAATTTTGTTTGTTGAAGTCTAAGTATGTAGATTTAATAAATCTTTTCACAGAGTAATACGTAGATTTAGTAACAGGTCTGTAAGTAGCAGTGGTGCCCTTTCTTTACTTGATAAGAGAAATACTGTATACCTTATTTTATATCATGCAGTGCAGTTTCATAGAAAGGACTTTGCTGACAGACCTTCTACTGCCCCCTACTAATTGGTTGTCATAAATAAATGTCTTCCTTTACTGTGACGGAAATCTTGTCTTCCCTGTCAATAACCAATTACAACCTCGTTCAGAAGAATTGACAGGCTCCCCGTCAAATCCACGTGGAGGCAGAGTTGTCGCATCTTTTCCGAATTCCAAGAATCCGTCAGTTTCACTGCATAATTTTTTGAGGGTCACTAGGATTGTGGCAACTGTGCAATGTTGGGGAGGGGACAGGATGGAATTGTCAGAGGTCTTTGTGTAGGAAGTCAGAAATCTGTAAGTGGGTGTTCAAAGGAGCCACCGAACTGCACTCCTTGAAATAAAATAAGGTATACCATCTGTCTGCAGTGACAGGTATTTGCAAGCTTGCGATTTGATTTGCTTGTGATTTTCCTTCCTCCTGGTACAAATTTATGCTCGATTCTTTTCATTTTCTTTAATTAATCCATGATGATTCATATTTATAAGCAATCACCGAGAATAACCACCAGAACCAGAACGAGAACGGGAAATGGAGGACTTGAGCGAAAAATTTTTATCTACAATAAACCGAGAAAAGAAATGGCTATGCATCTCTCATACCCGAGACACGTGTAGGCTCCATTTCTAACTCTCGTTGCCTAGACACAGAATATTCAATGAATGAAATGAACACACTTGCTTGTTTCTCAAGCCTTCAGCTACAACTGACATAATTTGCATTAGTGTTGCTACATCCACTTTTACAGTTCTACCAACATGTGCATTATTTATGAAATGGTACTTGTACAACATATTGGGCTATTATAGACATGAAATTATGGTATTTTTTCATACCATAATGATTAAATAGTTTCATTGTAGTACATAGTACATTGTGTCAATTACAGTGATGAGAACTTTGCTGTCTGTTCCTCATGGATCACAGTGCTTGCATAAATTTTGTTTTTCATCTGCCCCCCAAACTGATAGTGATATACTACAGTAACAGATTGTTACTATAGTACAAGCAGAATCAATAGGCTGCTTTTTGGTTCGGTATGGAAACAACTCACCCACACTTCCTCTAGCGGTTTATGACCTGAACAAAGAGACCTTTCCGTCGCTCCGTTCGAATGTTAGTTATTGACAAGTGCTCGTCTGTGATACTACTGTGCTACAGTTTGTTCAAATACAATGTATCTCATAATAAACAGTATTTTTAAACAGCTACAAATCATCCGAGTACTGTCTCAATCGGCCCTGATATCACAAGCCTTACTAAAGGTGTTGTTTATCAACTTCACTGTTTCTGAAAGAACTGTGAGGACATAAAAATGTCCTGTCATCAATACAGACAGTCACTGTCAAAGGCCAGTGGTGCTTCTTTACGATCGGTCCAGAGAATTTATGCAAAGGGAGACGAATAGCAAAACAATGATCCTATGGAGCCTAATTTTACATTTAAATTACTAACTTCTTTTTTAGATATCGTAACATTTTATTTTATGTTATATGAAGTTGTTTATTTAAGACATTAGCAATGGAAAATTGTTTCATTATTTAGATTGTTGAAGACCATTATTAAGTTAATTTAATTTTTTTAGAAATTGTTCACGGAATAACGTAAATTTCTTAATTGGTATGCTAATTATATTCTGTTAAATGGAGTATTATATTGTAGTCTACTACATATTCTCAACTGCTAAATTTTAGGAGCTCCAGTGTTAGTTATAATTAGGTAAAATACATTACCTTCGAATAAAATATTATTAGGATCATAAAATGAAATATTATTTAATAACTTGTCAATAATATATTAACTTTGAGTAGATGTAACTGTCACTGGCGACTATTTTATCGACATTTTTTTCAGTGAATATTTGTTGTTTCACACTTCTTATATTGAATTGTTGATGGACTTCAATAATACAGACTGAATGAAACTCACCGCAAAGAATCAGAATAGTGCTGAATGCCCAATTTATAAAACAATTTTGTGTCATACTTATTATGTTATTTATTTTATTGCTAAGCCATTCGTAAGTGTGCTTTCATTACGAAACCAGTTCATGTTACAACAATATACATATTCCACAATCAGTAAACATAGGCTATATTAATATTTTGTACTTTAATTTTTAATTTTATCGTGATTTATAAAGTTGGTAAGTATATCATGTATAAACATTATTTAGTATTTACTATTTCAACACATTATGAAAATACATAAATACAAAATATTTGTGTAATGCTAAATATTTGACTTATATTAGGTTTACATTACACTTTATTACATTTGAAGGGTACACGGGAAAACAAACAATGTCACAATGCTGTTAAGGGTGATGTCATTATCTAATTCACTGTATTACTAAAACTTAAGTGTTATTTTTACCAAAAGTGGTAAAGGAGAAATTAAAACTACGCATACATTCATCATTTCTCATTTCAAGTAGAAACACCAATAAATTTAGCAGTAATATACCGAAATAGATCAATATCTCAACCTTAATGGAAATGTGACATTGTTCGTTTTTCCCGTTTACCCTTCATTTGTGAAATGACTTAACTTGCAAAATATTATAATGATAATATTGAGTAAAGAACATAGGCCCTATTTATAATTACAGTGAAACCTGCCTTTGCGGTCACTTCACTCTTTTTATTTACCGCCACCTGCACATGTTCTCGGCCAGCGGCCGGTGTCTGTTTTGATTGGAACCTGACTATAACAGTCACTGTCCAACAAAAATTTTTTCACGGATACTGTCTGACCTATTTTTCGATGGTTAGAGGACAGAGAGTAATATCACGAGGACAATAGCTAAGTGTACAACAGTACACCCCTCCATATCTTGGGGTTAGTTGGTTACTGTTTTATGACTCTTTGTCACTTACCACCTGACCCTGCACAGCTTTAAATTCTTACTGTTTTTAAAGGATTGGAAGCACGGACATTTTCTGTCGAAAATGTCACAGTATGTTTTAGGTCAGTAGTTAACCATTCGAATTTTTTTTTAAATTTTTTTCCTCTTTCCATCTTTTCTATTGGACCAGCTTACGAATTTTTCTTCTTTTCATTCAGTTGATTCAGAGGAACTTTGACTTTAGTTTTAAAGAGAAATCATGCGTCTAACAATAAAATCTAGAGTGGTATTAAATTTAGAGGTGAGACGAAAAAATGATTGAAGAAAGTGAGAAAGGAACATCTGCGAGAAAAATTGCAGAAATATTCAAATGTGGGAAGGACACAAATACACGGTATAATTAAGATGAAATATTAAAAGAATGAGTGGAAAATATGCATGGTGGCCAAAAAAGAAGAGAGAATCTGTGTTTAGTAATGTGAATGATTTCGTTTACGAATGGTTCAAGTGTGCGAGGCGAAGAAATTGAGTTTTGAAAAGGTTAGTTGCAAGAATGGAAGTGGCTGACATTAATATGCACGATTGTTGTACGCGCACAATACTAAAAAGTCAATGAAATTCAGTACTTTCATCCTGATTCATAAAAACCGCAACCTCAATCAAGCGGCCACCTGATAAAACGGCCATTTTACAAGGTAACTTCAGATGACCACTTTAGACAGGTTTCACTGTACTACAAATCACATTAGGTATTATTTTATTTATTTTCTAAGTTTTCTGCAGTGAAAAAAGTATCAATGGAGGAGAAAGTTATTTGGGACAGGACCATACACCAAACAGGTTCTGAGGGGTGTAGGAGTCAAGGTAGAGAAGTAGGGATTTGCCAGACCCGCAGATTTCTTCTGCCCTAGTATAGTCAGATATTTTTTAGTAATAATAAATCAGTAATTAACTCGCTTGTATCTAAAATGCCTGTATGTATTCTCCTTGTTGTGTGCCATCTTGAATAGTCGAAAACAATTCCTAAGCCCGTTATGTCCCAGTTACAGAACCGAACACCATTAAGTCCAACTTAAAGTATTTAATTTAAAAATAGACCACTACAATATGATTTCACCACTAAATGTAGATGAAATGGGAATAAATCACCATATAAACTAAACAAAGAAATTGCAGAAAAGTGAATTTGGAAACAAATGACAGTTTTTCCTTGATTTCTATAAAATTTTGTTCGAAGGACTTACCAGGTATTGGAAATGGGTGACATATATTTTATACTATTGAATTTATTTTATGGTGTAATGCTAAAATTGGTATGATTACTGGCAATGCTGTATCAGACATCATTCGTATTCTGTATAAATTATTAATTTTCCAGATGCATCTTGTTTTGTTCAGGGCGAAAGGTTCTGTCATCCATATTTATGCATTGTTTGTTGCTGTACCTATCTTTTTTTTTTTTTCTAAGTATTACCTGTACAATAGTAATTTATTTTTTCCGTTTTATACTTAGTATACAGACTAATTGACAAAGACAAAACAGAAAGTGTTTAATGGAAAAGTTGTTGTTTCTAATGCCAGGTGTTTGACAATAAAGTCATTTGATCTCTTGCACTCCAATATTTTTCAAAGATATTATCATGGCCAGTCACTGAAGCACAGATTTTGAGGTGTTCCAATCCATTTCTGGTTTGAGTTGCACAATGGGCAGTTAGGGACTGATATATTCCAATTCTATGCAGGTGTTTGGCCAAACAATCATGGCCTGTTGCCAATCTAAATGTAGCTACAGACGATTTTCGTGGTAAATCTGGAATTAACTGTGGATTATGATGCAGAGAGTTCCATTTTTTCCCTTGAGATTGTGTTATCAAATTTGTTTGTTGAAGTCTAAGTATATAGGTTTTTTTGAAATTCAGAAAATTAAAACACAGGAAAGTTGAAGAAATTTGTGGTTGTTGTGTGTGCATTTTTTTTTCGTAGTGCCTGGAGACATTGCAGCCCTGCTCACTGCCCGACGCTGCAGAACTGGCCGACCTCCTCACCCGCTATGAGTTTGAGGGCCTGCTGTACGCACACGATGCACAATTGCTACTCAAGACATCGCCATCAAGTCTCTCTGCTGGTGGCTGCCGGCACGCCATCGTGCGAGGATGACACGTCAGAGCACTTTGTTGGTGAAGACAACATCAAGATTATCAAGATAGAGAAGAGCAACGAGCCTCTGGTACGTACGGTTTTTACTGAATATGAGCTGGGAGTTAGCTCTTTGTGCGGCAGTTTCTTTGTTAACAACCAGTTATGCAATGGTACTAACCTTCTGAGTGTCACGGACCCTTTGGAGCTCATTATTTCATTTTAGGCTTGAAAATGTTTTGTATAATTTGGACTGGTATTCATGATATACTCTTACACACTTGTATAATGTAGATAATTAAACATTCTTAATAAATTTGCAGCCATATTAAATTTCAGTTAGCTTTTGAATATAATCTGAAAATGCAGAAATTCGAAGTTATATTACATACATCATGTTTTGCTATGAAAATAAAACCAGCTTCTTATAGACTTACCACAAAGTTGCCAGTGGGATGATGTTTTACCATGAGAAATTAAACCAAGTTGTTTTAGATTTTTCATGAGGTTATCAGTAAAGAATCTAGGTATTTATATGGATAAAAGTTCAAATTGAACATTCAAGTTGCAGAAACCTGCAAAAATATTCTCATTAATCCACCTGTTTAGGCGATTGAAGAATTTTCTACCCTTTTCCTGAAAAGAAGTTAGTGCAAACACTCGTGATGCCCCACTTGGATTACTGTGATATTCTGTTTACTGACCTAAGCGTTATTTCGGCGCAGAGACTGCAACGTGTCTGTAATATGTGCGTCCGTTTCGTCTGCAATATTCGCCGGGCTGATCACGTAACACCATCCCTCGAAATGTTGTCCTGGCCTCCGTCTAGAAGATCGCAGGAAAATCCACTGTCTTTCCCTTCTCTTTCACATATTGCATTTCTCCACTCTGTCTATCTTGCGTCTCTTTTTCAAAATTTATCCACCCATCATAACCTAGGCACACGATCACAACACTCAATATTATCCATTCCTCCCACCGAACATCCTCATATTCATCTTCTTTCACTGTGGCTGTTCCCACTTTGAATTCCTACCGAGTAATGTCAGGGACTGTCAGACATCAAACCAATTTAAGAATAGAATAACGAAATATTTTTCTAACAATTCTTGTTAACAATAATAGCTCTTTTTGAGGTTTCTCAATGTTTAATGGTTATATATATCACAGAATAAATATTTAAATTATCTCATTATTATTATTATTATTATTATTATTATTATTATTATTATTATTATTATTATTATTATTATTATTATTACTATATCGTACCAATGTTTATTATTGTCACACTAACATTACTTATCCAACTTTCATTATTTACTTTCATGTTGTTTTATGGTCTAGATATTAATGTAATAACTATGTAAGCAATTGTATTCAATTAGAATTAGAGTCTGGCTGGGTGGAAGAGAAGGCCTGCTGGCTTTAGCTCTGCCAGATTAAATAAATTATCATCATCATCATCATCATCATCAGTTGGGTGGTTATGTTGTTCTGAAATGGTATTAAGACCCGTATTATAAATATGATTAATTTAAAGATTAATTTAAACTGTAGTGGAATAAGGTTGGTATTATTAGGCAGTGAGGGAAGTGGGGGAAAACCAGAGGCAGTGTACTACCCCATGATTTTCCTCTGACATACCTCATCGATTTAAAAAAAGACATACCCCTCCTTTTACAAGAAACACATGATGTGTATATAGTAAATTGTTACGTGCAGTCAGTAACGCAAATCTGTGCTTATGCAACACATTAAATTCTTAATGAAATACTCCTGCTATTTCAATTATTTACTAGATTATTTTGCAATATTCACTGATACTCATCATTTAAAAAATAATGTTAAATCTTCAAAGTTCCTTACTTAATTATTAATAAAAATGCAACAAAAAATTGACAGTCACTAAATTGGCAACAATGGTCACAAGCTACAGATCACAGCCCTTCTATACTTGAAATACTACCACATTGTATCTGAGGGGTTGATTTATCAAAGAAACGTGTCTAAATACACGTTGAATGCAAAGTTCCAGAAGACTGGGTTTAGATTTACAAAGCAAACAGATAGTAATTTTTGCTGTGAAGAAATGTATAAACAATTTTTTACGATCACATTTTTTTTCAGTGACAGTACGTCATTTTTCACTAACGTATTTGTTTTCTGACCATAGAAACCAGTGGCCGTATTCCATACCAGATTCCAGTTCTAAGGCCGATCGAATCCCCCCAGTTTAAGTTCTATCTCTCAGTTTTCCCTTTTAGGCTGCCAACCCTCATGTACTTGTGTTACAGAATATGTGACAGTGGCACAATGTCTAAATACACTTTGTACAGAGGTGCACTCATTACGAGTGATTAAGTGGCCGGGATCCGACAGATTAGTGCCATCTTAAATCACTAAGTGATTATTTACGCATATTATATTATTGTAATGTACCGAAGTATGTACTATATTTCCGTGCAGGAATTCTGCATTACCATACATGAAGGATGGGTGGAGTGGGAGAAAGAGGTGGAACTTAAACTGAGAAGATCGGAACTGGAATCCAGTGTGGAAAGTACAGTGTTCCGCAACCTTTTATACTCACAGCACACCCTATATGGACCTAGAATCAACACGCACATCAAAATATTAATTACCTCAGAAACATATGATGTGACTCTCTTAATATAATTACGTAATATAATTAAATTTATTATTATTATTACTGTTGTTGTTGTCGTTATTATAGAACAGAAATCGACTCTTGCATTTATTAAGAATTCATGAATCTTTAATTCACTGTAGAAAATACGCATTTTCTTACTAGTATTAAAGTAAATAACTTTACTCCTAACTTCAATGTGATACTTGGCCTTCTTAGCTGCAAACAGGTTGATCCGTGGAGGAATTGTTAACAGTGCAAGCCTCATTTCTTCATTGATGGATTTTGAGTCTCTCCTCTTTGATGTTTTAATTTTCAGTTAACGTCGAGAAGCCCAGTTCGCAAACATATGTAGTTCAAACTGGCAATAACATATTAACTGCCATCTCGAAGATAGCCAGGTATTCACTCCTTATTGACAATCAAAATGTTTCCAAAGACACTTCGAGAAGTTTTAATTTCAATATTCTGTCTGCTTTTAAGTCTGCTAGTTCCTCTTGTACGAGTATATTATTCTAGATGTTTTGACTTCACAATGAATGAATCACGAACCCAGTAAAATCTTGAACACTCTCTCGAAATAACTTGAACTTCTGCTGCAAGATTGCTAAATGTTCTTTAATTAAGTCCAACAACACTTTATTACCGTCAGCAAGGGGCCATACAGTTGGGAACATCTCAAACCACCCATTTCCAGGTACACAACGTTTCAGCTACTATGTTTTTTATGATAAGTTCGGCTACCTTATAGCTAGCTTCCTGTACTTTTGTGAAACCTGTACCGACATCGTCATGAGCGTCACATTTTTTTATTTTGTTCCAACAACTGACGATAATAATATACATCTTTGTTTCACAGAAAGGAATGTTTTGTTACCAAATGTCGTTTCAATTTCCTGGGAATCATAGCATTACTGAGATTTTCACCACACAACACACTCGGGTTGGGCATGTTTTGTCAACACACCATTTTAATTTCAATTAATTTTTGTCACACCTTTCATCTTGTGAAGGCACACCGGTTGCGGAACACTGGCTTAGTGGATAAAACATCAGTACATAGAGCTGAAAACCCGGGTTCGAGTCCCGGTGCCAGAGAGAATTTTTCTCTACTCCATCTTTCCTTATATTCTTCTTCTTTTCTGGCTCTACAGTCCTTCTCTCGTGAGCTTTGGCTCCTTCACAATTTTCCTCCACTGGTCTCTATCTGTGTCTTCCTTCTCCATCCTCTTATACCCATTCTTCCCATATCCACCTCAACATCCTGTAACCATCTCTTCCTATGTCTTCCTTTTCTTCTTACTCCTATAATGTGTCCGTGAAGCAGAGTTTTGGCATTCTTCCCTCTGCATTCTCTCCACATGACCCAGCCATCTCAATCTCATGAATTTGATATGTCTTACTAAATCTTCTCCTTTCATTATTTGGTCAGTTTCCGTGTTTGATCTAAATCCTTCCTCATATGGTAATGCAGAACTTCTGCACGGAAATATCATGTGTACTTCGGAACATTGCAATAAGTTAAACTCATGTTAACATTTAACAATATTTTCTTTAATGGCTGTCATAAACAACTATATAATAACGAATTTTAATGATTTGCATTATGCGACAGTTCGGAATGAGGGTGACGCATGAAATGCAGGATGACGTTGATGTAAAGGTCATAAGGAAATAATTGTTTCACATCTTAAAGGACTGTATACACGAAAACCTTCATTTTAGATTAATTTAATTTAATATGTTATCATTTTTAAGTATGTGCATTCATTAATTTTATCTTATATTTTATATTTTAATACAATATGGTTAATGTAACCCATTGCACATCAGCACAAGAGTTCAATAGAGGTAACAGTGATGGAAGATGGTGACTACAAAACCGAAAACATTCATCAAGTAGAATGGAATAAAAATATCAGAAGGGCGATTATCCTGCAGATAAGTTTATGACAGACTTAAAGAAAATATTGTTAAATTAACAAAACTTATCGGAACAAAATGGGTATAAAATTCATGTTAACAGCATTGTGAGAATGGCAGACAAAAAAACTGAGTAATGTGTATGTACTTGCAGGGCGAAACCGTTCGGAATGAGGGTGACGCAGTGATAATAGGACGGATAGTGCTTTGTAGGGCTAGCCATTAGAGCGTTGCCTCTTGCATGGGCGACGAGGTGCTGGAGGTGAAAATCGGATGAGAAGTCCGTGAACGACTCCCATCCTTCCTGACTCCCTCCCATTCCTCATCGTGCCCGAGCACGTCACGCCCTCCCACCACCCCGCCACGAACATTTGGTTTCACATGAAGGCGCACCTCAAGATTCGTTTTTACCAAGGAGGGTACCTTTATCCCTTAGTTTTATAAAACCTAGCTGGGCATCAGCTTGTCAATAAGGGCGACTTTGTCCTGCACTTGATTACAGTCAGGAGGACCCAGCAACTGGTGGCAGGCATACCGCGAGGTGAGGAGGACCAGACGCTGGCCGGACTATACCCAGACGAACCTTCCAGCACCAGTGAGTACCATGTTGAAAAATGAAATTTTCTTAGAGTTTAGTCCAGGGTTCTCAACCTTTATTTTGTGAGTACTGAATACGGTAATGTAGCATTAATCAGTTCATAATTATTGTAATACAGTTGTGCAATACCTATATGGATGATAAATAAAATAAATAAACGTAAATACGTTTTAAAAACTCATCTGGGTAATATGTGAACTTGAATGTTACCAAATTTCAGTTATAAAGAAGGAGAAGTCCTCGAGATGTGAGCTTGTTTTGTTCTTGAGATATTTCATAAGTGAAAGTTTTTATGCATAGGTAGGTTGTCCATGAAACATAGCTCAGACATTTGAGAGAAAACTTAGCACTATTTCAAGTCTTTTAGACTATCTCTATTCCCCCAAAGGATGTGAATTTCTCCTTTCAAAATAAATATTTCAGCTGAGGAGGACTGAGATCTATCAATTGAAGTTCAGCAAAATGATTAAGGACATAACGGGGTTTTTTTGAAAGGCATTCTTCACTATGAAAATACGAATAAACACGATATGCAGCATGTGCGAATCTATGAAAAACCAACATCTTGAAAGGAACACGATTTGTTCCGGTTCATAATGACTATTTTTATTTTTTTTCGAAAAGCCACTGTTTTGATATTGCCGGTTATTTGTGCTCGATACGAGGAATTTTTTACTGTATGACTAGTTTTCAAAATACCATTAAAAGAGCACCAGGTTGAGAATGCAGACATGTCAAAAGCTCTGTTGGAAGATGTTACAGTATGAGTCTTTTACTTTACTTAGGTTATTTAACGATGCCTCGTGAAACCTTTCTGCACGTCAGGGAAGAAAAGCTGGTCCCTCCCTACACCCTACTTTGGCCAGGAAGCTGAGGATTCGCCATAAGGTTCTTACTATATTTGGCGCATTTGGTTTCACGAGATAAATTACCTATACCCTAAGATTCGTTTTTACCAATGCTGGTAAATTTAATTACCTTAGTTTTATGAAACTATGTCCAATAACACTGAACTTTGTGTTCACCACACTTTTTATTACAGAATTGGCTCTCTATCTTGTTAAAACTAATGGGATATGGCCCATTCCAGAGTGTTTTGCCGAATAAACGAGAAAATATACAGTGTATAGGTTATGTAAAGACAAACTGTACTGCACAAACATTTTTTCCATGTTGAAATTTAGTAATTTTCATATAGAAAAAAATAAAGTTTTGAAATACAAATGTTTATTTTTAGTACTGAATACAGTAATGTATATTGATCAGTTCTTATTTGTAATTACAGTAATATTTGGCATAAAAAATACTAAAAGTTTTCATGCCTTTTGACAATTTTAAATCTGGGTCATGTGACGTGAAGAACGTGTAGCAATGTCGCAAAAATGAAGACGAAGTAGCGCTTTGATTTGAGTGTAAGAATATTTTGCATTCCATGTTTCATACATCCATTGTTAACAGCAGCACTTAGCAGTAATAAACTTAATACTATTATATGACATTCAAATATAGCGCACTGCAGGAACAGAGAATTTCAATAAAGTTTCTATTTAGACTCGTCCAACACCCTTAGAAATGAGCGATTTCAAGTGTTAAATTGAAAGATATCATCTCTGCACATTGTTTGCAAGCCCAAGTGAAATTACCGATGTACCCAATTTGGCTCTAGGGACATAATGGGGTTTTCTGTATTGATGTTTTCACGCATGAACAATGTAAGAGTAAACAATGATATGCATGTGCAATCTGTAAAAACCACTCACATCTTCGTCCGACTTTCCCTTTTGCATGAACTGACTGAATTAGTTTTTTTTTCGCTTAGCCAAAAGTGCCGATTATTTTGATATTGCTGGTTATTTGTAGTTTTTTAAGAATAGTTTACTGATGTTAGTTTTCTAAATCGTAGATTATATTTCAATTTACTTGATTCTTTTTAAATCCTGACATGTCAAATTTCCCCAGACTCATATTTGTTATGGGAAAACTAGTAGAATGTGGCCCCCATTCAGAGTTTTTATAAATTAAACGTGAAAATGCCGTACAATGTTGAGGTTAAGAGTTGGTGACAGAAATAATAATATGTCAGGTATTGGAATAAAACAATAATCTGTGTTATTGTTTCTTCTTACTAAGCCTTACAATATGTATTTCTATAAATAAATATTGCTAATACATTACAGATTACATAATATGACAATTTCTTTTTCTTGCAACCTAAATTTACAACCAGATTATTTGGCTCAGATAGGATTTTGAGTTTGTTATGCCTGCTTTAAATTCTCATTTTGAAACCATCTGTATGGTACTGCCCCAGGCAGTCTTGGAAGAAAAAACTGATTAGCACAATACGAGCCCTTGATTGTAGCAACAGTAAAAACAAATGAATCACATCCTCGAGTCCTAGTTATTATACAAGTCTTAAGAATGTATTCAAGGGTGAACAAACAAGTCAACACAAGTTTATCAGATGTTCCAATTGCTTATGCACAATTTTCTGTTATACCAATTATCTTGAATAATCGTATTTTACCAGTCGATCTTCCACAGATAAAGTATGAAACGAGACAATGTCACGAAACCAAGATAATTATGTTGGTGAAAACAAAAGAAGCGTTATCTTAGTTTTTCGATCCAAAAACCTGAATGAAGGAATTAACATGATGTTTTGTAAAATGGCACTTCTAATCATTTTCCCCTATTACTAGATATACTGATGGATTATAGTGATTTTCTAGTTGTCAGGTTGAACTTTCTTTTGCCAACTTCTGTTTAGAATTTCTGTACCAATAAATGTTACAATTGGCAGTTTTTTTTCTGTTATTTTGACAACATTGCTTTCAATGATCTGGGAAGGAACGTTACTAGCAAGTGTTATTTCAAATTTGAATGTAATTAATAATTAGTAACATCAGTAATAATTTATTGAATACACAGCATACATTTTAAATTGGTATTCGGTTTTTGGAGTTCATACTAATCATAACTGTTCAGTCAAACCAATGAATGTCATGGTGCGAAGCAAAATTTTTGTAATATTAGATCACTCATAAATAAATAAATAATTATTAGTGTTATAGTTTGTGATTTTAAATTTTACTTGCTTTGGTGATGTCTGGTAACAGTTGGTAGCACATTGAAAAGAAGGCTATATTAGCTTCTTAGGAAATAATCTTATGTAAACCACACTATAAAATATATAGCATGTTTATTACCATATTTTCTCGAATACACTGCAAATAAACCACGCAACCCGTAAAACAAACACAAATTACAAAAATAAAACTTTCAACAAATTTTTTCAAGACAAATTAAAAACAATTATACACAAATATGGTTCAGTTAACAATAACGGGATTCTCTAGTCTCTGGTGCAACTTTCTTACATCAAGCTACGGGCTGTAACACGATTTTCATTTTGCTCAGGATCTTTGGTAATTTTAAGTTCTCCACTGGAAGTTAAAATCACAATCTCGTACTTTAGTGGTACTCATTTTAGAATTGAAAATACAAGACGCATAAATCAACACTTATCACACTTGAATTTTTGACATGTACTACTGGAAAATACTAATCACAACACATGTATCAGTTAATCGCCATGTTTAAATATCCGTGTGGGAAGTTGTGCAAGAGGAAAATTGGGCAATGTTGGCACCTTCATTTGAATATGCCAATGTATTTTTTTACTCGTATATTTCGGAAAAAGTATGCGGGATATTCGAGAAAATACATTTGATGTGTTGAAATAAGGACAAAGCAACGGGAAATGTAAATTCAAGTGATGCTAAATCTGTTTGGGGAGCCATAAGTGATATGTGCTTATTTGGAACTTTACAGGAGAAGGTTTTGAAAGTTCGACAAGCTACCAAAAAAATAATTTCATGCTCATAGTAATTTGAAAATGCATTTTTGTTTGTAAAATAGTTTTTAAGCAAAACAAAAGTAATATTACAACATTTTTATCATTAATATTTGTTTAGAAAGTAATGAATTGTATATCAAGTTTTGACTAGCAATATATCTTTAAATGTTTTAAACCTGCATGGTAAATTCCCTCATCCATTGGGTTGAACTATTGTATTGTTACTAGTTCTCTTTTTCTAAAAGAAAAGTAATTTTCCTGCATGGTAAATTCCCTCCCATTATAATATTGTATGTTACTAGCATCTTTCCCCTCGTGATTCCGAATCTGAGCATCTTTGTTTATTGATAGAGTTACAGCAGGAGTAAGTTGTTCCGATTTACTAGCACGAGTCTGGCACGTTTCTTGGTTTTGCATCTCTTTGGAGGTGTTTCATTTTAATATTTTGAGCAATTTAGGCCTACACATCCCAGCAAGCCAGTCCTCATCTGAATCGTTGTTGGATGTATTATTTTTATCAGGAACATTCTCCTCATCTAGGAAGTTAAATACCAGTTTTTAAAATTAAAAATTAATAAATTATTATTATTATTATTATTATTATTATTATTATTATTATTTTGTTCTTGTTACTATTATTATTATTATTATTATTATTATTATTATTATTATTATTATTATTATTATTATTATGTTGTTGTTGTTGTTGTTGCTTTCTAATGCCAGGCGTTTGACAATAAAGTCATTTGACCTCTTGCACTCCAATATTTTCAAAGATATTATCATGGTCAGCCACTGAAGCACAGATTTTGAGGTGTTCCGAATCCATTTCTTGGTTTTAATCCATTTCTTGTTGCACAATGGGCAGTTAGGGGACTGATATATTCCAATTTATGCAGGTGTTTGGCCAAACAATCATGGCCTGTTTCAATCTAAATGCAGCTACAGACGATTTTCGTGGTAAATCGGGAATTAACTGTGGATTTTGATGCAGAGAGTTCTATTTTTTCCCTTGAGATTGTGTTATCAAATTTTGTTTGTTGAAGTCTAAGTATGTAGACTTAATAAATCTTTTCACAGAGTAATACGTAGATTTAGTAACAGGTCTGTAAATATTATTATTATTATTATTATTATTATTATTATTATTATTATTATTATTATTATTATTTTCTTTTATTAAAGCCCACACTGTTCTTGACATGTTGTGTTTTGTGTGATGGTATAATGCACATTGACTTTCATTATATTTGACTTCACAGGCGTGAATCGATGAAGCAGACAATAGCCGGAGATAAGACGACGAAAGAAAAAATCAAAGAAAGCTGGAACTTTGCTATGTGCGAAGAAAAAATCCAAAGAAAAAGAAGAAGAAAGCTCCATACAACGCGGCCTATAATGATGGAAGCTACCCATTGTATGCAAGCAACACGGTGGATGGTGAGTACCGACCACACGGCAGCGGGACAGGTTCAAAGATGCTTGGGGAGATAGATCGGCATTACAAGACTCTAGCAATGCGATAACTTAAAGCCAGTTTGAGGAAAGGGCAGTAGTGTTTCTTCTCTGCTGCAACTATCTTACCATGCTATGAAAACATGCAGAGGTGAACTGTATATCGTTTTACAAGGAAAACATATTAAGTCAGAATTACTACTTCTGAGAAAGGGGTATTTTTCTTGTGACAAAACTGAATCTTCAAAATATTATTTGTAGTAACTTCTTTCTGTTTAAGTGTATTTCGTTTTCCAATTCTAAGTTCCTACATATACATTATTTACATTATATACTCTTTTTCTCAGAAGTATTTTTTTGACTCAACGTGCTGTTGCTTGTAAACCAACGATATTATATTAGTGAGTATATAGTGCTTACTAAGGAATTTACATTCATTATTCTAATCACATAGTTATTATTAGCAATATAGTGCACATATATGTCATTAGCAGGTTTCAAAAATGGGAATATTTGAGAGTCTGATCTCTTTGATTTTAATTCACGTTAAAAGCTTTTATCCATGACCATAACGAAAAACATGCTTTTACTAAATACTTTCGCGTTTGTAAAGTAGGCTTCTATTCAAGATTACTTTATTCTACCAGTGAGATAAAGACTTTACCTCACAGTTTGAACTTTATCTCATCAGTTCATTAGTATTTTCCTAACACCCGGTCCACACGATACTTTTCCATTCAACTATTACTCAAGAAGTTAATACAGTATATTAGTTATATTAGTTACTAGATGTTACTACCTCTACTTCTTTATTACCATTTCTTAAATATACATACACTCCATCTCCTTCTCTTTTTCTCTATCTACTACGTCGTAATTTGTGCATTGTCATCCATATCTAATATGTATTCTTTTAATTTGTTAATTTGTAATAATTTACAACACGCGTTATTGAACCTGATTAAAGTTGGTTTTATAAGTTTTATAACAATGTTAGTCAACTGAGCTAAACAGACAGGACATTAACTTCTTAATATTCCTCTTAAGTTTATTGTGAAATTATTTTAATCACATTAGTCCGTGAACACTTCTAAATAATCCCTGAAACTTAAAAAAGATAAAAATATATGTTTAAAATGAAAAAATATATATAAAATTATATAATTAATTATAATTTTTTATATATCGAATGCCTTAAATACCATTCTTCACTAAACATGGCCTCCTACATCATGACCTACCTAGTACACATATCGATTCTAAAATCCATGCCATGATATGTGATTATATGAGGACTTATTTTCAACATATTTTCTTTATAAAACAAAATTTTTCCTTATGATCATGGATAAACATGTATGGTACTTGTGGCGTGACTTTATTGCGCTAGTATAATTTAAGCACCTCGTGCTTAAATCTTTCCACTCGCAAATAAAGATGCACTTACCTCACAAGTACCATAAATAACTATTATTTGCAATAGCTTTCAGGGCAAAGGGACAAGAAGGCTATAATAGCAATTAGGGTTCTGTGGCCACAATGGCAAATAGAGAGAGGGACTCATACCTCTATGTCCATGAGCAGAGCATCCTGTTTTTTGCTAATAGGAGACAACTTTCCGCCCATATTTTAGAGTTCTGAACTGAGAAAAAATTCAAATGTTACATTGTCTATTCTAGCATTAAAAATTACAAGAATGATGGCAACAAAACATTTAGATGAAGCTTGGGTGGATCTTTTTATTTTGAAGAATCACGTCAAACTTGAAGAAGGTAGTCAAGTTACATTGTGTATTCCTGAACAAATGCGTACAAGAAGATTATTTTCCACATGAACGCTCCATGGACTGTGAGAAAATAAATAGTCTGTAAAACAGAAAGTCAATGCTTGTTGTAAAATCATTCTTCAGTAAGGATTGTGTTGAGTTCATACATGATTCTTCAAAATAAACTGGCTTGTTAAGGAAACCTAGAGAAATATTGCCACATGAAGGCGGATTGATTTATAAGAATATTGTCATTAAGTAGTGTTGTATTTTGTAGTAAAATCAATGCACTTAGTTGTGATTTATCATTCCCAGCTACAATCGAATGCCTTTTGATCACCATAGGAACATGACAGGATTGTTCAAAATAAACAATGAAAGATGGAACATGACGTGTGCATTCTTCAGAAAAATTGCAAATAGCTGGCAGGCATCTGGATTGATTTAAACTTACAATTCCCAGGTGGCGAATGCTAATAGCTCTTTAGTGACATTTATTGTGCAAGATTTCAATGTTAGCACTGGTACGTTCAAATTTGAGAGTTCTTTTATCGTATGTTTTTTGAAAGATCCATTGAAGACTTTGCATCAGAAACAACTGGTGTTGTCATCATTCTTGTAATTTGCTAAATGTAGAATACAACAATTTGAGGGAGGTCTTCAGTTGTCAAGAATGTTTAATAGTCAGCCACATTTACCGTCACTGAATGTTAGCTTTGGTACATCAGCTGGCAGCATGGTAATCCATTTTTGTATTGGCAACATAGCACTGTGTTCCAAGCTCGGCCACTTAACTGTCATGTCCCATCATATAAAAAAAATTGATAACAAATCTTTTGTAGAAGTAACTAAATTTGCCAAATTTATAACAAATTGAAAGCCTATTGTAGATGGTAATTAATGGTATTTGAAATAGCACTTATATTCCAGAACTCGTTAATAATTGGTCATTGTATGTTTAAATTCAACAAAAATGCCTTAAAAATATTATATTTCCTATGACCATCATTAATAATTGGATTGTATATGAATTCAAAACAAAATGCCTTAAAAATATATGTCCTAGAGCCATCATTAATAATTGGATTGTATATGAATTTCAACAAAAATGCCTTAAAATATTATATGTCTTAGAACCATCATTAATAATTGGATTGTATATGAATTCGTCAACAAAAATGCCTTAAAAATATTATATGTCCTAGAGCCATCATTAATAATTGGATTGTATATGAATTCGTCAACAAAAAACCTTAAAAATTATTATATGTCTTAGAACCATCATTAATAATTGGATTGTATATGATTCGTCAAAAAAATGCCTTAAAATATTATATGTCTTGAGCCATCATTAATAATTGGATTGTATATGAATTTTTCAACAAAAATGCCTTAAAATATCCTATTCCTAGAGCCATCATTAATAATTGGATTGTATATGAATTCGTCAACAAAAAGCCTTAAAATATTATATGTCCTAGAACCATCATTAATAATTGGATTGTATATGAATTCGTCAACAAAAATGCCTTAAAAATATTATATGTCCTAGAACCATCATTAATAATTGGATTGTATATGAATTCGTCAACAAAGCCTTAAAAATATTATATGTCCTAGAACCATCATTAATAATTGGATTGTATATGAATTCGTCAACAAAAATGCCTTAAAAAATATTATATGTCCTAGAGCCATCATTAATAATTGGATTGTATATGAATTCGTCAACAAAATGCCTTAAAATATTATATGTCCTAGAGCCATCATTAATAATTGGATTGTATATGAATTCGTCAACAAAAATGCCTTAAAAATTATTATATGTCCTAGAACCATCATTAATAATTGGTTGTATATGAATTCGTCAACAAAATGCCTTAAAAATATTATATGTCTTAGAATCCATCATTAATAATCCTATATGAATTGTCCAAAAATTTAAAATAATGTCCTAGGAACTGTCAATAATTGGATTGTAAATTCGTCAACAAAAATGCCTTTTAAAAATATTATATGTCTTAGAACCATCATTAATAATTGGATTGTATATGAATTCGTCAACAAAAATGCCTTAAAATATTATATGTCCTAGAGCCATCATTAATAATTGGATTGTATATGAATTCGTCAACAAAAATGCCTTAAAAATTATTATATGTCTTAGAACCATCATTAATAATTGGATTGTATATGAATTCAACAAAGAATGCCTTAAAAATATTATATGTCCTAGAGCCATCATTAATAATTGATTGTATATGAATTCGTCAACAAAAAGCCTTAAAAATATTATATGTCCTAGAACCATGATTAATAATTGGATTGTATATGAATTCGTCAACAAAAATGCCTTAAAATATTATATGTCCTAGAGCCGTCATTAATAATTGAATTGTATATGAATTCGTCAACAAAAAATGCCTTAAAATTAAAATCCTACAAAAACCATTGAAAAATTAGGGGCCGTCTTAAATTCGAGGTCGTCTTGTATTCAGGTAAATACAGAATGTAAATAGCATTTTCACGTAGTACAGAAATGTGTGTAGGGAAGAAAGGCATGGACACACAGGCGCTTCTGCTTGGCGACAGTAGCTGATCTGTATCTTGTTGCTGAGCATGCCTGTGTTGCAGACTACGACGTGGACGCAGATCCTCACCTACGAGGAGGTGTCGCTGTACTACCCGAGCCAACCACAAGAGGCCTATCGTGCTCATCGGCCCACCGAACATCGGCAGGCACGAGCTGAGGCAAAGGCTGATGGAAGATGCAGAGAGATCTTCAGCAGCAATACCACGTGAGTGCAGCCAACTTTAAACTTCTCTCTCATTGGAGTTGAACAGTTATCTGCCTCTCAGAAGGTGGTGGAACATGCTGAACCTTGTAAAACAGTATGTTGCTGAAATCTGTGCTCCTTGGCTTTTTCCCCTATTCTCCTTTTTCCTTCTTTTTCCTCCTTCATCTCCCCTCCCCCTGCTCTATTTCTCTTATCTCATTTTCTTTGCCTTATTCTTTAGGGACCGTATCTTTTGGTAAAATGAATTGAATGATTATGGTGTTAAACTTGCCAATATTTCGGTGTATATTTCGTGAAATAAGTTGTCAATTTGGTGAGTACTTCTTGAAATAAGATGTAAATTAATTGTGTTATGTTGTTGTTTTTTAATGCCAGGCGCTTGACATTAAGTCATTTGACCTCTTGCACTCCAATATTTTTCAAAAGATATTATCATGACCAGCAACTGACATATTTTGAGGTGTTCCGAATCCATTTCTTGGTTTGAAACATGCACAATGGGCAGTTAGGGGACTGATATATTCCAATTCTAAATTGTGTTATGTTAAGTTCGCTCTAGGCCCATCTGATTGAAAAATTAAACATAACCGTAACATAAACACAGAAGTTGGCTCCCAGGCTACCAAGATTCACATAAGCATTGAAAGTAACATTACGTAAGATGTTAACATGAGAGTTTGCAAACTCCAAACTTTCCATGCTTATGCTTCGTGATTTGCCAAACAGTACACAATCGTGGAGCGCTGAAGTATACGACAGAATATGAGGAAATGGCGTCGTTGTTATGTTTCCATTGTTACTAAGTATCTTTGCGGTTATGTTTATGTTTATCATGAATGATCTTGATTTTACCGTAACATTTATATTCTTAAGTTAACGCTTACATTATGTTTAATTTTCATTGTGAATGAGCCTTTAATGTAAACGTGATTCACGTGATCCACCTTTAATGCGTGTAAACGCTACGCCCAATGAATTCACCTACAGAATAGAAGGCGTGAGAAATTAGGCAGGTACTTCTTTAATTTGGCCTAAATAATCTTATGTTTTGAGTTCAATTTTTATATTGATAGGGAAGCTGTTAAAAATTATTATTGCCATATAACGTGACTCCGAGGCTTATTTGAAGGATTCGTAACAAGCTGTTTTTTATGGTGATGGATTGTTAGCCCTTCGCCCAACCCCCTGCTGGAGGACCACCCCTCATCGGCTGTCCACGACTGCTTATTCAATATATTCACAGCTACCCTCCATATCTGGGAAATGCCTGTTATTATTCGGATGAGAAGCTTTTATCATTCAGTTTGCTGTCAAAAAATCTGAAAGTTAGAATTTATAAAACAGTTATATTACTGGTTGTTCTTTACAGTTGTGAAACTGATTTCACTTTTCAGAGAACAGAGGTTAAGTGTTGAGAATAAGGTGCTTAGGACAATATTTGGGGCTAAGAGGGATGAAGTTACAGGAGAATGGAGAAAGTTACACAACACAGAACGGCACGCATTGTATTCTTCACCTGACATAATTAGGAACATTAAATCCAAACGTTTGAGATGGCAGGGCATGTAGTATTATGGGCGAATCCAGAAATGTCTATAGAGTGTTAGTTGGGATGCCGAGACGTAGATGGGAAGATAATATTAAAATGGATTTGAGGAAGGTAGGATATGATGATAGAGAATGGATTAATCTTGCTTTTGAGTTTCAATGGTTCATGATATGGTGGGCTTATGAGGCGGCAATGAACCTCCGTATTCCTTAAAAGCCAGTAAGTATAACACACACTCCTTTTTGATAGCATGATAGACTTGCCGATGGAGTATGAATGTCATTTTTTTGACAGTAATAGGAAAAAAACGCTTCATATGGCTGCAATTTCAACATTTGGCATCATGAAATACCAACATTTTTTTTGTGTATACCAGCATTTATTCAGTTATCTTGCAAAATCTATCCCGAATTATCCTTGGCCCTTTGGTGCCGGATAAGAGGATTTCTACTGTATTAGGAAACCCCACACATCTTAAGAAATGCGCACTTTTGCAAGCAACAGTTATGAACACGGAGTGTATGAATGCTTTTCTTGCAGATACAAGTCGATCGAGGAAAGAAGGCGAGGTGGACGGGCAGGACTACCATTTCATCACACGGGCACAATTTGAGGCAGATATTCTGTCTCGAAAGTTTGTGGAGCATGGGGAATACGAGAAAGCATACTATGGGACCTCATTGGACGCGATACGCAGTGTCGTCAACTCCGGCAAAATCTGCGTCCTCAACCTGCACCCACAGTCGCTCAAGATCCTGCGCAGTTCCGACCTCAAGCCGTATGTGGTGTTCGTGGCACCACCATCGCTTGAGAAGCTGCGGCAGAAGAAGATCCGCTGTGGCGAGGCATTCAAGGTAATGGAGTCCTGTCCACGCCAATACTGATGCCTGTGGACATTACTTTCAACATTTACTTGTACAGTGAAATCTGTCCATAACGGAATTGCATGGTAACCAGAGGTCTGCATCGGATTTTTTCGCTCGAGAGCCAAGTAGTTCATAGCATAATCCGATAGGTAGCGCACGTGCATGATGTGTAAAATTGTCGCGAGCGATAAATCCTCGAACAGTATAAGCCGAGCATTAGACATTCGTTCTTGTTACAGTGATGAACTGTGTAGTAACATCATAGATGTTTATCATTTCAAAACTTTGCAGTGTTTAACTAACCTCTCCATAGTACAACTACTACAAAACTTGCTTTAAAAAGTAATATAAATGTTGTAGGTAAAAGCTTTTTTTTTTCCACACAGGAGTGATTTTGTTTTTACCACATCTGATAGATGTTATTGGATGTAAATGTAATTATTATAAACAGAGAACACAATCACGATAATGCAAGAACCGTATCAAGTTTTCTAGTAATAATAATAATAATAATGATGATGATAATAATAATAATAATAATAATAATAATAATAATAATAATAATAATAATAATAATCTCTAATAATTAGTGCATCAATCTTTCCGTCTGTAACAGTTGTGCAGCATGATTATTCGTTTTATTATATTTTCTGTGACGTTATCTCTGTACTAATATTATTATTAATTACTACTATATCAATAATATTTTGTAAAACGTTTCTACATTGTCGCAGTATATAGGTGGAACACTATGTATGGACCTATCATATTATATATGTGATAAATCAAATATTGAATAATTATTAATTAGCAATAATAACTGTATATCGAAGTTTCTCATACTACTTTATTTATAACTTCATGTTCCTGTTTTGGTACTTTTCGTTTAACTGATTAAACGTTTGTCATAAACGCAGAAAATAAAGCCTTATTTTTACCGTGTGAGCAAAAACATATGTGTATCTTATCTGTCGCCTTCCATACAAGATAAGACATGTCGGTGAGATGACCTTGTACTGTGCTTCTATTTATTACGAGCGTATCACAACCGATCTTATCTCACTCGAGGGTGCGACACTCGACCGAGTTCAAGCGAGCGATTTAACTCCAATGCAGTACTCTGATTGTAACACATTTTTTTTTTCCAATGAGTACAGGTTAAGGCAGTGGTTCCCAACCTTTTTGACTGACGACACACTTTGCTGAATGCCCACGATATCGCGACACACTTATTTGTTTTTAATAATACAGTGAAACCTTACTAAAATGTACCCTCTATAAAAAAAACCTGCACAAACGAAAATAAATTTGGGAACGGAATGATTTGCTATGTAAAATAAAATGGAAAACTGCCTAACTCGAACACGGAATCATTTTTGGGCACCATTTAGGTAAAAACCTGACTAAAGCGGATAATTTTAAGTGTAACCGTTGCTAAATTCTTTTAATTAATCGAACTTTTAAACTTGATGGTGATGTCTGTTTGCAGGAGGACGAGCTCAAGGACATAATCGAGAAGGCGCGTGAGATGGAGGACAAGTACGGCCACTTCTTCGACATGATCATTATCAACAATGATACGGACAGGGCGTACCACCAGCTGGTGAACGAGATCAACAGTCTGGAACGAGCCCACAGTGGGTACCAGCAAGCTGGGTCAGGAATACGTGAGCTGTAAGTTTTAGAAAATGGCTGCATCAGATGTAGATCAGTCGTTCTCAAAGTGTGCTCCACAGATCTCAGGGGATCCGCCAACACTTATCAGGGGACCCAGGTTGGTAATAACCTACAGTAAAACCCCGATAAGACGCTCTTCAAGGGACCGGGTGTAAAACTCTGTATTAACCGGGACCGCGACAGGCAGGTATACTAATTTTGACTTATACACAGTATCTATTAGCATTTTTCTTTATTGAAATACACGATTCATGAAAGGTAATACAGTATTATTCCATTATGTGATTACTGTACTGTACATCAAAGACATTTACAATATGTAAAAAAAGTCATTTATAGTTGTTTGTCGTGTGCGTGTTCTCCAAGTCCTCATGTTTACCACACTTCAGTTTCTGTGATTACATCCTCCCGACATTGCAGCTGTAGTGATAGAGTCGCGATTTTTTATTATCGTTCTTAATGTCGATGATGGGATTCCTAATGAATCAGAGAGTTGTTTCTGAGTAAGAGTACTGTTCTAATCGTACTTTCGTAAGATTTCCAGTTTTTCCCCACACAGAAAGGGCTTTTCGTTTAACACCCATTGTAATCACATTCACAGACACTTCAATACACTAAAGGACAACAAACTGCCCAGCAAAATTTCCAGAATTTTATTACGGCCGAGTGAGGAATGCTGTTTGAGAGAGAGGGTTAGCAAGAGGGTGAGGTATTGTAACTGTATGTAGGCTTTAAACGCGCAGATAAGGAGTCGAACAAGAGGGTGGGGTATACTAAGTATGAAGTATGAAGGTGTAAATGCGCAGGTAAAGGGTCGAATGCCAATACTTTTTAGGTTAATGGCACCAGTGAGTTCAACGACCAAGATGTTTCATTGCTGTTACAGTACATTGCCGAAAATTGCATCGAAAATATTCCACAAAAATAGCGTATTATGCGGGACTTGAGCGCAACAAACGGGTATTTTATAAAGGCGTTGTATATGAAATGCAGGGATCGGACAAAAAGCGTATTACATGGGATAGCGTAGTAAGCGGGCGCGTCTTATCGAGGTTTTACTGTATATATTTTGAGTTAGTCACTGTTTCAAATATTTAAATTTCATACACATTACATTACAATTAATTAGAAAATTCCAAATAAACAAGAAATATTATTTTACAATGACAAAAAAAAAAAGGCATTTATTAGTAAGAAACCCCTTAGGCCCAATTGTATAAAACTCTCTGACTAAAGATCATCTTTGATCGAAGATCGAAAAGTGAACCGAGTTCAGACACTTCTTCTATTGTATAAAACTTTTCTGCGATCAAATTACCTTGGTTCAAATGCAATCTAAGTTCACGTGAAAAGGGTTTGGCAACATCGCATAAACAGGTGAAATACGTGATGCGCAGACCATGTTATACAGGTTTGTTCAGTGTAGCCAATCTAGCGACTTTAACTCTTTTTCAACAACAATTTCTTTTAACTTTTATATTGCTTAAATAGGGATTTAGTGATCTTTTTAGCACCCCATAGTGACAAAATGTAAGCTTTCTTTGTTGATAATGAGAAATCTAGCGACTTTACAACTACTTTTTGGCGATTTTCCGTACACTCTGTTGCAGACACTGTTTTTTTTTTTGTGCATTGTAAATAATGGCGGACAATAAGAAGAAGGCTGACTGTTCTCCAAGTTGTTATCATGTTATGGTGTTTGATACTGCTAAACATAATAAAGCTTTATAAAACGACAATGTTCGTTTAGTTTAGTAATACAGTTAATTGAACATTTATGAATGTATCTATCATATCCATAAATAATTAATGGTTGTTATAAACATAATATAATTATAGGTTATGTTATTTGATACTGCTGAACACGATAGAGCCTTATAAAATATAAGAATGTTTGTGTATTAAGGCAAGTAATTGAAAGAAATATATATAAATGTACCTAATATATCTATTAATATTAATAATAATGGCTATTTTATTTGCACAACTTGTCATTCGTATATTTCAAACGGAAAATAAATAACTGAACTTGGATCATCTAACTTAATCGGAGAAATTTCTTCAGTCAAAGTTGACTTTAGTTTGAGACAAATTAATCTCAGATTAGACTTTATACAACACAAAATTCCAAGTTCAGCTGAAACAAGGATCAATTTAACCTCTGATCTAAGATTAAATGGTTTATACAATCGGGCCTAAAAAGGGCAAAATAGGCAAAATAAAAATTGACCCTATCACTTTGATTTACTCCAAATCAACATTTATATCTATGCAAATAATGATTTAAGGTACGGTCACACGTCGCTATTTTTGCTGTGCAACTTTTGTACTGCAGCTGCAAAAGTTGCGTGTCGTGACACACGTAAGCCAAAAGTAGCGCTGCACGCTACTTTTTTCGTGCTGCACAACCTGAGTGCAGCAAAAGTTGCAACTGGAGCTTGCGAGTCTGTTCACACGCAAGGCACTACTTTTGCAGCCGCAGTCATGCTGCACGTTTCCATCTCTGTGTTGACTTCTCAATATACATTTTGTGGTTATGTTCGCATTATTAAGAAACTCTTGCAAAAGCTTACTTATCTATTATTTGCTTTTCTGCCCTAACTAGTATTCAGAAATTGGCGTTATTTTTACTATAAAGCTTTTAAAAACGCCTATATACTTAAATGATAACCAACAGCATATTCACGTAATCAATGTTGGCAACCCTCCTGTTTGAAACTACACTACAGAAAATTAAAAAAGTGAATTATATCGTCAGCAAATATGCTCAGACTGTGTTGTGCATTTAATAACTGTTACAAATAATTTATTTTCATCGCATCTAACATTAAAATACATCCAAACAATAAAAGTATCATTGGCACATTTGGGTGGTAACACTGGTCGCAACCGCAGCAAAAGTTTCAACAAAACCGATATCAAAAACGCTGCGGCTACAATGCTGAGAGCCCTGTTCACACGTCGCTACTTCTAAGCTGCGCGCAGCATGAAAAAGTAGCGAGCAGCAGGTTCGGCAGCCGCTACTTTTCGGGTTGCACCGTTGTTCACATGTCGCAGTACGAGAGTTGCGCAGTTTTTTGTACTGCAGCACTGCAAAAGTAGCGGCAGCGGCATGTGACCGTACCTTTAGGGGACATCACCGAATTAAAACTTACATGCATACTTACTAACCATAATATCTTGTATTTAACTTTAATTATTATGTGTTATATTAATTACAGAATTTTGTACTCACCCTCATGACAGCAGCTGCTGGAAGTGTTGACTATTTTGCGTCCCGAATGTTGTCTTTCAGTTGTTCAATCATGTGAGGATTATTTGCAGACACTTACTTACTTACAAATGGCTTTTAAGGAACCCGAAGGTTCATTGTGCATTTAATAACTGTTACAAATAATTTATTTTCATCATATCTAACATTAAAATACATCCAAACAATAAAGGTATCATTGGCACATTTGGGTGGCAACACTGGTCGCAACCGCAGCAAAAGTTTCAACAAAACTGATATCAAAAACGCTGCGGCTGCAACCCTGAGAACCCTGTTCACACGTCGCTACTTCTAAGCTGCACGCAGCATGGAAAAGTAGCGGGCAGCAGGTTCGGCAGCCGCTGCTTTTCGGGTTGCACCGTTGTTCACACATCGCAGTACGAGAGTTGCGCAGTTTTTTGTACTGCTGCGCTGCAAAAGTAGCGACGTGTGACTGTACCTTTACTTCCACCCTAGATCATATATGTAACAGATAACTCGTCGCTATGTTAAAATCGGCAGCACTTTGAAGAGAACAACCGCCAGGATCGCCACCTGTCTGCCATAAACGAACACGAGATGACAGCACAGTTGTTAATGCAATTCAAATGGGTATTATGACGTGACTCCTTATGTAACAACTAGATGGCAGCGTAGTAAACCTGACAAAAGTTCTTAACCTCAAAGCCTATAACCCTGACATATCTGTTACATATATGATCTAGGCTTCCACCCAGTAAAAAAGGCATTTTGCCAAACATCCGGGCTCTAGCCATAAGATTGATAAAATGGTTACATGACTAATGGCAATGGGACGTCCTGTAGAACTGAGTTTCGTTGTTGCAGACGGCTGCACTGCCGTGGAGAGGACAGCTGCCTGCCTGCCTGTGTGCGTGCCGTGCCGCTTGCTGCTCGTCGTGTAGCAAGCCCGCACATCTCACGTTGCCTTCGACCCTCAGTTTCTTACTGACTCACTCCATTTTGCATAACAATTGTTGATACTCATCGCCATTGCTCGTATCTGTCACATTGACACCCGGATGGCGTTCCGTTGGCCCGGTCTGTCTAGTTTGGTGCGACACTGTTCCCTATCTTGTCAATTTTCAGTAGCTCGGTGGGTGTGTCACAGTTGTAGCCATTGAATAGAACCGGGGTCGCCCACGAATAGATATATGTTACATGTCCTCGGTTCCTTTGTTTTCGGGGGAGCGAGCGAGCGAGAGGGTGCTACCAACCATACAGCAATACACTACAAGTCGGTCGTCTCTTGGATGTTGTGCACCAAACAGCAAACAACCCCCTGAAATCTTTGTAAAAATACTTCCCCGACCAAGTTTGTTTATATGAAAGCTAAATTATTCATGTTGTTTTCATGAGGTGTTAGATAAAGAATGTACAGTTATTTTATTATATAATATTAATATTAAAAAGATAGATTTCCAGATATGTATTGTTATGCTCTTGATTTCTACTTTAAAGAGAAGAGTGGATCTTTTTTTGAAACTGAAACTGCTCAGCATCTGTACATAGAATAAGGGTGCAGCGTTGATTGGATTTATTATCATTATCATTATCCAATTATATTATGTACTTATTATAACGATGTATATTTCTGTTGTGTAATTCTTTAGTAAACAGTGCCAGTGTGACTCACCTGCCTTTCTGTCTGTCCTATGACCATGCGTGAGGAAACTGTCAGTCCTTTCACTAAATAATTGCTTCATAAGTGAACCGATTTAACAAAACCCGATTTGTCTAAGATACTTCGTACTAGGTTCGGTCTTTTGAATCTGGAAAACGGAACCTGAGAGGAGTTATGGTAGAATGTCGTCGAAATCTCCCACAATATAATAGTAGCGATTGTAAAATATGATTTGTTTACATTCTGTTAACTTAATTTTCACGAAATTCTGTGTGGACGGTGAACACAAAATCCATTTCCATTCAGCCGGTTCTGGTACGATGAACTCCTTTGCTCCATATTAGCATTCGGGATGTCTGTTCCTCCACCCTGCAGTACCCACTTCTCTCAAGTCTTCTTGCCCAATAAATAATACATTTTTATAGCAGGCAGAAGTCTCGTTTTTTTCTCTTGACTGGATTGAATGTCTTAGTTTATTTTCATATGCTTCCAACATCACCTTCGAGATCCTTCCAGCAAGTTTTTCTGGAAGCATCATCTCTTTTGTGTAAAGGCTGGTTCACAATAAACCGGGAACGGAAACGAGAACGGAAATAATGTTAAAATGTATTTGTGAATCTCACATTTAATAGTACATTATGCAACGAGCCTATAATGGTAGTAATTAAGACGCGTGTATGTTTATGAAACGAGCGCAAGCGAGTTTCATAATTTTCATACGAGCATCTTAATTACCATTATAGTCAAGTTTCATATGACTTTTTATGCTCGACCATATTTCTAACTTGAAATTATTCATAAGTATTTATGTTATTCTTATCTGACTGAGGAGCGGAACTGACCTTTTTTTTATTGGGTTATTTTACGACGCTGTATCAACATCTAGGTTATTTAGCATCTGAATGATATGAAGGTGATAATGCCGGTGAAATGAGTCCGGGGTCCAGCACCGAAAATTACCCAGCATTTGCTCATATTGGGTTGAGAGAAAACCCCGGAAAAAACCTCAACCAGGATTCGAACCCGGACCACCTGGTTTCGCAGCCAGACACGCTGACCGTTACTCCACAGGTGTGGACCGGAACTGACCTTGTGCAATACCTCGTAAATTGTGAGATGTGCGCAGACGCGAAAGTATTGATTTTTTTCGAGAAACAAATGTTGACATTGACCTTGATATAATCTAGAGAGTAAAATAAACATTAATATTGATATAACCTTGAAATTGAATTAGACATTGAAAAACGAGATGACAAATTGAATTTATTTGAATATTATTTACAATTAACGCTAATTATTATTAATCTAATCTCGCGCTAATTATTAATCTGATCTGCGCTAGTTGTCTTTCGATTGCATATTCGAGAATAATCGATACTTGGGCTTTCATATTGTTACAATGGTATTTTCTGATTGGTGGAACACCTGAACTTTAATGAATAGGTGTACTTTAATGAGGTCCATTAAAGGGCTGCTACCAGGTGTATAATTACTACATTTCGGCATGGTCGAGCATAAATACATTTATTTTAACAATATTTCAGTTCTCGTTCTCGTCGTTTCCGATCCCGGTTTATTGTGAACCAGTCTTAAGTCTAACGAGCAGAGCCGTGTTTTTATGGCGATAATTTTTTTTTAATTTCGCGTATTATTTTTAAAAATTATTTTTTTTTTCGTGTTGAATAAAGTATCACACTTTCGCGATTATGGGAGAAGCTTTGAACAAGCCACCTGATAATTATTAATTATTTATCTAACACTATTACCAATCGTATATTTAATATTTGATATACAATTTGTTATAACAATTAGAAATATATTATCCTTAAGTTGGGATGTCATTACAAATACAACTTTTCCTTTAAAAAATCATTACAACCGTAATTTTTAAGTTAAAGGTGTGAAATTTTGTGTGCATAAAGACAAAGAACTGTATTCAATGGAAAAAATTTAATGGAATACCTATGAGTGAGACATGTGCATAAATATATTATAAAACATTTAACAGTTATGCCCTTTTTGTATGAAAGCCATAACATGAATCCTAATTATGCAATTCGTTTGAAATTTTTACTGTATGGAGCTAACACTGCTTTAAGATTACTGAACTATAATAAATACCATATGCATATTAGTTTTTTATTTGTAAAATTTTGAACTTAGTGTTGCAAAAATAATAATTTTTTTCTTCATATAGTACTCTATAAATAAAAATGTAAGTAGTGAATTATTATCATTTTAGTTCAAAATGTTCAGCAGGATATAAAGAACAACTTCTAAAAAACTCATAGCACTGGAATTGATAGTTTTTGAGAAAAGAGTTTAGATCCCGCAAAAAATGTATATTCGAGAGAAATGCACTGAAAAATCAAAAAAAGGGGCGTGGTGGCAAGTGCAAAACGATTTTAATATACTTCCAGGCCGTCTACAAATCTAAAATTTATACACAATGTAAATTACTCTATGTAGATTACGGAAAATAGATTTCCAAAAAATCAATTTTTGAAACCACAAGTTTTCGAAAGAATGTGATGTTTCCACTCAGTTCTAACGTTACAAAATTTGCAAAGAACAATATCATTATCCTGTAAATAAAACCTATGGCTACGGTATTCCACCACAAGAGAAGATGCACTTATTTCGGTTTTTTGTCTCATCTTTACACCATAACCTCACTTTGTTAACTAACTGTTAAACCTACCAAGTAGAATGAAAATATTTGCAAAAATTTAATTGTCTGGAATACAGTGCTGTTAAATTCCCTCTTTTGTGTTGAAATATGCGGAGTTGTTTAACAAGCGCTCATTGTATGAAGTACTACAATATTAAAATCCTTCTTTTTTTTCATGCAGGCTGACAGGAATGTTCCCAAAGAGTGGTCAAGCTATTGACTGGCAGGCAAAAAAATTCTTTTATCCATGACCATAACGAAAAACATGCCTTTACTAAATACTTTTGCGTTCGTAAAGTAGGCTTTTATTCAACATTACTTTATTCCACTAGTGAGATAAAGACTTTACCTCACAGTTTGAACTTTATCTCACAGTTCATTAGTATTTTCCTAGTACCCGGGCACACATGTATACTTTTCCATTCAGCTATTAGAAGTTAATATATTAGTCACTAGATGTCACTACCTCTACTTCTTTATTACCATTTCTTAAATATACATACACTCAATCTCCTTCTCTTTTCTCTATCTACTACATCGTAATTAATTTGTGCATTGCATTCATATCTAATACGTATTTTTTTTTTTTTTTTAAATTCGTAATAATTTAGCTTTTGGTAGGCGAGGAGACTTGAACCTATGAAGTTGCGTTTATAGGATTTTATAACAACACGCGTTAGCCAATTGAGATAAATTACATTTGTGCAAGATCGTGCGTATTTGCTTGTTTTCCGCACAGAACCAATAGGCGGTAAGTGTGAAATACCACATTCAGTATTCCCAACGTAACACACATAACAATTTCCCTCTTCTTACCGCTTAAGCGCCACATTCATTTTACTGCTTTAGGCTTTTAACATATTATTTTTAAAGACGTTCAACATGTAATAATTATAAATTGGAAACTTACCACTGCAATTTCACCTAAATTGCACTGTTAATTATTGATTTTAAATATTTGCAAAAATTAAGTAAACTCTGCTACTCCACTAAAGTTATTGCATTCGTGATGCAAGTAACATTAAGGAAGCCGTGAAAAAATCAACAAGATTCCAGATGCCGATGTTATTACTGCAATATGTTATATAAATAATATTGTTAAAATATTAAAATGAAAAATAAATCATTACATAACCTTACCGTTTGTTTTAAGTTCGCATTTATAGAATGGGGGAAAAAAAGACAGATGTATATCATGGCCTGCTGGAGTATAGTAAACACAGAAAACATTTTATAGCAACAATGTTGAAGAAAGATATTTTGGTTTTCCGAAGTTGCCGTCATTAAACAGAAACCAAGATGGAGATTTCATTGCAACTAATTAGAAATTCGTCTTTCAGGTATGTAATAAACGATCTTCGCACAAAATAATGTACGATACACGAGCGGTATGTTTGTTTTCATGTTCTCAGAAATTAAAAAAGCTCAACTACGTTTTGCTTTTTCAATCTTTTCCTCGAACATGAAAACGTCAACATACCACTCTTGTAACGTATATTACTATTTAATATTCCTCTTAAGTTTACAGAAGTAAAATGTGAAATTATTTTAATCACATTAGTCCCGTGAACACTTATAAATAATCCCTGAAACTTCAAAAAGACGAAAATACACGTTTAAAATGAAAAAATATATATTAAAATTATATAATCAATTATAATTTGTTATATATCCAATGCCTTAGATACCATTCTTTACTAATCATG